>CM076574.1:1272868270-1273005770 GCA_034641835.2 Pinus albicaulis | reverse complement strand
ATGTAGAAGGCAACCATCACCGTCTTGGATGTGTTCACGCAAGAAGGACTCCAGCTCGTCAATATAGATCCCAAATAGTGTGGGGGACAAGGGACAACCTTGTTTTACCCCAATAGTGCTCCAGATAAAATATAATAGCCCATGTAATATGTGCAGACAACCAAGGACTAACTCATATAAGCGCATGATGGCTGACAAGAGGGTCTTTGAGATGCCAATATCTCTGAGTCTCTGGAATAATGCTTCTCTAGGGATTGAGTCAAAATATTTTCGAAAGTCTAAAAAACAACTATATACTTTCGAAGAGTGATGTTGCGCCTCCTTAATGATGGCCCTAAGTGTAAGGATGTGGTCAATATTCTAGTGCTTAGGTCGAAATCCAGCCTGCCCTCTAGCTCTAAGTTGTTTCCGGTCAAGCTCCTTGTAGATTTGGAGGTGGAGGGATGTAGCATATACTTTGGAGAATGTGTGACCCACCATGATCATCCTATAATTGTTGGGATCTGAGCTGGGCCCTAATTTGTGTATCGGGTGAATGATGTGCTGAGAACATGTCGATGGGAAACCTATACAAACGACATGGTTGAAGAGATCAATCAAGTAGGGAACCAGAGCACGAAGACCATGTTTAAAGAACTCTGCTTGGAAACCATGCTCATCTGCTACTTTGTTTTTTTTCATCACCCAAATGGCCTCTTTGATTTCACTATCATAGGATATGAAACCTGAAGAGGGTGGAAAGGTCACTTGAATATACTGTTGCCCTGGGATGTCATAGAGGGTGTACACATGGGAGAACATGGACTAGGGGTTAAGGTCAGAGGGGAGGGGAGAGTGGCAGGGGAGGAAAGTACACCATGAGTGTCTAGGGGAGTGAGCAAGAGAGGTACACAAGTCACGTCTTCTTTGTGAGACAAAGAGACGTTTCTTGTGACGAAGGAGGCGACGATATGAGGCCTTGATTTTGGGGTAGAAGGGGTGAGTATGGATGAATGCATGTCGAAGCTGGCAGTGGAGAGCTTTGCGTTCCTAATCATACCATCAATTCATAGGGAAAGATTTGGGTTTATGAGAGGTGGAAGTGGGATGACGAGAGTGGGGATAGGACTTAAGGGAAACATCCAAAATTATGGATGAGAGATAGTTGTACTTGGTCGATGCGGAGTCAAATAGTGATAATTGGTCCATGGAGGGGAGCATCTGGTGAAGGTGGGCAGAGAAGATGTCTGGGTCACCCTCATCAAAACGAAAAGTAGTACGTGGTGAGCCCTTGGGGGAGGTGGGTTGAGAATGGGGGGGTTGTCAGCACGAAGAGAGAAAGAAAGAAGAGCATGGTTAGCTAAGGGGATGGGGGAAACAAAAAAGTGATGAATGAAGGGGAGGATGTTCTTTCTAGAGAGGACATAATCAAGAACTCTTGCTCATCCACCATGAGGCTAACATGTGAAAAAGCGAGAGTTTCGAAAATGCGGGAGGCCATTAAGAATCAACAGCTCCTAAGATTCGCCCAAGTGTAAAAGATGTCGACCATAGGCGGTAACGGGCCCCAACGCATCCTCAGATTTCCTGTGAAATCCCACTGACTCTGGATCGATCTCCTGGATGTAGTACACGTCCTCAAACTGATTGTGAAGAGGAATCTAGAGGGCTTTAGTTGAGGAGTTGAAGTCACCTAGAAGAATAACCTCCCCAATTGCTGAGTACTGGGCTATGTCAACATACAAATCAACAAAGGGGCCCCATCAGGCCCATTATGAATGGCATATGATGAATAAGCAGGAGGGAATTATAATAATGTAAATGTCCTTGGGGAGAGGAGAGACCCCTTGAACCTGAACCCACATAAACCTCACAAACTCATCTGCAACCACCAAATAAATCCTACTCTGAAAGGAATCTCTGATGAAGCAAGCAACTCCCCAGAACCTCTGATACCACCAGAACTCCTCGTCTCCTGCCTACAAGTTGGGAACTTATCGTAACCTGTAATTTCTGGGAGAGGTCAAACAGGGAAATAAACTCTCTTTTTTATTGTTGTCTTTACATGTTGTTGTAGGAAAGTATTTTAGCAATAATTTTGTAACTATTTTTCCTGTTGTTACATATCTTGTGTCATTTGCACAATTGAATTTCCTTGTTGTGGTACTAGATCCCCTGCGGTTGTGCTATTTGCATAATGGATTTACTTGCTGCTGTATTGAATCCCTTGCTATTACATATCTACCACTATTTTCATATTGGATTGTGTGGGGTTGATTAACCCTATGCCTACAATATTTTTCTATTTTCATATCGGATTGTTGGGGTAGATAACTCCTAGCCTCAGCAAATAGGATGATCTTCATGCTCTCCACCAAGAAAATTTTCATGCACAGGTATGTGCAAGGCTTCACAACATAGAAAGAGTAATTCCAAACCATCCGGCTTCACGACATTGAAAGAGTCATTCCAAACCATCCGTGTCAAAACAGAAAGAGCTATGCCCAAAAAAGCATGGCGCCCATAGGTAACAAGCTCTAAAATTTGAATTGAATATAATGATAAATGTAACAGCCAACTGAGGACTGAATAATCAATGCTTTGGGACTTAACTTCCCAAGTAGACCTATCGTGAGGTCACAAAGGACTACCTAAGTTCCAAAAATTCCAGAAAGGGAATATATAAGTCCAGTGAATTTATATCGTAGATATGTGTCTCATGTGTGTGAGTACACCTTGGATCTTCTTAGCTAATGATATCTAGTGCCACTTTGGGGATGAAATCTGGAGTGTATAGTATGTGGTGTAAACATGCTATAGTTGTATGGGTAAACAATGCAATTCATAAAATATTAAAATAGGGTTAACTGGTAGTTTGCTTACATTTCAAATAAAGGAAACAATGAAACATTTATTTTACAATTGTAGAGTTCGTTGAGTGCTGTAGGCATGCACCACCTTAGAATAAGAAAACTTCATGCTTGGTCAGCTCAACTAGAACGCAATAATTTCAAGGGTTTTCTTACATTTCAAACAGAGGAAACAATGAAACATGTATTTTACAGTTGTAGAGTTGTTGAGTGTTGTAGGTATGGACCACTTTAGACAAAACAAACTTCATGGTTGGTCATCTCAGCTAGAATGCAAAAATTTCAGAAGATTTATGGATTGTCAAACAACATGGCAAGGAAATATAAAGCACTAGTTTTCTCACGGGTATCACTTCTCTATGGAGAAGGTAATGCATGGAAGGCTTTCAACCAGTGTTTGCATGTAGAGTTGACAGAGTCTAAAGTTGATCTAGCTACAAAATTTGCAACTAAAATGAGTTTTTATATAAATAATATGGATTCTATGGAGTTTGGTACTAAGTTGGATATGTTGACCATGCTTACCTATCTCGGGAGAGAGAAAATTGCAATATCCCTTTGCTAATTAATGATTTCATCAGTGTAATTATATTGTTCTTTATTACGAGAAAGGATTTAGAGTTATCATAATTATTAGAGCTTATTAGTTAAGTTTGAACCCACTAGTTCAAAAAAAAAAATCCATTTTGGCAAAAATACGTCCTGAAACAACTCCCTGAACTCGTTGGTTACATACAACCTCTGACTTGTGTAACAATTTTTCCACCAAGAATGGGTCTAAACCCTAAACCCTAGGCTTACTCTATTTAAAGACACCATCCATCCCTCCTCCTGATCTTCCTCTCTTTTATAATCAAGCATTTATTAGCATATGAAGAATTTGGAGTTGTAGCAAAGAACAATGATTTTGAGCAATGTTGGCCCTGATTAGTGTTGGTTTTGGTGGATGAATTTATCTACTTTAGTAGTCTAAAATTTTTATACAATATTGGAGGAGATTTGACATTGGATTCTTGTGCCCATTTATAGATATCTAAAAAAATTTCTAACCCTCATCTCTTAGAATATATATTTGTCACGTTCTTCGTCAGGAATTGAGGGTAAATTTTGCATTTGTAGATACAATTTCACTTTTAGAGGAATTCTGATGGCTCCCAAAAATAAGAGCCACTACATGAAACCATTTCCAAATGGTTGAGTTAAAGATAATATTCAACCATGACAAGATGGAATTTTGTGGGCTGAATAAGACTCCAAACGCATTTTGGCCCACTAGTGAAATACTTGGAAGAAACGGCCAGTCAACCCACCCATTATATTCTCCATATAATCTATTTAGTGACTTTGAGTAAGATTTATCATTTATTTTCCTAGATAGTGGCTAAAATCATCTGTGTATATTAATATTTGTTAAAATCTATTTTATGCACCTCAAAATATATTAGACGGATTTTATTTCTTTGGTTCAAAATCCTTTTGGGCATCTTGGTTGAAGGTGCCCCGGTGCTCCTTGGTTTTGTTGGTTGAATATGTGGAGAAGCAACACATTACTGCCGGGCTATCAAATTCTTAATATCTGTGCATATCCTTCCATCTAAGACCAAAGGGAAGAAACTTGCCAAATAGAGGAAAAATGCGGATGAAGAGGAGTTCCATTGTGTGTCTCTCCATCTCGGTGGGATGTATTGATATTTTGTCTAAGGGTGGAGGGCCACCTTGGAAAGGTGATCTCTACCTTGGGATCTGTGTTGGAGGTTTTTTTGAGGGTCTTGTTGTGGGGGGTGTTAGAGTCAGCCTTTGCAGCCTTCCTTCAGTGATCAAACATGCTCTTACAAAATGATTTTAAGGTGTCAAGGTCAAATTTTGTCATTTCAAAGAGTCTTCAAGAAAAATTTGATTACTAGGCATTAGGTCTAGGGTTGGTTTTCACTCTTTTCAAATTTGTCCAAATGTCAGTCCATGTCACCATTCAGCTGAGTATACCATCATTCAGAGAGTTTTCATCATCATTTCAAGTTTCGTTGGGTCATTTTACACCTCGTTCATGCTTCAGTTGTGCCTAGGTAAGGTCCATTTCCCTCTCCTAGGGTTTTGGAGGTAATTTCTCTTGGATGGTCAAATCATCGAAAAAACTTGTATCCTGATATTCACACACCTTCCCCTATCCTTAACATACCTTATTAAACACTTCCCATCACTGAGATCCCTAAAATTCCTCATTTTTGCACAAACCCTAGTTTCTTGCCACAACTTGGCAATTTTCTAGGCTAGGCCTGTGTTTTTCCCTTTTGGACCCCTTCCCCTCACTCAATCTCTGATATTCCACTTTCCCCTGCTTCCTAACATCCCTCCCTACTTCCCAAAATTTCCCCAAGAATTTAGAAGCCCCTTATCCCCTTCATTTCGCTTCATTTCGACAAAATCCCTTGTTTCACACATCGGGATAAGTTTCACTCAAAAGATGTTTCAGAGAAATCAAAGATGAATTTTGGAACAATGAGAGAGTTTTTTTTCCAAAACATGCCAAGGAAGAAAAACCTCCTTCACTTCTTACACAGGTATCATGGTTTTAGAGAAATATCAAAAATACCGTTGCCTCAGGAGAATTGAATGCACCTCTGAAGTGACCTTGGGAAAATCAAGATTTCTCCTAGCATGGTTGGCTAAATGACTTGCATGATGATTCAAATGATAACTAGACACAAAGATATTTCCAATGAGCTATCATGAGCTCAATTTGGAGTTGAGGAAGACCTTCAAAAGTTTACTGCAACAGCGCTCTGCCTTGAGGCAGCCTCATTCTGCTCATTTTGACTAGTGTTGGGAGATTTGATTTTTGACAGGGTAAATGAAATCCAAATTGCATAATTCCACTTGTGTTGGAAATTATACTCCAAGATATTTCCAACTAGCTATCACACGCCTGATTTGGACACCGTGAAGGCCTCCAAAAGCTTCCTGCAAAATGCACTATGTGGCAAGAGGCATGCGACCCACTTGAGTGGTTGCGACCCACTTGAAGGTTGCGACCCACTTGATAGTTTCAGCCAGTGTAAATTTGAACAGTTGCGACCCACTTAAAGGTTGCGACCCACTTAAAAACAGAGCCCAGAAATTTCGTGCTTTGCGCCCAGTTTCATGTGGAATCGACTCCAACTGCTTTCAAACAGGTTTTCAATCAATGCTCAGTAGATTTTAAATATGGTTGTGATGTCTTGAAGTGGGAAAATTGATTTATTTGAATGGAGAGGTGAAACCCTATATTCATGGAAGATTTATTCCTTAGGGTTTTAAATACATATGGATGGTTTTGTGAAGGTTTTCCCACCTTGTATGGTTGATATATATCCCTCTGCATATATTGTCAAGGTCTCACTGCCCTCACACTCATTCTACCACTGCTGTCACTACCATGTGATCATATCGTCGTCCCTTCCCCATATTCATTATCCTCATATCCCTTTATACTTTTGGTTCCCATGTGAAATCCCAAACCCTATTACTTACTACTACATTCCTCCATTGACACAAGCCTAATCTCCATAACATTCAAAGGTTGTTTCTTTGTCCTTGATTCCACTTGACTCACTGATATGTCACCATTTCATTTCACTCCTGTCCTTAGAAACTACCCCCCATCACCATATCCCATTCCTATCTCACTTATAGGGGTTCTCAATCCCTCATTCCCCTTTGGCACGCATTTGGCGATTGGAGACAAAGACACCAAGGTCCCATTTCTCATTTTCAACAAGCTGAACATACACATTGCAACACCATGACTGACAACAACACATCATACAACCGAGACAATGTTTTCACCACAGGAGCTGCATGCACCAGGAGAGCACTAAAACGGCGGAAAAGGCCTGATCCACTCCGGATTTTGGCCGAGGCTTCGTTGGCTGGGCAAGATACATGATGGAGGGTCTTCACTCCGAATTTGAGCAAATTCGGAGAAATTTTTGTCATTTTGAAATTTTGGTCTCAAAAACAGGTTTTTCAGTTAAGCGGGTCTCGCACTCATATGCTCACTTTTTTTTGGGACACTTGCTGAAGGAAATCTTTGCATTTTTGGATTTTTCATGATAATTTATGCATCCTCAGGCATTGCTGAAGCATTTCATCGGATTCTGGATGGTCAAAAAGCTCAAAAACACCATGAAAACCACCTTGCTGCCACCTTTTGCACCGGCAGGAAGTACTTCTGGGAGAATGAGGTTTTGGAGGGTCAAATGAGCTCCAAATTTGGAAATTCCACTTGGGTTGGATAGCCAACATCCAGGGCTTTCCAAAGATCTATCATGAGCTCAATTTTGATGCCAGGAAGTACTTCAAAATCGGGCTGAAAGGCATGCGACCCACTTGGCTCAGGCATGCGACCCACTTAAATTTTTCGCTGAATTTTCAACTTCCAGCTCAGATTTTCGGCCAGTTTGGACCAGTTTTGCTTGGGGATGAAATTTTTGAGTTATTATGATGTAAATTTATGTTTGGCATGTAACTTTGGTTCATTTTTACCTATTCTAGAAGATTCACTCTTAAAAAAGTGAAAATCATGTAAATGAATCAGTTTCCACTCTTTTAGAGGCAAGTTGTTAGCTGCCTAGATTTTAGCTCCTTGTTTAGAATTAGTTGAAACTGATCCCTGAAGGAGGAATTCGACCCCTAGAGGCATGGGAAGGGGTTAGGATGCTCTATATGATGTAATTTCTCAATCATTTTCAGAGGTTGGAGAGGTTGGACTCTTGGGAAACTTTTGGCACCATTGTACATATTTTTTCATATTTTGGCTAAGGAAAGATCAGAGGTTTTGCGGCACTTGTTGGGATCCTTGTGGTGTTTTGTTCTTGATGGTGTTTTCTCTCTATTTACTGTAAGTTCTTCATGTTTAATGTATTCCATTCCTTTCATATGCTTCTGAACTAAATTGAATGAGTAGATGAGGTTGAATCCATTGTTTACAGTGCTCTGCCTTTGAATTCATTTAGTTCTATATGTTTTCGACTGTTTGGAGAGGATCCAAGTTCTTCTTTTCCCTCTTCAGCTCCTTGTCATTCTAATCTGTCCACATATCCAATCTAAAGCATCAATACATTCACCTACCTCGCCCCAACTCGAAATCTGCAAAGGTCTGACCTTATCCCCGGACCCAAAATTTGTTTTTCCCATTTCTCCAGCGAAAACCCAAAAAATCAAAATCAAACTTACCTATCTCTTTACTAGCCTAAAATCAGCTCCTATCGTAAGTCATCTCGCACCCTATTGCTCATTTTATCGAGATTGACGGAGAGAGCCCTCTCCTGCCCTCGTAGGGCTAGCTATGAGGCTAAGCGTGGTTTGATGTAGCCTTGAGTTTTATCTCATTTCAGCCTGAGGTAGATTTGAGCGCTAACGGGGGGGGGGGTGGTGGGGGGAGGGGGGGTCGCAGGAGCGCCCCCCCCCCCACTTGGGATCTCACGGGTCTTGGCTCCACCGGAGTGGTTCTACTGAATGATGTCCTGCTGGTGTCCCTGTTAGCTGGTAGGACTGAAAAAAGGATGTAATCATCTAAGTGTTTCCTGGAACTGGGTGGGGGTTCGGGGTGGGGAAGGTGGTGATTGTCTTAAAATTAAGTATAGAAACTTGAAACCCAATGGCTCTCTCATTAATAAATCCAAACATCACTGGTCTTGTATGGTAAAATTACATAAAGAGAGTTTTGGGACTCTCTTAAAGAGGTTATCATAGTAATAGATAGATGAATTTACCCTTCTCTTTTCTTGCTAGATTTTCTTTCTACAAACTAGTCGTCTAGGACTTGGACATTACTAATTCAGTTTCTAGTTCAAATTTCACAACCTAAACAGTGTAAAATGATCACTTCATAATAAATCCATACTTGTTTGACATATTGGGCTAAGAATTTTAATCACTTCCTCTCAATCAACGAGTTAAGTTATGTATTCTTGTAATTGTAAATGGATCTTCCACCTAGCACAAGATTTACTTGTAATTTATTAAATCCATTGGAATTTTCTTAGGTTTCACCTGGTTTGTTCTCATAGGGGAGCATATCCAATATTTGACAACTAATAGCCTCTTGATACACCTTTAGTGAGCTATTAATAGCTCTCACCTATCATTGTAGCTCAATGAAAATAAATCTAGTAGCTCTAACGAAAAATGTTTTGTATTGCCTTGAAAAAATTGAAACCTTTTGAATTCTTTTACTTGTGCCTCTATGTTTCCATCCTTACTAGTACTCATTTTTATTACCATAGTATTATGATGAATCCCCTTCATTCTATTCATCCACCACTTCTTAATTATTGCATTTTGATTAAAATCCTATTTTTCCCTCTTTAATGCATATTCTTCCTCCATCGCACCTTATTCCCTTAGTTATTGAATATTATTCAATCCATTCTAGGTCACCTCCAAGCATTGGTTCTTACACTTCCATGGTTGGAGAACTAAAGGACACATAATACTCTCCCACCACAAATTTATTTATCCATGTCACGGTCTCCTTAACCAACCTTTTGTAAGCTACTTTCTTGAACTACTGCTCTTTTCTTGATTTTAAATAACTAGTTCAACTCTACTACAATCTTGTTAGGGCCCTTGTTTTTTGTTTAGTTTGCCAAATCTTGGCCTAATTTTTGAGTTGCGGTATGAATACACATGGCAACCGCGACCGCGCCGCAACTACCAGGAGTCGCGGAGCTATCAAGGTGGCGCGGAAGCATGCGATAGCTGGAGATAGAACATGGACAAGTGCAGATGAAGGAAACACACAGCAGAAGACAGAAAGTGGAACACGCAGATAACAGGAGAGAAGCCGGGAGAAGCTGAAGTAAAGACACAGAGGAACTGATAGTCGCAAGAGTGGGTGAATAAATAACAGCCACCCGGCTGAAACGAGGTTAATGCTGAAGAGGTTGTGAGGCTCGAGACAGGGAAAGACGCACAGAGCGATTGTGGAAGAATCATGCATGTCCTTCCTATGGTTCCTCATCTTCTCCATTCTGCCTTTCTGTTCTGAAATCCATCTGTATCAGATTTGTAAGCTATCAGTGATAATGCCATGTAATCATGTGTCTGGTCAAGAGATTAATAAAATGGAAGGTTGCTGTCTCAATAAGATGTTTATGTGCTTGCAATGTGTTTATTCTGGTTTAAAATTTTATTTGCAAATGTCTGAATGCTTATTAAGTGATCTTGCGTATATAACTCTGTATATGTAATCGATGCACTATCCTTCATGGGTTGCGGGTTTGTTCCTTGCCATTGATCTCATCCCCTTCTGCATGTGGTTGCGGCACGCCTCGGGTGAGACGCACTGCTCCCTAGAGTAGGGTGAAAATGCCGGCGTGTTCCTAGACTACACCGGACCCCTTTGTTGGCCACAACTCTTGAACTTGGGTCTTGTCCGCGAGACCTGACTTCTCGCCAACAAATGGTTCCGTTGCCGGGACCTGCATGTTCTGAGGGGATCTAGATCATGGTATCGAGGATTTTTGAAGGAGCGATACGGCGATGGTGGGACGATCATCTTGACCAGTTCATTGCTCAGCAAGCAGAGCTGACCAAGAAAAAGGAGGCGGCGATCAAGGAGCTTGTTCTGTTCTCTGACTCAGCCAGTGATACGTACGAAATTTTCTGGGGAAGGTTCCCTACGGACCTTTACAATTGGTTGCGGAGGTTACGCGTGACGGTGCCCCAAGAAGGCTTGCGGAAGATAAACCGCAGGTGGGCGCACGAAGATCTGGTGGCACTGCATCGGGTAGACACTGAACTAACCCGCGCGGTGGATTTCTGGGTAAGGACCACGTTGGAAGGATACACTGTGGAGTTTGCTGCTGAGTGCTATCAATCCTTCTCGAAAGCCGAGGTTGTTTTCCACTCAGGGCTAAGAGGGAAGCTGTTGAAGGAGGTTCCGCTGTGGATCAAAGCCCTGATGGTGGACGAAGGGTTGATTGAATTCCACAAACCGAGTATGGAAGCGTAAACCTCTCGTGCTGGGGGAAGGGTTGAGGGAACCGATGCTGTGTAGAATGTGAAAGTGGGGAGTGGGGAATGGATGTTGAGGCCGCATGCAAGTTGCGGGAGCGATGTGCGCATCGGCGGGCACAGATCGCCGATAGGTGGCGAAGAAGGGTAATGCGAGATTTGAAGAGAAGAGAGATCGAGAGGAAAAATCAGAAGGAGGCGCCTCAGAGGACAGGAACTATGGGTTTGGATACCCGGGAAGAAAACGGGACAGCGGTGGAAGTGCAGTGGGTGCATGGGAGCCCAGCGACGCGAGAAAGAGAGATTGTGACTAGCGAAGATAACGGAAAGATGCAGCCTGAAGAGAGTTCCGATGATGAATGGCACGACGTGATGCAGCGGATGTTTCAAGATCAGATGGCACCCACCCCTCCAGGCAGCCCTACTTCTCACCTTCTGCATGGCCAGGATCCCGACCTTCCCCTGGTACTGTATCAACCTTTAAGTAATATTTTTATTCAGTTACAAGCATTGAGTCAGTCATACAATAGTTCATCAGTGTCAGTAACGTCCGGTAACAGCAGCGTTACTAGTAGTGGTATTTTTCCTAGTGGGACCGTTACGCAACCAGGACCTGGAGGCTTTATCCTGGTCAATTCTCCGCAAGCACACATGGCTGGATCTTTCACCCGGTATCCAGAGTTCTCTGGCCGGGGCAATGATGATGTAGAGCAACACTGGTACCTGTGTGAAGCCATCTGGAGGGCTCGCCAGATGCCAGATGCAGGGAAGTTAATAGAATTCCAAACCACGCTCAGAGAGAGGGCTCTACGATGGTTTATCAAGTGGTTTGAGGCTCATCCTAACCCCGTAATCGCGGACGTGAAGCGGGATTTTGTCCGCGAATTCAAGCTTCCCCAGACAGACCAGCAGGGCCTGTCAGAGCTGTGGGAAATTAAGCAGAAGGAAGGTGAGACCGCGTGGGAGTTGATGCGGCGATTCAAGGACGCGATCGGGAAACTCAGCTACTCGATCGATCCCAACCACCAGAGGGACTGGTTCATCAAGGCTCTGCTCCCCTTGACATGAACCCCTCTCACTCAGCAGAAGATTGATAATCTGCAGGACGCTTTGGAGCAGGCCATGAAGATTGAAGCCATGGCGGGCTACCCCCAGGAATATCGGGGGGGCCGGCCCCGCAAGATCCTTCTTTGATAGGGTTGCAACACCAGATTGCCAGCTTGACTGAAAAGCTCAAGGAGCTTCAGCCAGTGAGACCAGCGCGACCGAATGTTTGGTGTACTCATTGCCTGGTCGAGGGCCACGTCGCAACCGAGTGTCCTCGGTTGCGCGGCGCAGGGGCAGGACCCTCGGTCGCAACTATTCAGGGGGGTCCACCGCCTGGTGGCGGCGCGGCAATAAACTCGCAGGGAGTATACCAGCCACAATAGACTTACGCGGGGTTCCCACCGCAACCGGGTTCCTCCACCACAGAGTACTGCGAGATTTGCCGGACGCTGGGGCATCCTCCTCGGATGTGCCCGATATTACAGAAGTACTCCACGGTCCCGAATAATGTGTACTGCGAATTTTGCGTGTCCACGACTCACAACACTGAGCAGTGCAGGGCGCTCGACGCACTTGTGGATCGACTGGATCGTCCCTCCTACAGGGTGAACGAGGCTCCGAGGGGAAGAGGCGGAGGCATGCGGGGAGGCCGCACAGGCGGACGCGGTCCGGTAAAATGTTACAACTGTGACCAGGAGGGTCATGTGGCTCGAGAATGTCCCCTTCCGCGATGACCCTGGTGTTCCCAGTGCCGGGTCTATGCCCACGCTACAGAATACTGGTCGGAGCTCATCAAGAAGTGGGAAAAACGGGCAAGGCAGAGGGGAGTGAATCTGATAAACTCAGAGCCGCGAGGGATTGCCGCCCCAGACTTGCAGAACGTCGCAATCGTGACAAGGGGCGGAAAGAAGACTGGAGAGGATGCCCACGGGAAGGAGCCAGCACGAGTGGTTCGGCCGGCATCCCCGAAGAAGTTGATCAGGCCCGAAGTCCAGAAGAAGTATTTCCAGGAGGCAGTTGAGGCGTTCGCCCAGTTGCGGAACGAGGGAGGTTTGGAGGAGCCCATGCTGCCGGAATCTGGTGCGCAGAACGTCGCAGGTACTGTGGTCGAGGATTGGCTCCGGCTATTCCTCAGGATTGTTGATAACACTGCGCTGCGGCAGCAGCTCAAGCATGCTTTGGACGGAGCACTGCAGGGGCGCACAGAACTTAGAGATCCGGCGGACGCTGGCCCTCAATACGTGCAACGTGTCAAGCGGAACAAGCAACGAACAGGCAAAGAATTCCGGCTTAACACGCAGGTCGCAGGGTTCCAAATCAGCGACACCATGTTGGACTTGGGGTCCGACGTCAACATACTGCCACGAAAGACATGGGAGGCTCTTGGAAGGCCACGGCTAGCCTACTCACCAATCCAACTCAGGATGGCGAACCAGTATTGCATTTTTCCAATCGGCCAGCTCGAGGGTGTCGAGGTCGACGTTGCGGGGGTGAAGACATACACCGATTTTGAGGTTATTGATATCATGGGCGACAAGGATCCCTATCCTGCCTTACTCGGCATTGATTGGGCTTTTGAGAATTACGCCATCATCGACCTTAAAAAGGAGCTGATGATCTTTGAGGATGGGGAGGTACGGGTCACCCAGCCCCTCGACCCGTATCAGGGCCCGCGATATACGGAAACGGTGGACAATCGGGAGGATGCTCAGATGATGGACCACCTTTATCAGATGACCGCAGGGAAGCGGGACGACTATATTAACCCGACCGCGACTGGCTCTGTCAGTTGGCGGAGTGTGCAGAGCTCGGAGCTCGGATCCGAACTCGCTTGGGAAGACTGGCAGCAAGGGGGGTATGAGACCACCACGCGGAGATGTGCCTCCATTGCCCAAGTCCGATGGGTAGGGACTGAGATCCGCGGATATCCCACCTTGTCGAACATGCGGGCAGTCAATACTTTTATTACCAAGGTGGAAGACATGGTCCCAGCTGAAAGCCGGATGCCACTTTTGGATGTGGCCTTGCAGTCAACGTCGGCACGGTGGTGGAAAAATCATCGCAACACTCTGTTGCGATGGGAGTGCGTGGCGGATGCTCTGCGGGCACGCTTCAAAGAGGATGAAGGACCCTGCAGTACGCTTAAGTATCATGGAACTTCCGACCCGCGACACCATTTGCGGGCCTGCGAGGAATAGTGGCGTAGCACCCGGTACCCTGAGGAGCTGTGGGTCCACAGGTTTATCCACTCCCTGGGTACAATTCCCTAGGCCTGGTACCTGGAGGAAGAGCAAAAACGGGGCACTTGCTCTTGGCAGGCCGTCGCGGACAAGTTCGTGCGGTGCTTCTTGTTCGAAGGGGAGACGGCGCAGGAGTCTCAGGCCCTACAGGCAGTCAAGGAGGTCTTGTTTTTCCGCCATCCCGAGCCTGATGGGGGCCCGGTGGTGTCACGACCTGAGGTCAGGCGTGAGTTGGTTTGCCACCGGATTGACGGCGATCCGGATGACGATAGTCTGGAGGACCTCATCCATCTCTATTTTGACGAAAGGGAAGGCGAGCGGAGCATCAGTGAAGAGCTGACGACTGAAGGAGTCCATTTACAGCCCCTAAAGACAAAGAAGGTGAACATTGGAACAGACGAGAGACCCAATCTCGCAATGGTGGGAGATTACTGGGACGAGGAGACAACAAAAGAAATTTTCAGCCTCCTCCGGGAATACGAAGACTTGTTCCCATCTTCGGTTGCGGACCTGAAGGGGATCAAGGGGGATCTAGGTGAAATGTGCATCGCGTTGAAACTGGGGGCCAAGCCGGTGAAGCACTGACCCTACCGGTTGAACCCACGTATCAAAGAGAAGGTCAAGATGGAGATTGACAAGATGCTGGCTACAGGTCTCATCTTTCCAGTAGAAGAAGCCGAGTGGGTGAGTCCCATTGTCATCCAGAACAAGAAGGACAAAGCGGAGATCCGTGTCTGTGTAGATTACCGGAGCCTGAACAATGCCTGCATCCACGACCCGTTTCCCACTCCTTTCAGTGATGAAGTCCTAGATCACGTTGCGGGAAACGAAGCTTATTCATTCACTGATGGGTTTTCGGGTTACCATCAGGTGCGCATTGCCGAGGAAGACAAAGCAAAGATGACATTCACCACTGAGTGGGGATCATTCGCATACCATGTTATGCCGTTTGGTCTGAAGAACGCACCGGCTGTGTTTTCCCGGATTGTCATTGCTGCTTTCCGGGAGTACATTCACAAGTTCCTGGAGGTCTACATGGACGACTGGACCGTCTACAGCCTGTTGAAGAATCACGCCTCCCTGTTGCGTGTTATGTTTGACCGGTGTCGTCAGCTGTAGATTTCCTTGAACTTGAAGAAATGTATTTTTGCAGTTCCATTAGGCACACTCTTGGGCCACATGGTGTGCAAGCAAGGGGTTTGCATTGATCCCGCCAAGGTCGCGGTCATCATCCATATGGAGGCCCCTGAGACCGTGAAGCAGTTGCGAGCACTGCTTGGGCACACAGGATACTACAGACGGTTTATTCACAACTATGCAAAAGTTACGGCCCCTTTGGAGAAACTGTTGCGGAAGTCAGAGGTGTTTCAGTGGACGGCGGAGTTCAGGAAGGCACTTGACACATTGAAGGAGAAGTTGGCGACGACACCCATACTTGTGCATCCTGACTGGGAAAAGCAGTTCCATGTGCATATTGATGCGTCTGGTATTGCACTCGGGGTAGTATTGGCGCAACCCGGGGAGACGACAGTTGACCACCTCGTATACTTCGCCAGTCGTCGGTTATCGAATGCGGAGAAGAATTACACCACGACCGAGCGGGAGGCGTTGGCGATGGTGTACTCCCTCCAGAAGTTCCGCCACTATCTTCTGGGCGGCAAATTCACATTCTTCACGGACCATTCTGCATTGAAGTATCTGGTGAATAAGCCTGTGTTGGAAGGAAGGATCTGTCGCTGGCTACTACTTTTCCAGGAATTCACGTTTGAGGTGATTGTCAAGCCTGGCAGGTTGAATGTTGGTCCCGATCATTTATCCAGGTTGGAGACGGGAGAGAATGAAGGCTCGTTGGACGATCGGTGGGATCTTGGGCCTCTTGAGTCGAGCGATTGCAGTTACACAGGTGACATTGCCACTTATCGAAGGGTTTCCAAAGCCCCCGGGATTCTTTTGTTGAGTCTCAAAAATGTTCTCCATATTCATATATATTTCCATTATGTCATAACCATTTAGCTCTTATTTCATAGCCATTTGACCTAAAACCCTACATCAAATAACCATTTACATAAATATATGGGTTAGGATTCTTGTTTTCCAAAGTTATTTATTTTATGTATTTTAAGTGAATTTATGATTAGAAACTAGAAAATTAACATAGTTTCATATATCTATATATGTGTTATGAGTTTTGTGACATGTGTAGGTCAAAAGGAGACTTCTAGAAGACCCTCATGTGGCACTCTAAAGCCAAATTCGAATTTGGTTGGAGAAGATTATGGGATCAAGAGGATATGTGTCTCACTTCCTTGTTGTATTAAAACTCTAAGAGGATATGTGTCTCATTCCTCAAGTTGTGTTGAAACTCTAGAAAGACATGTGTCTTATCATTTCCTATTTTGATTGTAACTCTAGAGATGGAGGGAGAGATTCATGGACTCCTATTAATGAGATGACTCCTCATATTTTGTATAAATAGGAGAAGCTTTCTCCTATCATAGGTAATGAGGAAGTAATGAAAAAGTAGTAGAGAAGTCTTTTGTAACAAAGTTCAAGATGGAATGGGATGTAGATTTGTGAGTTCTTTTTTAATAGAGAAATTCAATTCTTTGATGTTGTTTTGATTACAACTTTAAGGAGCTGAAGGACTTCACCAAATTGGTAGCAGAGGGCCCCTGCTATCCAAGGAGGCTTTTACATGTTTTCTAGATAAGTTGCTTTCAATTCTGTTTTTTCATATTTCCTTACTTAGATTGCTTTTTGAAATCATAGCTTTTAGCATAATTTTTCATGGCAGCCCGGGCATTTGCATATCTTTTGACTAATGACATGGAATCAATATTGTTCTGTTGCTAATTTACTTTTTGTTTAATTCCAGTATTGCTTTGTTTATTTCAGTCTTGCACATTTGCTTCAGTAGTTAGATTTAGATATATTAAATTGCTCATGTCATTTTCAGTTACCTCCGAAAGCCACAGCTGGACTGATGGTGAGGGATTGAAGTATGAGTGTGTAGTTTGATATTAGTTTACTTTCTACAAGTTAGATATATTAAATTTCTCATGTCATTTTCAGTTACCTCCGAAAGCCACAGCTGGACTGATGGTGAGGGATTGAAGTATGAGTGTGTATTTTGATATTAGTTTACTTTCTGCAAGTTAGATATATTAAATTGCTCATGTCATTTTCAGTTACCTCCGAAAGCCACAGCTGGACTGATGGTGAGGGATTGAAGTATGAGTGTGTAGTTTGATATTAGTTTAATTTCTGCAAGTTAGATATATTAAATTTCTCATGTCATTTTCAGTTACCTCCGAAAGCCACAGCTGGACTGATGGTGAGGGATTGAAGTATGAGTGTGTAGTTTGATATTAGTTTCTTTTTCTGCAAATTAGATATCAGATTGCTCAAGTTGTTTATGGTTACCTCCGAAAACCATAGCTGGACTAATGGTGAGGGATCATAATATAAGTTGATGTAATTTGATTTAGATTTACTTTGTTGCAATTCTTGGATTTATTTAAGCATAGTTTCTTTTGTGTTTAGACAGCAGCAAGGATAGTTTGGTTTTCATGCTCAATAGTTCACTATTTGATTTATTAGGCTAGCAGCACATTTTCATTTCCTTTCAAGTTTTGTCATTGTATGTTTCAAATTCCTTTTTAAGTTTGAAGTTTGGTAAATCATTATAAAGGACATCATTGCCTTGAATATTCATAACCATACTTGTCTTTTAGAATTTCCATCTCACATTAGGAAACCAACCAAGATCAATAAAAATCCAAAAAAGACAAAAAGTAAGAGATAGGTTATCTTGCACATATAGTGCGCCACACTTCGTCAGCTTACGAATCCCTAGTTGATAATTTATGTTAGCAATTTAGGACACACTAAATTGACCAAACATTTTGGCGCCGTTGCCGGGGAAGTGTAACTAGGTAGCCTTATTTCTTACATCTAAAAAAAATTAATAATTCTTGAGTATGCTCTCCTCCTGCACTTTGTGTGATCTGGAGGATCAGAAAAAGGATTGTTATGTAAAAAAAAAATTAATAATTCTTGAGTATGCTCTTCTCTTGCACTTTGTGTGATCTGGAGGATCAGAAAAAAAATTGTTATGGGAAAAAGAAAAAGAAAAAAAAAAGGAGACAAAATAAAACTTCATCATTTCAATTGATTCAACAATTTAAAAAAAAAAAGTTGTTTTCATGAAAAACTTTGATTTCAATAAATTGTTTTGTTTAATGAATATATATGTGTATTTTTAAATTTTTGAAAATATAACATATATAATTTTATTAAACAAATCAATTTAAAAAAAAAAAAAAAAAAAATAATAATAATAATTTGTTTTGTTACTAAGATATATATGTATATTTTTAAAATTTTTGAAAATATATATATAATTTTAATAATAAATCATTTAAAAAAAAAAAAGAAAAAAAAAAATTTAATAAATTGTTTTGTTTAGTAAATTACATATGTATATTTTTAATTTTTCAAAATTTAACATGTGTAATTTTATTAACAAAACAAATAAATAAATAAATAAATAAAAATCATTTTGCTTAGTAAAATATATATGTGTATTTTTCATTTTTAAAAATATAACATATAGTTTTATTAACAAATTAAAATTAAAATTAAAAAAAAAAAAAAAATTTGAAAAACAAAAACAAAACAAATCAATAAACAAAGCCATCCTAAGACAATGCAACTCTCCTCGATAAAAAATAAAATCAAGAGGTCCATGGTGCATGCCAAAATTGAAGCAAGAGAAGAAGTTAGAAAAGAAGAAGCAGACCAAGTCTCATGATGCTACAGAAAAAAGAGCTTTGAGAAGAGCCTCCAAAACCAAAGGTTCCCCACACGATTGAAAACACACGGGAGGCTGGTGAGACTGTTTGGCGGCCTGATGATGAAGAGTTGTTTGCAGATAATGTTGGTGATGAATTTAGTGCACATTTCAGCCGTGTTCAAACACCAAAAATTCTGATCACGACCTCACGCTTTCAGTGCACTAGAGGGAAGCCAAAGGAAAACACTTGAATGTGAGATTAACCTTCAGAGCACCTTTTCGCCCATTTCTGTAGATGAAAGGGAGAATTGTGCTTCTGAACAGTCCAGGGACGAAAACAATGATGCACATGAAACGCAATTTTGAACCACGTTCTGAGAAAAACGATTTTTGCCAGCGCATTCAGAAAACACAACTACTATTGACACGTCAATTTGAAACACATTTTCTGAACGATTGAGGATGAATTTTGAAAAACCAAGACATGGGTTTTTTTGCCAACATGGTCAATTAGATAACCCAGAAATCGTTTTACGAAATTCATGGCGGTCTAGGAGAATTTCTCGGTTATTTGAAGCCCATTTTTGCTTGCCGCGTGAGGAAAAACGATTTTTTCTGAGTGAAGAATTTGAAAACGGCACTCTGCATTGATAATCCAATTTTCTAAATCCAAGAAGAATAATTCTAATCAAAATCAAATTCTGTCGTGGCAATCAGATAAATGAAATCAAGAGCCGTAATATGTAATTACTGACTAATTCCATGAGAAAAGCTTCTGATACGTTGTTCTATTATGGGTCTCAATCCTTAAAATAATTCTCTTGTTAATATTTGGATGGTCTTGCGTTACTTCAAGTATCTTCGCACAGAAACGAGTGACTCATCCTCTGTCAAGCGGGTTTGGTGCTTCAAAAATTTCATTGAACTAACGTCAGATGGCATTTAGGAAACCCATACCAGTTTAAGGCTTCATTTGTAAGCAAAAGCAAAGAGGATTATGCTACCTTCGGATGGCACTAACTTGTTCAGGCCCCAAATAAGCCAGCCTCGAATGACTGGATTTCGTAGAATGTTTTGGTACGGTTGGAACTCTGCTATTAATTATAGGAACAAGGGAAAAACCACATATTCCCTTCGATTTGACCCTTGAGAAATTTTCTGTCCTAAATGGCTTCATATATGCCTACTATTTGCAATATAGCAGAGCCACAACTACCATATTGAGTCTTGCTCGACTTTGTATGGATAACCTGACTTCAAATGAGTCGACGAATTCCAAGATTACAAGGCTCAAGACATTCGGTCTGCCTTAGTAGGCCTTCAAACAATTTTGCACTAACTTCGAAAGGGTTCTGTTCGCCTTGCACCCAAGAATATCGATCTATTTAGGATATGATGTTGCCTCAGGAAGTGGTCTACAAAGAAATAACATTTATGCATATTTAAAAAAAAAAAAAAATTTACATTTTTCTTTTTCAATTTTGTTAAAAAATAAAAAAAATAAAAAAAATTTGAATCAATGAAATGAATAAGTTGTTTGCTCACTTTTTCTGAAGGTATTGATTAATTTTGGACTGATGATGAAAGATGAATGGCTAACTTTTTATTCAAGATTTTTAGCTACAGAAACCGTCGACATTCTGCAGCTAAAGTCCAATTCCGCAGCTGTTCTCCAATTCTGTCGCTAAAGTCCAATTCCGCAGCTGTTCTCCAATTCCGCAACTAAAAAACCTCATTGTTCAAATCAGCCTAACTTTCTCATACAAAATCAGATTTTGATGATTCAAGTATCGTTGGAAAGGTCTCAACAAGATTTATACAATGAGAAATCCATCATTAGAGTTTGAAATGGTAAATAATGAAATAAATTGCTGAAAAGAAGCAACATTCAACTTGAGGCACTAATTCCAAAACATGTATAAATTCTTTTGATTTTTCCTTTGAGAATTTGTTTCATTAATACAAATTCTTAAGTTTTGTGTGTAAATATCATAACTAGAGAGATTGATCACCTCTCTCCCTTTGATAATCTTACATTCCATTGCAGAAGAAGTATTAGTTTTTTGCAGGTTCCAGGAGGAAGGACAAATGACTACAAGAGAATGGTGTCTCTCTAAGAGACCAATTTGTTTCATAAGAAGATGATCAACAACAAAGAGGAAATATGCTGATGCAAAATCAGATCCAAACACTTGAAAAACTTTCAGATACTATTGTCTCCATCACATCCATACCTCATAATAAACCATTCACCTCATTTCACTTCATGTTTTCCATTTACATTCACATCCACTTTCCATTTCTTTTTGTCCATTCATAACCCACAAATAAAAGCAAGAGGCTCATTCACATGCTTATTGCCCATTGCCATTTCTCATTCACATGCTTATTGCCCATTTTCCATTTCTACTCTCCATTGCCATCTTCCATTTTCATTTTCCATTTCTTGTCATTTTCATTCCACAAATAAGCCCTGCTTCAATGCAAATTATTGAGTCCATAGTCCTTTGAGTCTAAGTTCTTTGTAAAACACCTTGAGGCTTGCATGCCTTAATGGCAAGTTCTCATGCTGACAAACAATGAGAATACATTAATGTCCCTTGTTCGTCAGATCTTCTAGGTGACTCGACATCGGCAAAATCATTCGTACCTAGCAAGATGTGTTTGGGCATCTTGACTCTCATTGTCATCAATGGTGAGAGTTCTCGTGTTGACTAGTGGCATCCATTAATGGCCACTAATTCAACAATTTCCTACTATGTTCGACATCAGAACATATTTTCACATAGTAGGAATTATGCCAATGAGTTTTGAAGACATGAAGACTATTATTTTCAGCATTTTGGAGCAGATTCAGCAAGTTTTAGTAGAAGCAATAAAAATTCATCTCATCTCTTTATCCATGACTTCTCTTGTTCAGCCACTTGAAGAAGAATATGATCAAAATTTTGTAGCCACCACACATACACAACTCATCCACATTTAAGGTAAGTGAAGGTATGTTGTTTTCTAATTTTTAGTCATGTAATTCATTAGAATGCTAAAATTGTAACTTTGGAAAAATTCTTCACTCCCTTTTTCACATTGTCATATCTTTAGTTGGGGGGAAGGGATATCATTTCATATCCATATGTCATACACTATCACACATTTTCATTTCATTTCCATACACATATACTTCCCAACCAACTATTGTTGCAACATGATCCAAAAGATTATATGCCTTGCAAATGATCAATTCATTGATGAAGTAATTGATTCTAAATGTTTTCATGAACTTTGATGCAACAAAGAAAATAAAACATTGTTACACAAAAACCATTGCTCAAAAAAAAAAATAAAAAAAAAATTGGTTGTTACACAAGAACCAACCATTAAAAAAAAAAAAAAGGTGTTGCAATCAAATATATTATACTTTGCCAAAAAGGAAAATATCAAGAAGCAAAGTTTGGAACGAATCTATATGAGTCAAAACTCATAAAAGATCAACTCATGGACAAATGAATCATTGCAATAGTTGCATGAGGACATGCAACAACTTCAATTGGGGGGTATGTTGAGTCTCAAAAGTGTTCTCCATATTCATACATATTTCCATTATGTCATAACCATTTAGCTCTTATTTCATAGCCATTTGACCTAAAACCCTACATTAAGTAACCATTTTCATAAATATATGGGTTAGGATCCTTGTTTTCCAAAGTTATTTATTTTATGTATTTTAAGTGAATTTATGATTAGAAACTAGAAAATTAACATAGTTTCATATATCTATATATGTGTTATGAGTTTTGTGACATGTGTAGGTCAAAAGGGAGACTTCTAGAAGACCCTTATGTGGCACTCTAAGGCCAAATTCGAATTTGGTTGGAGAAGATTATGGGATCAAGAGGATATGTGTCTCACTTCCTTGTTGTATTGAAACTCTAAGAGGATATGTGTCTCATCTCTTAGTTGTGTTGAAACTCTAGAAAGACGTGTCTTATCATTTCCTATTTTGATTGTAACTCTAGAGATGGAGGGAGAGATTCATGGACTCCCATTAATGAGATGACTCCTCATATTTTGTATAAATAGGAGAAGTTTTCTCCTATCATAGGTAATGAGGAAGTAATGAAAAAGTAGTAGAGAAGTATTTTGTAACAAAGTTCAAGATGGAATGGGATGTAGATTTGTGAGTTCTTTTTAATAGAGAAATTTAGTTCTTTGATGTTGTTTTGATTACAACTTTAAGGAGCTGAAGGACTTCACCAAATTGGTAGCAGAGGGCCCCTGCTATCCAAGGAGGCTTTTACATGTTTTCTAGATAAGTTGCTTTCAATTTTGTTTTGTCATATTTCCTTACTTAGATTGCTTTATGAAATCATAGCTTTTAGCATAATTTTTCATGGCAGCCCGGGCATTTGCATATCTTTTGACTAATGACATGGAATCAATATTGTTCTGCTGCTAATTTATTTTTCTTAGTTTTTGTTTAATTCTAGTACTGCTTTGTTTATTTCAGTCTTGCACATTTGTTTCAGTAGTAAGATTTAGATATATTAAATTGCTCATGTCATTTTTCAGTTACCTTCGAAAGCCACAGCTGGATTGATGGTGAGGGATTGAAGTATGAGTGTGTAGTTTGATATTAGTTTACTTTCTGCAAGTTAGATATATTAAATTGCTCATGTCATTTTCAGTTACCTCCGAAAGCCATAGCTGGACTGATGGTGAGGGATTGAAGTATGAGTGTGTAGTTTGATATTAGTTTACTTTCTCCAAGTTAGATATATTAAATTGCTCATGTCATTTTCAGTTACCTCCGAAAGCCACAGCTGGACTGATGGTGAGGGATTGAAGTATGAGTGTGTAGTTTGATATTAGTTTACTTTCTGCAAGTTAGATATATTAAATTTCTCATGTCATTTTCAGTTACCTCCGAAAGCCACAGCTGGACTGATGGTGAAGGATTGAAGTATGAGTGTGTAGTTTGATATTAGTTTCTTTTTCTGCAAATTAGATATCAGATTGCTCAAGTTGTTTATGGTTACCTCCGAAAGCCATAGCTGGACTAATGGTGAGGGATCATAATATAAGTTGATGTAATTTGATTTAGATTTATTTTGTTGCAATTATTGGATTTCTTTAAGCATAGTTTCTTTTGTGTTTAGACAGCAGCAAGGATAATTTGGTTTTCATGCTCAATAGTTCACTGTTTGATTTATTAGGCTAGCAGCACATTTTCATTTCCTTTCAAGTTTTGTCATTGTATGTTTCAAATTCCTTTTTAAGTTTGAAGTTTGGTAAATCATTATAAAGGACATCATTGCCTTGAATATTCATAACCATACTTGTCTTTTAGAATTTCCATCTCACATTAAGAAACCAACGAAGACGAGATCGATAAAAATCCAAAAACGAAAAAAAGAGAATAGGTTATACGGCACATATAGTGCACCACACTTCGTCGACTTACGAATCCCTGGTTGATAATTTGTAATGTTAGCAATTTAGGACACATTAAATTGGCCAAAAAAATTACACCCCGCTCACAAACACCACTGTCCGGAGTGGCGAGCCTACGATTGATCGCGGGGCGGTATACAAGCTGGGCCTTGATGAGGTGTTGCGTAGATGCGTTCTTGATCACGGACGGGAAGCCGGTGATGTGGGAATGTCCTGCTGATGGTGTTGCGAGAGGGCATGTGGAGTGCGAGAAACCCATCGCAATGAAGGTGCTCCAGACGGCACCGCGGTGGCGAACGGTACATGCGGCGCAGAGCTGTGTGAAGCGGCACGATGTTTGCCGACGGACGGAAAGGCCTTCGCACGGGGCAGAGCTTCCGCTACACCCGAGTGCATGTGTTGCGGCCGTTTGAAAGTGGGTTGTTGATTTCGTGGGTCCCATCGCACTGGTCGCTCGACACTCCAAGGCCGTGCATGTTACGCCACGGATTACCTCACCGGTGGTGAGAGAGCGGCCGTACGTGGTAGCTCGGCGAGGGGAGCCGGCTGGGTTCATCTTTGAACACATCATCGGCCGCTTTGGGCGCACGGAGCTTGACCGGTGATCGGTACACATTTCATTAATGCCACGGTCAAGTCACTACGGAAACATTTATGATTCGGCATCATAAATCAGCCCATACCACCCACGAGGCCAATGGTACTATGGAAGCATTAATGATTTCTCGAAAAGGGCTTGACTAAAATTTGCAATGCTCGGCCCAACGACGATTGGGACAGCGTCTCCCGGCCCGGCATTGTGGGCCTACGGACCACGATGAAACGTTTAACCAACCAGACCTGTCCAGAGTTGATGTATGGCGGGAAAGGCTGTGATTCTCGCGGAGTTCACGGTACCCGGTCTTGATCGCAACGTCTCTTCACTTCTCGGAGAAGAGGAGTCACTTCGGGGAATGCCTCCGAGGAGGCTGCCGGGAGGCTGGACAAGGCCCGATTCTGGCGGGAATTCCACCCCCGGAGAAGGTTCGAGAGAGCGAGCGAAGCGTGGCACGACCTCCACATCAAGCCAAAGCCTTCAGCGGCAAAGTTCTCCTATATGATAAGCGGTTCCGAGAAGTTTCCGAGCTGAAGCTCCGGATGCCTTTGGTGGGACCTACTTTGTCTGTCAGATCCGCGACTCGGGGAGCCGTTCGGTTAACCGCAATTTGGACGGTACGGTTTTCCACAGGTGGGTGAATGGCGCACGCACGAAACCCTACCGAGTGGAATCCCTTTCACTTTTTCATCAATAACTCTGCATGGCAAAGGAAAGGAGCACGATGATAGCAGGTGAATAACTCTCCTACTGTCGGGATGACGTAGGGAGTCTTTTACGTTCATAGAGCGATGCTAAATAGCGGTAGGTTGCGGGTACCTCATCTGTGGCGCGTAATTCGAGAGCCGAACCCGGTCCGGCATGTCACGATGCTAGTCCGTGTCGTTCGCGTAGGATCCATCCCAGGTACCGAGTGTCGGTCAGACCATTTGGTCAGTCCTTTTGTCAGTGGCATTCAGGCCAGGATCGCTCGAGATTTGCTTCATAAGTACCATAAGTAGACGATGGTAATGCAGTAATCATTTTCCATCACCGCAGTTCCCTCGGACAGCCGCGTCGCCCATCTCCCCATGATGCGAGTCGGCAAGCGTCGATTACACACGAGGGGATGCGATTGATCGCACGATTATCGCGAGCAAGAAAGATAGCAAGAATTAATTGTCGTTATGGAGTCTCATCAACTCCGCTCGTGCCGATAGATGACATAACTTGCATGAAGGCTATCGGCATGAGAATGACGGACCCAGGTTCAATTTGGAAATTGCGGTGACTCACAGAAGCGATTTGCGGCCTTAAAGCGCACGCACCCGGAAGGAAACTCCAAAAGAATCCTCCAAGTTTGCAATGGCAGCGCCGAGATGCGAAGGTTCCCTTGTCGGTTCTGAACCGGTGTTAGACAACCCAGATCCACCGAACGAGTCGTTGATTGGGAAGTATGATAGCGTAGTGATGATGGGCGCCAATACGTCGACCCGTGAATTCCCCACCTCCATTGGCGGACCTACATGGAGCATCATTACACGCCGAGCGAGTAGCTCCAACGGCGGATGCGACCGGAGGTCGGGAGGCCTCCAACGGTCGTCCTTGATGAATTTGAGGACTCTTAGGTTTTGGAACTATGGGGCCAGCCTATGATACTTGCCGGTTCCTCCTCGATCCCGGATACGAATGGGGTCCTGTGGTTCAATGAGGAAATTCCAATTCATACGAAGACATTCATCGTCTTACGCGGAAATTTTGTCTCGGGGGAATGGCGCGGATGTCTCGGCTATAGACGGACATCCTCCAAGCGCGCACTTTAGAAAGTCGGGTGACTCGGACCTATACACCAAGTATGGCACTCATCGGGGGAAAAGGTGCCAAAATTTATTTGATCGATAAGCCGAAGTGCCGGTTCGCTTGCTGCCTTATCGCTAGCAAGACGATGCGGCACTACACGAGAGGGAGAGTGCACCTTGGATACAATCTCCATTGCGGAGCAACGTTGTATCCCGGGGCGTCGGGCTGAATTGGTGCTCTTTTGTGCTAAAAGAACTCGCCGCGGCTGCGAAGGGCCTAAGCGTACCACCGGTTCATTACGGTTACTTGATTTTAGCTTTCGCCATGTGGAAATGGCACCTTCCTCTGTCCCGTGGGATGCGGCGGGAGACTACGCGAGCCGACCTCTCACGATGAAATACACCCCCTGGCAGGTGTCCTCGGGCCGACACCCGAAACGGTGAACGGCGGCGTTTCGAGATTGTGGTACGGGTTGATGACGGACGTGGTGGCTAACCAGCAACGGGTGCCCGGGCTTTTGTTGGATGGGTATAGTGAGCGGGTGTGGTTTGGGGTAATCCACGGGCACACTTACATCCCGACCTTTGCGTGCAGCCACCACCTTCCACATGGCACCCCTCGGATTCCGGTTGAATGATGACACTTTCCACCACGAGGAGTCTGCGTGGGCGGGGTCACCAAGCACATCCGCGACGGGATCCCCGATATAACTTTGAGCGGATGATGCGAGCACGGCGGCTGCTGCGGCCGGCGCAACGGGGTCCTTTACGAGGGTTGCGGCGGGACCTCCATAGGATACGGCGGGGCCGCAAGGACACAGAATCTTGGTCCCCATCGTACAACACCTCAATGCCCAGGTACGACGACCCAATGTGGTAACGGTTGCTTAGTGGTGCCCCTTTATTTCCCTCATTTCTGAATTTCGAATCGGTCGGTCTCTTGCTCCCTCAGCCGCCCCTCTCATTTTCTCCCCATCCCCCACCAACCTATTCACCTCTACCATCCCTATCATCACACGGAGTAGAGCGGCAAGACCCGGAGCCGATCCATCGGACCCCCCTCCATCCAAGAGGGCCCGCATTCTTCATCCGTCCGGTGTTGGATCTTACGCGACGATGATCACCATCCACTCCACTCCCCGAACGTTGATTCGGAGGAACCGTCGATCGCGTCGAGTTCTCCAACATTCGTCTCCCCCATACCTCTCTCACCCGTCCACCGCTCCCTCCCGCACCGTAGTCCACTGCCACCTCACTCAATCCATCCAACTCATTGTATGTATCGGATCCTCTCATCGAGAACTTTTCGGAGGCGGCCAAGCGGGGGTGGGGAAGTCACCTCCCGATCACGAAGCCCCGTAGTACGGCCAGAGTTGACAGTGGCCACGGGATCCTCCCTCTACTATATCTACCGGAGTGACAAATGTTGGGGCTGATTAAGGCGACCCTCCCCCGAGACTAGACCACGCGGCAAGACCGGCCGGAGTCGGAAGTATGGCCACCTCAATGCGGCCGACGGACGCCGGTCCATCCTCACGAGACCTCACGGCCGATCGGTGGCCGGTGGCGAGCCTTCGCGAGGCCGGGTGCGCGACGGGCGCACCGGTCGACGATGCGGAGACCATGGGGTACAACACGGCTGTACCTGCTCATTCGGCGGGTGGCCCTAAGGCGTTAGATTCACTCGGGCGGAGTAGCGGTGTGCGAGAGCAGCACAACCGAGATCACGGCGCTTGCGAGAACGGCGCAATCGAGTCGACTAGGGAGAAGACCTGCCTACGGGGAGCGAGGTCTGTTCTTTGCTCGGGCATTCTCCCCGACTTATGGCCCATTGCCAAGGGCTCGTGCCCCTTCACAACGATAGCGGAGGACGGTGTAGCAATCTAGGCTCACCACCTGGGTGACACTCGATCTGTACGGGGAGAACCGGGAACTCAAGCGAGCGTTAGCCGCACGGCCTTCCCCATACGGATCCACATATTGTCCACTCGAACGAGGTGATTGCCAAGCAGAACTCGGGCGGTTAGTATCACGAGCGACTCTCCATTCCACGCTGGGCAGAGCTTACGCCCTTTTGCGAAGTACGCGAGGAGTGCTCACTCACTCTCCTTGTCAAGACGCGACCTATCTGCGCGGGCCCCGCAGCAAAAATTCCCGCGTGAGGGGTGGGAAGCCACGGACGACATGGTTAGATCAGCTCTATGCCCGGCGGACGGAGGCCCAGAATTCAAATGCAACGGTGGCGACTCGGCGGCCGAACAAGTCATTCGTCGTGCCTTGTAGAGGCCGTGCCGAATCCATACAACGAGATGGATGCCAAGGCGAAGGCGGCAATGCGATGTTCGGGGGGCTGTCAGAAACGACTATAGACGAGGCCGCCGCCTGGGATCTACGAAGAAGGCGGCTTGCTTATGCGGGAATGGCGGCAAGCGGTGGCGAACTTCATGAGCAGAATCACACGGTCTCCGCCGGGGTCTCGGAGTTGGGGCCCTTGTTTGAACAGCCACTTGGCGGAGCACGGCGGGAAAGGGCGTGGGGTGAAGGCACGAACGAGCACGGGGGCCGGCGGAGTGATAGGTGGAAATTTATTTGTGATTGACTCGGGGACGAGTCGGGGTGTGGTCGGGGGCTTGTTGAGACCCTTGTTTTTGTTTAGTTTTGAAATCTTGGCTAGGACATTTTGAATTTTGACCTTTTTTTTGAGTTGCGGTATGAATACACATGGCAAGCACGCAGCCATTTGTTACACCATTTTTTGGTCATCTAACCTTTTATCATTAGATGGACCCCGAGTACACCACATGTAAGACCCGGTTTACCCCAAGTAAAGCTGCTTTCACTATGTTAATTAAGGAAACCCCAAAGGAATAGTGTTAAAGCAAATTTGGTATTCAGTCATGTTTAACCCAAAAAGCAAAGAAATTAATGAGATACACCCATAGTTATCTTATTATTTTCTAGGAATAATATTCCTTGTTAAATATGACCAAATCAACCACTATTAATTAAATAAATCATTATTTATTTGATTATATCTCAACCACTTTATTAAAAGGATAAATAAATCATTTATTTATTTATTCTTCACTAATCGAGGATTTTGACCCGAAGTCGAAAGTCCTTTCCCTCTAACAAATAATAATAAAATATTCCATAGAAGTGGATCTAGATTTGGTTAACATTATTTTAATCATGTACGAAGATCTAGAATGACCCAATATTTTTTGTTATAAATAGGAGGGTTTTCCCTTCATTCTTCACCTTTTGTTGCATACTAGATCACTGCGGATCTACACTTGGTCTCATTTTTACGCCATTGTTGCTCCCATTGAGCTCTACTTTCTACATTGGGTTTTCTACATCTCTGAGAGAGAAAGCTTAGATGCGAAGTGCGAGGACTACAAAGAACCCATCCCATTGAGGAGATGCAGATACACCCCCTTCTTGTTTCCTCCGGAGTGCCTGTAATATAAAAAATTCATTCAAAAATTGTGTTCTTGTCTTGTCTGTTGGATGCATGGAGCAAACTCTTTACTTCAGCAGCAATATCTTTCCATTTATAGATGTTTGTTTGTTGCGGCACTTTAACTACTAATTGGGAATCTGAAGATGTTTCTGCATCGTATTGTTAGGGCTATTAGGTATACGTAGCTAAAGTGGTTCTTTTTCGTACGCTTCGACAAAATTCATACTAACAAATGGCGACTCCACGGGTTTTAAATTACGACGTTGTCGTTTTTCATATTCCTGCATATCCGGCTACTTGAGCCCTAGAGGGCTTCTTTTTAAACTGTACTTAGTTTTCTCTTTTCATGTCATTTTCTCCACATAAAACCCTAAAAACCTAAGAATTTCTAACTTAGTGTGTTTTTACGGCCTATTGCGCGGGTAAGCGACTGTGCTTTGAGACGGCGCAATTTTTCGGAAAATGCGCATGAAAGCAATGGGAACGGAGAGAGTCGCACCTTTTATTTGAAACACAACGACACGGACGCACTTTCGACACGTAACACAACGACCTCAACCAAAATCGAGTCGGGGCACTGCTGACTGCCCTTTTTCCGGCCATTTTTTCTATAATTTTTAAAGGTTACTGCTTTGCGGCCTGCGGGGAGTTTTCCGGCCTGCATCTCGGCCGCCTTGACGAATCTGTCTGTTTTTACTCATCTAAGTGGGAACCCGGCCCTTAGGCTTTAGTACCCTCCCACTTTTTGTGGAAGAGTTTGTTGTTTTATTGCGTCGGTTTGAGCTTATTCCTTTCTTTTTTCCGGATACGTGACCTCACTTCCGGATCCATCGAAATCGACCTCTTTTCCTTTCAAATCACCTCTTGTCGTTTTGTTGGACCTCCCCTAAAGGCCTCTGCCTTGCCCCTCCCGACTTTTTTGCTGATTTCCCTTTTTTCCGGCCACCTTGCCTGTCTCTTGGGCATGATACGCACCCTTATGCACGGCTTTATCCTCAGGATCTCTTGTCCCCTTTGACCCTAGATACGGTGAGCTTCGTTTGTGTGTGTTTACATAGTTTTTCCCTTTCTTTCAATATAGTTTTGAGAGACCCACTTTCTTGGGTTTGATAGATGCATATGTATTTGTTATTTTTGTTATTTCGGCATTTTTTATTCTACATTCTCTGTGAGTTTATTTTCAGCTACACTTTTTTGCTCTCAACAACGGAAAGGGTTTAAAAATTAAAATTAACGCACACCACACAACGTGTAAGTGAAGAAGCGCCTGGTTAACACCGCCTGGCAAAGACTCTAAAATCAAGTATCCAACGCACCTTATACGCCCTTGACATTGCCCGGTGCAGTCACTTTACGCCTTGTTGGTTTCCTTCTTCCTGTCATCATTGCGCCCCCGAGGCACCTTTCCGGAGCCTCCTTGACCTTCACCCTCGGTCTCGGTCGATCGACCCCTACTCCCTAAGTCCCACCATCGTCGAGCAGTCCTTCTGCGATTCTTTGGGGTTCTTCTTTTCCTTCTAGTTCTCCCCCACATCACCTCCACTATGTCGGAGTCCGGGCCTAACACTAGCGGGAATCCCGGCCCTAATGCTGGAACTACTACTAGCGGAACCACCACGGGAACTACCTCGCCTACACCTTTGCTCCCCTTCTTGGCAGGCCTCAGCCTCCCAGATTTGGACCGGTTGATAAATGACCCTATACATCATGATGCTAGTTGGCCTGCTATGCCAACAAAGCTCCCTTCCGACATCCCAAAGTTTGAAGGTCGTGCTGGAGAAGATCCTTCAAATCATGTTCGATCTTTCCACATGTGGTGTTCATCTACCTCCATTACTAATGACTCTGTTCGTCTTCGATTGTTCAGCTAGCAGCTTCTGAGCAGAAGCTTCTAAGTGGTATGTTAGTCACTCGCCCCTTCCTCCCATACCACCTTTGCAACTCTTGCCCGAGCTTTTTTATCTTACTTCCAGCTTCCCCTTCGTTATGACACTGATATCGAACTCTTGACTTCCTTCAAGCAAACCTCTTCGACCCGCCTTTCTACCCATGTCCAGGAATGGCGAAGAAGACGGAGCCTATGTCAATCTCCTACCTTCGAAGACCGTGTCTACATGGACTAGTTCCTTAGATCTCTCTTGTCCCCTATCGGGAAAGATGTCGCATCACATTTTCCTCAAACCGAAGAAGATGCCCTCCAAATGGCATTAAAATATGACCTGATCTACGCTCAGACAGGTTATGATCCTACTGTCCTACCTGATCTTCCCCGACCCGGTGATGCCCATACACTGGGGGCACCTCATGCCACCGGCAGTATCATTGGATCTATCTCTCATCCCTCCGCTCAACCTCTCATGAGCTATGGTTTTCCTGGGGGAGGGGGCACCACTTCCTGCACTTCTCCCCCTCCCGGTAGCACGCATCCAGGATTCGGCACGCCTCATCCTTTCGCCCAACCTCCTGCGTACCTCAATGTTGCCCAACCTAACCATTACCCTGCTCCAAGCGGCACAGTGCCCATTTCCTCCAAGCGCCTTATACCTTCGCCTCCCTTGCCTCCCAGCCCCGACATGACCAGTCCGCCCCCTCGAGGCAGGGTGGGCGCGCCAGCGAGGATTCATGGCTTCTGACCACGACGGACAGGTGGCCACTCCACCTCCCCCTTCTGGTTCCTCCAATTACCAGATCCTCATGATGAACTCTGCTCCACCTCTAACCATCGACCTTAACCTTCAAACTCGGTCTCGCCAGTACCCCAAGCCTCCTGCTCAGTCTGCCCCCGAGCCTCCTTCTTCAGGTTCTACAGAGCCTCTTTCGACATCCAGTGGCCCCTTACATATCCCTCAACCCAAAGTTGAGGTTCATACTAAGATTCCTAAGGGACCCCTACGTCAGCTCTTGCTTAGGTCATTTGCTCATTAAGTATAGCATAGTATTAGATGATTTGGCGCAATCTCTAGCTGCCATTTCCACATTGGAACTCCTCAGTCGTGCCCTTCCCAAAAAGAAAGGCTCTACTGCTCTGTAGTAAGATGCTTTGTAGATCCTGCTGATGACCAAATGATTTTTTTCGACGCCACTCAATCGGACCACCCTCCCCTTCCTCCTTCCGTCGCCTTGCAAATCCCAGTCAAAATCCAGAACGCCAACGTGTCCCGGTGTATAATTGATGAGGGGGCATCCAAATGCGTGATGTCCGCTTCGGTTTGGAAGCAACTCGGATCTCCTGAGCTGGCCCCTTCCACGATCACCCTTAGAGCGTGGGACGGTCATGCCTCCCAGCCCATTGGCCTATTTCGTAATTGTCCTATCACCCTCGCCGGTAAGACTGTTTGCGTAGACGTCGAAGTCATAGACGCCCCGCTCGACTACAACATTCTATTGGGGCGAAGCTACACCTATGCTATGTCTGCTGTCCCATCCGCGGTTTTCCGCAAGATGTCTTTCCCCCATAATGGAAAGATAGTCACCATTGACCAGTTGACATATCATGAGCCAAAATCTCAGTCCTCACCTGAGACAACCATCTCTTCTGTAGCCAACAAGAAAACCGTCGACTCCTTGACCAGTGTCTCCCCCGGCGTTTACAAGGATTCCTCCCTGCTTGGAACTTTTCCTAGTCTCCCCCCTCCTCCTATCTCTGACCCCAGCTCATCGAATGTTTGCATGATGCAATCGTCTCGGGCTGCTCTCAAGCAACCTGCTTCGGCTAGTCAGCAACCTTGCCCTCCGCAACCTGCTCTTAGCCCTTCACCTGCAGTTGGTCGTCATGAGCCCCTTTATCCCCCTGGCATGGTTCCTCCAGGCCTTAGCCATTTAGGAGCCGTCCCACCCGGCCATGCCCCCTCTGGTCAGATACCGTTCCTAGCTCCCCCACCAGGAGTGTACACGGTACCAGTCATGACCACCCTCTCTCTTCCTAACTTGACACTTGGGATTCCCGTTTGGTACCTTGATCCTCCAGCCCCCACCTTGCCTGGTCAACCCAAACCTTATATCGCTTTGACCCCGGTTCAACCGGCCCCCATAGCTTCTCCCGTTGCATCAGTGCCTCAGTCACTTCAACAGGAACCACCTCCTGTTGCGACCGCTTCAGGTAAGAAGGGCAAAGCTCGCAAGGGGGCATCAAAGGACAAGGCTGCCCCGACAAACCCTGCTCCTCCTCAGCCTCCAAAGCATACCATCCAGGGTGCTTTGTGTGATGTTGTCGGTCATGCCTCCCATACCTGTCCTGAATTACTTCATCTAAAGCCCATGGTTAATGTCACGTTCCCTGAGTCCGCGGTCCCAGAAGCTTCTGTTCCTTCCACAACCGCGGCCAAGAAACCCAAGACTATTCACACCAACCACCCCTGTGCTTTGTGTGATCTCCATGGCCATCACACCCATATTTTTCCCCGCCTCGAGGACTTCCGCACCTCTATTGCCGCGGTCCACCAATTCGAGGCCAAGCGCAATGAGTACACCTCTCCCATATTTGCGCATTCTGCTTCAGCAGAACTACCAGATATGACTGCTCCCATTGACATTCCCCCTCCGGATGTCGAGATGACGGAGCCTTCGTCCAGCATTTTCTACCTATCATCATCCATGAGACCCTCGGGGAACATTCCATCTGAATCCTCCCCTGTTGTTTCGCTTGACCTTCCTTCAGCGATCATCTTGGGCTCAACATCGGTAGATCCTTTATCTAATTACTCTTCGGTCACCCCTTGTGACGATGCGCATGTGAACCTCTCTTCTCATGATGATGATTTCGGTCACTTCACCACGTCAGGTGGTCTTTCTTCCACCAGTCACCCCATCTTCTATCGCGATGACGACATTATGGAAAAAATCCCCACCCCTGACGTTATCTATTCCCCCTTACATCGAACCCATGCGTTCACACCACACCCACCTTGTGGCCATTACATTGAAACCCACTGTTTGGGTAAGGGGGCACCCACATTTGAGAGACCAAGAGAAGAAATTCTCCACAACTCTCCTAGTGTATCTGGTCATGTTGACTTTAGTCCCAGTATTCTTCCACATTTAGAAGAACCTCTAGAGTCCCATATCACTTCAGATCACTCTAGGGAGGATACCCCTTATCATTCCCTCATCTTACATCAACAACCCAGTCTCTTAGACATTATTGTTGACCAACCTATAGCTTTTCTACGAGAGCATCAGTTCATTATCTCCAAATCCTCTTTTTGGGATAGTGACACCAGGTATGCCAATTCGGAAACTTAAAGTCCATTTGATCCCTATATGCAGTACCAAAAGAGATTGGTAATCTTCCATTTCCTTTCTCAAACTGCATAACCTTAACAAGCACAAATGGCACACCACATCATTAAAATGTGTTTAGATTCCCCTTTTTATAAATACATTTTGGCATGACCACACCATGCTCGGGGGCACCCATGCCCCTCAACCATAACCCTCCTCACCTCGTTTTTGGAGAGGAGGTTGTCTTACCAATCGAGTGTAAAATCCCTTCCCTTCATCTGGCTGTTGAACTTCTCCCTGACACCCAACCTCTAGAACAACGACTTATCATGCTTGAGCATGCTTCTGAAGACCGTCGTGTTGCCTTGCAAACCATGGAAGCGGCCAAAAAACACACCAAAGCTCAGCATGACCGAAAAGTCTAGCCTCGTACCTTTCACGAAGGCGACCTTGTTCTAGTATATGACCAGGCCCATGATGTCCTTGGTCATGGGAAGTTTGACTCATTATAGCTAGGCCCTTACATCATCAGTACGGTGCTCGGTAAGGGGGCATAACTCTTAGAGGATTTCGAAGGCCATCCCCTTCCTAGTCCTCGCAACGCACTCTATCTTAAGAAATATTACCCTTAGCATTTCCCTTCTGAAATGCATGTTTTATTTTCTTTTAGATAGCCAGCATCTGTTTTTTTCATTTTTCCTACTTCACCAGGACCCATTTCGTCCACATGAAGTTACCTCACCTCCATTTAAAATCGAATTTCCTCACCTACGCCACTTGTACTTGGGGCACCATATTGCCCCTTACTTGTCCATGTTCGTTCGTGTTGATTTTCGTCATGAGTTCCCACCTTGTACTCATGCTTCCATGGTCCCCCATTGGGGCCTTTACTATGTGGCACCACCATCGAGTCGCCCTTGTTCAGAGCATCCAAGTTGAGTCATCATTGCATCCATGGCGTCTATACCACGTCCCTTTGCACCTCACTATAGCCCTCCATCCTTCATTGCTTGGTCTCTCTCTTGTGTCGCACATTATGACCTTCAGTCTCACTATCCCCTATCCCTCATGATCTTGTGTCAGTCGCTGCCGTGTCATCCATGCTCTTTATGCTCTAACAAGGGAAGTCGTCCATTCGCTACTCAGTCCTTCCACTTTCCACTCTCGTCATTAGTGTCAGTCTGTCCGTCGCTCTATTGTTTTCTCTCGTGCCTTAGTTGAGGATCTCTCATTGCCTCACCTATGGCGGACCTACATCACAATGGAAACCTCCAGCACATTCATTCCAGGCTTAGTGCAGAGGGTGGTGTACACTTTGGTTTCAGCTTACACTCTTGTTCGATTACCTCGGATCGGAGCGAGGATATCTCATTTCCTTTGATACAGGTATTTCCTCCCGACTCCTTCAGCATGATGAATTGAAGTATACTTAGCGGTCCGATGATCCAACGGCTGGCTCTTGGTGATTCCCGGGTGTGTGTGAGATGTCTCAGCCCTCATGAGGGGTGGCCCTGCAGGTAGCCCCCCACATGCCCGGATGACCTCTTCATTGCAGCCCTCGATGCAGCTCCATATATTTGATGATGTCAGCCTTAGCCGCTTGCAGCGCCTCTTTGATTTGCATGTATCAGTCAGATTTTGTGAGCTCTTCCCCACTTATAGGGGGCATTTGGGTTGTATTTATATCTCATGTACTCAGATATTATTGTATAAGTCCTGGCTGTTATCCCAGGCACAACATGTATATGGGATTCCTCATTGTATTTTTATCTGGCTCATGCTTATGCCAGCTGTACTTTATGGTTCGGTCCCTTGATTACTGGACACACTATTCTTTTGTACTTTGTCTCAGCGGGCATAGGTATGCCTCCACCGCCGCCTTCATCACAGGTACCCTCTCATAAAAAGAGACTTGTTGCACCTGCGAGTCTCATCTCCTTAGGGTCTAGTCCTTCAGCACATTATCTACCTCACATATCTCTCTCTGACACCCCTTTGGTTGTCTAGTGATTGTGTTCTTACAACGTACTTCGGTCATACGATTTTCTCCTGACACTCGCCTTATTTGGAAGCCGATACGACACACCATTTTTGGTCATCGGCATTGTCATTGGGTGGACCCAAGTACTGCATGTAGACCGTTTACCCCTAGTAAAACCGCTTTCACTATGTTAAAACAAGAAACCCCAAAAGGAAATATTAAACAAACCCATTTTGTTTAATTTTCCTCATGGAATAATTAATTAAACCATAATTTAATTATAATTCCTAGTCATGTTTAACCCAAAAACAAAGAGATTAATTAGATAAACCTTTATTTATCTTATTATTTTCTAGGAATAATTATTTAATCTTATTTAGATAATATTCCTTGTTAAATATGACCAAATCACCTACCATTAATCAAATAAATCATTATTTATTTGATTACCTCCCAACCACTTCCTTAAAAAGATAAATAAATCATTTATTTATTTATTTTTCACTAATCAAGGGATTTGACCCAAGTCAAACACCCTTTCCCTCCAACAAATACAATAAAATATTCCATAAAGGTGGATCTAGATTTGGTTAACATTATTTTAATCATGCACCAAGATCTAGAATGACCCAATATTTTGTTATAAATAGGAGGGTTCTTCCCCATCATTCCTCACCTTTTGTTGCCTACTAGATCACTCTGGATCTACACACTTGGTCTCATTTTGCCATCACTTTCTCCCATTGAGCTCTACTTTTTGCATTGGGTTTTCTACATCTACAAGAGAGAGAAAGCTTAGATCTGAAGTGCTGAGGACTACAAAGAACCCATCCCATTGAGGAGATCTGGATACACCTTCTTGTTTCCTCCCAGGTGCCGCTGTAATATAAAAATTCATTCCATCACCATTGCTCATATGAAATGGTGACGGTTACTATTTGTCACTATAAATCATTATTGGTGACGGACCTTGAATGTCACCACAACACCTATACTTTCGGCGACGCCACCTTTGGTGACGTTTAGTTTTTGGTGACGAAGGCTCCTTTGACCCTCACCAATGAGCTTATGGTGACCATTTTTTCCCCTCACCAATGTGCTTTTTTCTTGTAGTGATACCACATCCTTGGTGACTTTTTTAACCCATACAGAGACTTCTTCAATCTGCATACCAGTTCTTTCTTACCCTTCACCATAAAGCCTTCAGGTTGCTTCATGTAGATCTCCTCTTCTAGATCCCAGTGAAGAAATTTTGTCTTCACATCCATCTGTTCTATCTCAAAATCAAATGCAGCAGCAACAGATAAAAGTAATCTAATAGAAGTAACCTTGGCAACAGGAGAAAAAATATCACCAAAATCAATTCCCGACACCTGGGAATAACCTTTTTCTACCAATCGAGCTTTGTATTTCTCCACCTTGCCTTCTACATTCATCTTCTTCTTAAACACCCATTTTCTCCCGATGGGCTTCCTTCCAGCCGGCAACTCCACCAGATCCCATGCCTCATTTTTGTGCAAGGATGCCATTTCATCAACCATGGCCTCCTTCAAGAGTTTTCCATCCTCTGAATCTACTGCCTCCCTGACAGTTCTGGGATCATCATCAGTTATAGTTAAGGAAAAACCTGAACAAAAAGCAGATGGACTATACCTTTACACGGTTGCCTTCTTTCTCGTGATCTTCTCAAAGTGGAGTTTGTGGCTCTTCCTCTTCTGAAACTGTACTGTTTGTAGAGTCAGGGATTCATACTCTCTCCTTTATCTCAAACTCTATCTTCTCGAGTTCCTTTGGTAGCAATTCATGTTTAACAACATATTTCACCTCTATAAACACCACATCTTGGCTGTACACAACCTTCCTTTTTTTTGGGTTCCAAAGCTTGTAACCCTTTAAACCATCCTTATACCCAATAAAGATGCACCTTTTAGATTTATTATACAACTTGGTTCTTTTATCCTTTGGAAAATGTACATATGCATCACATCCAAATACCCTCAGATTTGAAAGAGAGGTTTTCTTAACAGTCCATACCTCATGTGGATTCTTATCCTCCAACACTGATGAAGGTGATCTATTAACCAAGTAACATGCAGTCTCCACTGCCTTTGCCCAGAATTCCTGTCCTAACTCGGTACCATTGAGCATACTTCTTGCCTTTTCCATCGGTGTTACGATTCGTTCTTTACTGCAACTCCATTTTGCGGAGGTGTGTATGGAGTAGTCTTAAATAAGTGCTATACCACACTTCTTACGAGTTCTTCAAATTCCTTCTTGTAGAACTCCCCACCATTATCTGTCCTCAGCCTTTATCTTCTTCTCCTTAGTTTTTCCCAGAGCCTTAAATTCTTTAAATCTATCAAAAGCTTCAGATTTCTTCCTCAAGAAATATATCCATTTACCTCTTCGAAGTCATCTATAAATGAAACAAACACCATAGAATTTCCCAGTGATGGAATTGACACAGGTCCAAACACATCACTGTGCACAAGTTCTAATATCTTATTTTCCCTCTTAGCACCAGAAGGAAAACTCACTCGATTCTGCTTCCCATATACACAATTTTCATAGAAATCAAAATCCAGAGAGCAATTAGACATAGCTTATACCATAACATTTCTATGTAGTATCTGAAAGCCCTTCTCTCCAATATGTTCAAGCCTTTGATGCCATAGCATGGTCTTTTCTCCAGAGACAGCTAGGCTTTCAGCTCCACTTTCAGGAACCACATAAATATTACACCCATCAATAACAGTGCTACCTTGTAGCTTGTACAGAGTTCCAATCCGAACTCCCCACATTAATACCAATGCTCCCCGAACCATCTTGCAGGCGTCTTTCTCGAACACTGTTTTTACACCTGCATCATCCATCTTGCTTACAGAAATCAGATGTCTGGCCAATGCAGGAATATGTAGAACACCAGGAAGTGTTCTAATCCTTCCACCCTGCAGCTTCAACTTGACCTTTCCACGTCCGACGATTCTAGCCTTCCTATCATCCCTAGGAAGACATCACCACCATCATATTTCTGATACTCGCAGAACCACTCCCTATGGGGAGTGAAGTGAAAGGATGCACCTGAGTCAATCAACCATGACTCATGATCTACATGTGTATTTGAAGAAGAAGCCAAATACACATCCCCACCTTCATCTGAGGTGGTTTTTTCCTCTATAGAAGGAGCATCATCAGATCCCTTTCCTTTCTCATTAGCTTTAGATTTGTAGTCCTTTTTTTAGTTCCCTTCCTTTTCGCATTTCCAGCACACCTTTTCAAACTTTCCAGGAGATTTATATCTCCCTCTAGATTTAGATCTCCCACTCGAAACCTTATTCTTTTTTCTGTTCTGGGACCTTCCTTGTACAGATAAGGCATCTCCATTCTGACCCTCCATATTTCTCCGTCTCATTTCCTCTAACAGCAAGGCTGAGACAATGTCATCAAAATTCGGGGGTAGTTGTATTGCTACCTATTGCAATAACTAGAATATCCCGATGCAGTAGAGAACACAAAAGAAGCGATGCACTTATCTTCTATCCCCAGATTTTAATAATAATAGATGGTGACTTACGAGTATTGAAGGCATTCAGATGCTCTGTCACTGAGTCTCCATCCTTCATCCTCAGGTTATACAGATTTTTCTGCAGGAACAACTTATTCACCAGAGACTTAGATTGGTACAAAGTCCCAAGTTTTTCCCACAAATTATCCGTCGTAGCTTCCCCAGATACATTCAACAATAGATGAATGACTAAATTAACGCAGTTGAATCCCAAAAATGATATCTAACATTCAACAATATTGAATCTTAGACACACAACTGTATTGTGCTCTTAGCCTTCCGATCCAATTTCTTCCAGTCTTCATCTGACATTACTGTTGGTTTAGTACCTGGATCTACCGTGATCCATTGATATTTATCCACCAGCAGATCCTCCATCTTGAGCTTCCACAACTCAAAATTCTGACCATTAAATTTCTCGATCTCTATCTTTCCGGCGTTCGCCATCTTCTTTCACTGCAAGAATCAATTCTGCAGATCTCCCATTGAACAGGGTCTACCTCAGGCCCGAGAAAAAAACCCTCAGTAGCAAAGGCATCCCCTTAAAGTTGAAACAACTCTGATACCAAATGTAGGTTTTAACCCTGAACAGAAATTATCTACATACGAATCTTATAACAGAAAATAAACAATAGCGAGAGCATAAAACAGATAAACACAGAGATTTTCCCCTGGATCCCAAATCGAGACGACTAGCTTGATTTTTCATTATATTCCTTTTAGTGTTACAACACATATATATACATGCCGAAGCATACATAAACCCCAATCCATTAACCCTGGATTAGAACATAACCATAGTTCCCTTGACTGGATCTACAAAATACCAAGGGACGAAAACCATCGTACCCCAAAACCATGTGCAAACTCATGCACAAAACATGGGTGGGTCCGCCTATGAGTGGATCCGCACACCAAAAAAAATTTCACCGGGGCGCTGCCCCAGACCCAAACAGTGGGGGCTGCCTCCCCCCTTGTGACCCCCATGTTGCGCCTGGCACAACGTACAGCACGTGGGGCTAGTCATGGAAAGAATATAACACATACCCAACAACAAGATCCTAGTACATTTGATACATTTAGTTGAAAAAATGATTCCTTATGGTACAAAGATCACTTATATCTTTGTAAGAATTCCCAACTAAAACAAAATATTCTTTTGGAATTGCACTCTTCTCCTTTAGGAGGAAACTCAAGATTTTTAAAAACTTACCACAGGGTGAAGAAAGAATTTTTTGGGATGGCCTTAAATCTGATATTCAAAATTTTGTGGGAGAATTTTTGGGTTGCCAGAAAAATAAATTTGAGACAATTAAGACCCCAGGTCTTCTACAGCCTTTATCCATTCCAAGTCAACGTTGGGAGGATATTTCAATGGATTTTATCATAGGTTTACCTAAGTCCGAAGGAAAGAGTGTCATCATGGTGGTAGTTGATAGAATTACCAAGTATTCACACTTGTGTGCATTATCTCATCCATTTAAATAATGTACAATTGCTACTGCATTTATGGAAACAAATGAAAAGCTACATGGGAACCCAAAGATTATGCTAAGTGATAGAGATCCCATTTTTACTAGAAATTTTTGGATGAAATTATTTTCTTGTTTGGGTATTCAACTAGCTCATAGCTCATCTTATCATCCTCAATCTGATGGTGAAACTGAGATAGTGAACAAATGTTTGGAAGTTTATCTTCGTTGTTTTGTATCTAATCAACAAACACAATGGGTCAAGTGGTTACCTCTACCTCAATGGTGGTATAACACTTCCTTCCATATTGTACTAGCAAAAATGACCCCATTTATGGCACTTTATGGATATCATCCACTGTCCATCACATCATCTTTAAGAGAAAATTATAAGGTGCAAGCAGTGGAATATCACATCGAGCATCAACAACAAGTTCTCCAAATCTTAAAGGATAACCTCAATTTGGCACAAAATCGAATGAAACAACATGTATATCAACATTGTAGCGAGAGAAGTTTTGATGTAGGAAACTAGGTATTTTTACGACTACAACCATAAAAAAAAATATCCCTCATGCAAGATAAGAAGGATAATAAATTATCACCAAAATAATATGGTCCTTACAAGGTGTTACAAAATATTGCTACTATGGCATACAAATTGGAGCTTCTTGCTTCTTCGCGAGTGCATCTAGTTTTTCATGTTTCATGCTTAAAGAAGGTTATAGGTGACAAACTTCCATTTCAAACAATATTGCTAGAACTTGATGAGGAAGGAAAAATAATATTGGAACCTGAAACAATCACGTGAACAAGAACTCGACAGCTACGAAATCGATCAAATTTAGAGTATCTCATCAAGTGGAAGGACTTACCCACTGAATATTCTACATGGGAGGATGATAATTTTATACAAAAGCATCCAGAGCTACTCAAGCGTTGAGGACAACACTTTTTTGAAGGAGAAGGGCATGTTAGGTCCCCATATTACTAATGTAGTCCCTTATTATTATTAGTGTAGCCCCTTTATTGTTATTTTTGTACCCCTGTAACCCCCATATTGTTATTATTGTTCCCTTACATTATTATTGTTAGGTCGGCTAGGATTATATTGTGACCCTATGAACCCCTATGTATAGAAGGAGGTTTTTTCATTTGTATCATCCAAGAATTGTTCATTTATGTAATGTATTGGAGGTTTCCCCCTCGAAGTGGTTGATTTCTAAGGTGTTGATCTCTCTTTTCTTCTATTTTTGGAGCTAGTTTCATAACAACAACTGAAACATTTTTCTCAAATCATTGCTCGTAAATGACCCAATAATTGTTTTATTTTGACTTGGGAAACTCTTTCTGAGATAGTCACTTTATCAATAACTCATTTAACCATAGTCATATAAGGAAGAATCTTCAGCCATGTTGCAATTATATGTAAGAAATAAATGGCAACATCACTCCAGGTAGATTCAGAAACCGAGCTAGAATCATCAGTCATAGCTTTTAATTTTGTTACCTTGGGTTTTTCATATTCAAAAATCTTATAAATATGTTCCCAAAAGGAGCTTCCAGCTTCTAGAGTGTAAGCTGTATTAGAGAATAATGTAGGCATTTTAGTAGTCTTAGATGGAGGAGGAACCAACTTCTATTGAACTATGGGTTTCTTCTTTGCTTTAGTGGCCTTAGAGATTTTTTTTGAGCTTTGCTTATCGGGATTGACTTGCGAATGTAAAAAACGAGAATAAGCAAAAAAATATTAATTGGAGAATTACTTATAGCAATTAACCAATTTCATATCAATTCGTGAATTTATGGGAAAATCCCTATGACATCAAGCTGCAATAATTGAATCTTTTATAACATCGAAATCATAAATTCACTACATTTGGCCATTACATGGTAAAACATGGATTCACATAGGCCTTGTACATGTTAGCATATTAGAGAATTTTATCAGAGAAACCTTATGGTTGTACCTTTAAAACATGCGATATCCTTACCCTCTAATAGGATTTGTTTAAATATTTAACGACTATAAATATAAGCAGGAAGGGAGATCAGAGGTCTTGTATAAGAGATGTGATATCAGGGGTTTTATAGAGTTACACCTGATATGGAAGTTTGATATGGAATTTTTGATATGGACAGGAGGGGTTTATCGGGAGATTGGAGATATGGAAATATCAGAAGATCGGAGGATTGATGATATCAAAGTATCAGAGATGAGGGATATCAGAGTATAAGAGGATTTAGGATATTAGAATATTTAGAGTGGTGTTCATATAAAAAATTCCAATATTTGAAAGCTCTGACATGCTACATGGAAATCCTGTGGGGTCAAGCTTTTCATCATTATATTCACAAAGTAGCGCTTATAACATTTAGACTTAAAGTATCAAAAACTTTAATTGGGGGGATATTTTATCGAAATTTTCCTATAAGGAATGCTACAACATTTATATGTTATGATTAAGTTCTCTCGATAATACATAAAATCATATAGGACCGCTTATTTATGAATATTATGTTTATGCGCCTAATCTCTAGTATGAAAACTATGATAAGGTAATTTTATCGTTCAATTATTTTTTGGTAACAAAAACTAAAATTGTCTTATTTTATTAAAACTAAGGGATTTTTATCTGATTTAAAAGGGTCCCCATTATTTATTAGTTAAAATATCAAAACTAATTTTTTTTTTTTTGTGGGGGGTGGGTGTTGTTGAGCACTACAACAGGCCCTTATCAGAGTGGTCAAATCTTACGATGGGCTCCAAAGAGGCACTCTTTCTGTAGATGTAACCAAACTTTGTCACCCACCATAAACTTATGGGGAACCTGTTATAGTACTCAACAACTACTCATTTATTTTAACTTCTAGCTATATAAAAAATAATGGGGAACCTTATTTCATGCTAAGAAAACTCTTTAATTTTCAAAAGAAAGTTAGGACCTTTTTAGGATCATATAAGCTTGAATACATTCTTTGTTGGAGTACATGTAACAAAGGTTCAACTTTATAAATGATTGATAATCACGAACCCTTTAATAACAACATTTTATTTGAATACAAAATATATATCGCAACATATTCATATCAGACTCCTTTGATATCGTAACTTTCATCTCGTGAAAGTTACAATAAATCCTTCCCTGATATTTCTTACCTATCACTTGTTTCCAAAAGAAATTTTTATTAAAGTTGCATTATAGAATAAAAGCAAGTGTGCATAGATGCATAGTTGAATATTAAACTTAGCCGGTGGCCCCACAAGCATTATTTTATTACTACCGGTGCTCGTGATATCATAACTTTACAAAGGTGACACCCCTAATATCCTTCACCTCCGATATCCTTCTCCTCCAATATACCATACTCCTGATATATTACACCTCCCATATCCTTCACTTTTGATATACTTGTCCTCCGATAATCCTTACTTCCGATATTCACCCTTTCCGATATCTAACATGTCCAATAAATTTTTCCCCAATACTTCCCACCTTTCATCATATTCGTTACTTTATCTGAGGATTCACATATCAAAACTCTCAACTATCGTAATTTCTTAAGCTTTCCCCATATCATTATACCGATATGTTTTCCCCGGTATGCTGATGTGTCAAGTTTTCCTTGTCAACTTATGTTCTCAAATATAAATATTATGTATTGGAGGGGTATTTTTTTGAAATTATAAGCATTTGCATTCATTTCACCTCTATTTCATCAAGATTTTTCATTAAAAGAAAGGTTGTAATTCTCAATATTTTAGTATTTGCACTAAATCTTAAGAGTTAAGATATTATTGATTATTCCTATGTTTTTTTATTACACACTAGTCCCGACCATCAAAATAGTCAAGAAATGTGTAAGGCAGGAAAAGGGAAGAAGAAGAATACAACACAACAACCATCAGTTTCTCCTCCCACTGAAACAAATCCAACCATTTCAGGGTTATTTTCAGACATAGTTTTCACCAAAGACATTGGGCATTCCTCATGGGAAGACATGTACAAATTATTTGAATATGAAGGACCCAAAATTACAAAGAGGACAACGATAGTCGATGATTCTACTTCGTTCTCCAGTGCTACCTATAGTGATGCTGCTAATTCCTTCCTGCACAAGATTGTAGCGTAACCTAGGATTCTTCCTTACATAGTTATGATTTGGTGGGCTCTCACAGATTTGAATATTACCAACATAAAGTTTATCACAATAAAGAAAACAATGATTGGATCATTTTCCGGTGAAGATTTGAAAAAAATGTACTGTTTTCCCAACCCACAAGTGAAGTATGACAAGAAATTCGTGGACGCCTTCATGAAAGAACATAACCATCCCTCAGAGCCAATTAGGAAATGGAGAAGGGACTCCAATAAGCATAAGGGAGAGGACTCGATTAAGTACGTTGTTGACTCCCTTGCTAGTCCCTTTTGTCAAGTAGCTGCTATGATGTGTAGAATTTTTGGTCAACCCAATACACATAAATTTATGGACCACTGGGCACGCCTTATAGATGATTATTCAGAGGGTTTTATCATGGATTTATGTACTATTTTTTCCAATAATCTAAATTACCAACATATTTTCTCTTAGAAAAAATCACTGTTACTCTTAGAGAGTAATTCCCACCTTATGTATGAGTGCTTATATAATGGATGCCCTCTGCTTTACTAGGGACTTTACCTCTATAGGATGGAAGTGTACTTGAGAAGACCCAACCCCTATTCATGTGTATCATATATTCTTTGGGATTCAAAAAACATGCCTCGTTTTTACATAATAAGTCATAGTGTCATTCTGCCAATTCATTAGATTATTTTTGAAAAAAATACCTCTCCACTATCCCTTGAAGCAGAAGCTCCTGTTCTCTAGATAGGAAATTGGTTTGGGGAAGATTTATTTACCTATGTTTGAGTCTTTGGGAGTCTATATAACTCCCATGTGCTACCCTTATTTATTCTTGATAAACTTCTTACGAGGTAAATAACTTATCAAAGCGTTGGAAGCAGTATTTCGAAAGTATTGAAAGAATCAAACAAAAATGTATGATCTAATTTCCCAATCCAATGTGATACATTTTATTTAGATAATTTAAATCATGCTCTCCTTGAAATTAATGAAATTCAAGAGTTCAAATTTCCCAGTATCGCAACAGAAAATATGACCCAAGTACTGAACAACATCAATAAAATATACAACAAACCATCAAATGATCCATTAACATAATATTTTGATGAAGGGGTTCACCCCTCCAACTTCCATGGCTTGGGCCTCTGTATTAGCTCAAATTTTCAAAAAGTGTTATTTACAATCCTCTATTTCTCCTAAAACCTACTTCAATGTGTTCAGCATGTCCAAATCATCAATAATAGACTCTTCTTGCTCCCAATTGCGTCAAATTTTGCAAAAGTTATGGCCTAAAGAGTTTGGTCTAGTAAATCTCCACTAAATCTAGAGAAAACTCCAGTTAGGGCCGCTAAATTTGGAGTTGGCACTGAATTTGGGGATCCACCATTTTCTCTACCGAATTAAACTCGGGTTTAATTAAATCATAAGTGGGATTAACTTTGTGATAAGCACAAATTAAATGCGCTAAGAACAGTTTATAACAAATCTAGATTAACACACAACAATAATTGGTTAAGGGTTAATAAGACTCGTTTATCACTAACCTCCATGCATTAGCTCTAACTCCACCGTCGTGGTCATCGCACATGGTGTTGTGGTGAGGGGGCTGGCCCCCTCCTTAACCTCGCCGGTCAAACCTTATGTATTGAAATACAAGTCGTAAGCATAGATGGTTAAGTCATATGTTGCGGGCTATTTGTAACTTGGTGCACTCACTTGGGGGAGGTCGTGGGGTGAAGCCCCGGCCTCCGCCCTTCAGCCTATACAATATTTTTTCTCCAAATACATAATATTTAAACTTTGGAATATATGAAATTTGATAAATTAATTTCGAACTTGACCCATACCTTGGTCCACCAGATGGGGCACATGTCAACCCTTAGCTACAACCACATGTCTGCCTCTGGTTCGACTATCTGACCATATAATAAAATTTAATTCAACCATTAAAATATGAAATTCGACCTTAGGAGATAATAAAAAAAATTCCACCTTAACCCAACTTTCCAACAAATCCTACAGTGACACTTGTCACAGTGTGATTGGGCGAAAATGATGGAATATTCCAAGAAAATCCTTTTCTTTGCTGACTAGTTTTCCATGTCATCATTTTGTCCTTTCTTCAAATTTTGTAGCTACTTAGGAAAACGAAAAACATTCTCTATATTCCTCATCCATAGTCAATTTTCAATGAAACGAATTGTGTCGAATGCCTCGCAAAGAGTTCTTTGCTATCGTTCAGTTTCCAATTGAGTATGAGCACTTTAATTTTTGAGCTTTAACACTGAGCATCTAATCATTCCTCCCCACTAGAAGCCTTTTGAACCTAAAAATATCTTTTATTACTGAACATGTGGATGAGGGTATAGTTCCCTCATCCTTCCAGTCTCAATACACTAAAGTTTTCCCATTTTCATCAACTAGAGCTTTTCACAAAAACTAAGTTTTTGCCTTGAATCTTGAGACCCTCTCTTGCTGTTTTAGACAATGTCATGCTACAATTTCCCTGAATCTATAGAGCATCAAGCTATTCTTGCAGAAAAAACCTTTTCCCACCTCGTTCATCAATCAAAGGAAGCTTAAAAATTGTCTCACCTCGAACACTATTGTTGTGGCGATTCTTAATTGATATTGCTTTGTACTTGCGTCGATTGTTGACCAAGTATTTTTTCCATTGCCATGTACCCTTTGGAAACCAAAAATAATCACTTTTGGAACCTATGCCTTCTTTTTCAAATTGATTTCTCACTTTCTCTTTAACCTTTGCACTCTCTTGCATCGACATCATGTTTCCAACACTGCTCAACACTAATATTGACTGCTGCAAATCTTTCACATCTTGTTCACCTCCATTCAAAGGCAACCTATTAGAGTCCTGAAACATCTCATAACAGGCATAAGAAACTTCAATGAAATCAAATTTTTCATTCGATGCATCTTTTTGAAAGGTTTCATTCAAAAAATCTCTATGATTCATCATTAAGAAATTCAAATTTTGACTTGCATTCACTATTCTCTTCATTTCTCTTACATGTATAAGAGACAAACTTGTCTTCTTCTTATGCGCTCTAACTATGTACTCAATTCCATCTTTAAACAAGTGATACTTATTCTCATGGTGATGAAATACTGATTTACTATCATAAAGATATGGACTTCCTAAAACAATACCTGAAATCTGAAGCGGCACCACATCAAGTTCAACTTCAACAAGAAAGTTTCAATTGATGGAAAACCTTAGTATGCACTTCCTTGTTACCTGCAAGTTTTCATTCTTTCACATCCACCCTAAAGGATAAGGTCTTGGATTTGTAACCATTTCAAGGTTTAGCTTCCTAACTAGGTCTTCTGAAATAAAATTAGCTTGAGAACCACTATGAAATAGTGTATCTATCTTGGTATGTTTAGAAACGACTCTAATATGAAAAAGTTCAATTCTTGTATCTCATCTTGAGTGAGATTAGAAAAATTTGAAGAACTATTGCTTGCTATGTTCTTACCTTTCAAACCCATTGTTGTAATATTTGTTTAATCTCCTGAATCTGAACCTAAGTTATGTTCAATGATAGCAACAATTTTCCCCTTTTGTTTGGCTTTTAGTTTGTGTGGCTTCAACTCCAGATGAAGTTTCCAACAATGTTCTTCATCATGGTCATTCTTCGAATGATTTTTACATGTGATTTTATCTTTCTCTCTTTTTATAGAGCTATTCCTATTTCCTCTTCCATTAAACGTGCCCTTTCCTTTACCCTCATACTCAAGGAAACTATCACTTTTCTGATCTACACTTTGTTTCCTTCTTACTTCTAAATGTGTGGCTTGAACGCAAACCTCATCTAAGTTTGTGGGATTGAACATGAGAATAGTGTGCCTAAGGTAACTGTGCAAGCCCCCAATATATTTTAACAAAGTTTCTTGAGAATACAAATTAATACCCAAAATAAGATCTCTTCTCCTAAATTCATGAGTATAATCTTGCACACTTTTCCCTTTCAATTGTCTAAAATTTTGCGAGTCCATAATGGATTTTTTCATGTAAGCTAGAGGATAAAATTTTCTTTTAATGGTAGCAATAAAACTTTACCAAGACATTGAGATCTTACTATAGATTTTAATATCTTCTTGAGTCCTGTCTTCCCACCATACAAGTGCTTATCCCTCCATCCTCAAGGACGCCAATTGAATCTTTATGTCATCTTCTTGAAGGTTATGAATTCTGCAATAAACCTCCAATTTTAAAATCCAATTTTCCAATTTCTCCGCATTTACCTCACCATTTTACATTTGAAGCTCAAATTTTATATTAAGTTTGAGTAAGGGAGTTTTTCCTTTTGAATTTTTTGAGTGAGTATGGGTGGTTTTGGTTGTGCAAGTGGAAGATGATGCTAATCGTGGTGATGAAGATGATGATGAAGATGGTGGAGATGGAGGAGGCTCTCTTCCACTGCCTTTTGAATTCCTCTCTTCATCCTTTTTGTCCCTCTCTTCAAAGAGGATCCTAACCCTTTCAACCAGTTCATAGATAACCATCTTGTATGTTTCCTCTTCTGAAAGACCTTCAATCTCTCCAACACCTCACATGATGGCTATGGATTCAAGCTCAGATTCTGGTGCAACGTGTATCTCCTCAATATAATCTAGAGAGAAAACTTGAGGTGCTTCAAGTCCATCTATGAGTGAAACTTTGGGTGGATATGGTGTCGTTGTGGCTCTCCCTCTTCTAGTCCTAACATCAGGACTAGAAACCAATAGTTTCCCTTCTCCTCTCTGCAACTCAACCTTGTAAGCATCACAAATTTGAAACCATTAAAAACCTACTTTCAGAAAACTCAAGCAAATCAAGCAAATAACATTTAAATATTTTCTCTGATACCACCTTGATCTGAATCTGAATGTTAGTTTTGTTGTTCTAATTTCATCTTCATAATTCTAAATAATTTTCTCATCTCTTGCTTCATATGCATAGGTTTATTGAGGTGTTTGTGAGTGTTAAAACAGGTAAATGTATCAAGTTTTATGTTAAATTCATGAGCATTTCTAATTAAAAACAAATTACTAAACAACAACAATAAAATGTACAACAAACCATCAAATTATCCATTAACACAGTATTTTGATGAAGGATTTCACCCCTCTTGGGCTACATCTCCTTGGTCCCGCTTCCATGGCTTGGGCCTCTGTATTAGCTCTAATTTGAAAAAAAGTGTTATTTACAATCATCTATTTCTCTTGAAACCTGCTTCAATGTGTTCATAATGTCCAAATCATCTAGAATAGACTCTTCTTTCTCCCAATTTGGTTGAATTTCTCAAAATTTATGGCCTAATCAATTTGGCCTAGGAAACCTCCACTCAATTTGGAGAAAACTCCAGTTAGGGCCTCTAAATTTGGATTTGGCACCGAATTTTGGGGCTTCTCCATTTTCTCCGCTAAATTAAACTTAGGTTTAATTAAATGATAAGTGGGATTAACTTGGTTATAAGTGCAGATTAAATGTGCTAAGTACAGTTTATAACAAATCTAGATTAACGTGTAATAATAATTGGTTAAGGGTTACTAAAACTCGTTTATCAAATGCCCCCTATGGTGGACCAAGGTATGGGTCAAGTCTGAATTTAATTTATCAAATTTCATATATTCCAAAGTTTAAATCTTATGTGTTTGGAGAAAAAATATTACATAGGCGGAAGGGTAGAGTTGAGGGCTCGACCCCACAACCTCCCCCAAGTGAGTGCACCAAGTTACCTATAGCATGCAGCATATGACTTAACCATCTACGCTTGTGACTTACATTTCAATACATAAGGTTTGACCGGTGGAGGTAATGAGGGGGGTAGCCCACGGGCCAGTCCCTTCACCATAGGACCATGTGCGATGAACACAATGGTAGAGTTAAATTTAATGCACAGAGGTTAGTGATAAACGAGTTTTATTAACCCTTAATCTATGATTATTGCACACTAATATAGATTTGTTATAAATCACGCTTATCACATTTAATATGCTCTTATCACCAAGTTAATCCCACTTATCATTTAATTAAACCTGAGTTTAATTCGATAGAGAAAATGGCGTAGCCCCACAATTTGGCACCAACTCCAAATTTAGCGGCCCTAACTAGAGTTTTCTCCAAATTTAGTGGAGATTTCCTAGGCCAAACTGTTTAGGCCATAACATTTGCAAAATTTTACCAAATTGGGAGCAAGAAGAGTCTATTCTAGATGATTTGGACATTCTGAACACATTGAAGTAAGTTTCAGGAGTAATAGATGATTGTAAACAACATTTTTTTCAAATTACATCTAATACAGAGGCCCAAGCCATGGAATTTGGACCAAGGAGATGTAGCCTAGGAGGGGTGAAGTCCTTCATCAAAATACTGTGTTAATGGATCATTTTATGGTTTGTTGTAAATTTTATTACTGATGTCCATTACTTTGTTTTTATGTTAAAATTCTCATAAATTTAACATAAAACTTGATACATTTACCCGTTTTAACACTCACAAATACTTCAAGAAACCTATGCATATGAAGCAATAGATCAAAAAAATATTTCTAATTATGAAGATGAAATTCAAACAACAAAACTAACATTCAAATTCATATCAGCTACCCTTATTTCTTCCTAATAAACTTCTTACCACGGAAATATCTATCAGAGCGTTAGAAACAATATTTTGAAAGTATTGAAAGAATCAAACAAAAAAGTATGATCTAACTTCCCAATCCAATGTGGTATATTTTCTTTAGATAATTTAAACCATGCTCTCCTTGAAATTAATGAAATTCAAGAGTTCAAATTTCCCAGTATCCCCAACAAACAATATGACTCAAATCAAGTTGTTAAAAAGGTTACAAGAAGATCAAGTGTTAGGAAATTCACCCATGAACCTGGCACATTTGATGACCTATTTGAGAAATATCGTAATTTTTTAGCTGTCATGAAACTTGTAGAAAAACAAGTGACTCCACAACAGATCACTTAATTTTCACAGTAAAGATCTTCTAGGTTAGATAATTTGCCTATTGATTTATTGAAGATTCACCAAGAGGAAAAGGTTAGCGATGAAGTTATAATTACTGGTTCTACACAAACTATTAATGTTCCTTAATCAAAATAAAGAGTTTCCTCCTCTTCTACACTAGCAAAATATCCCTTGCTGAAGATAAGTTAGAAGAAATATGGAAGGAATACAATCTGGCTCTAAATTCAAATATTGGTGAAACTCAAACTGATAACACATTGATAAAACACCTTTGCAAAATAAAGAAAAAGACACTTCCAAGAGTCATGAACAAATTACGATTTTAAGAAAGGCCTGTGAAAATCCTTTCGAAGACTAGGATATTGAGATTTTACCACCTTTCTCAACATCATAGGTTGTTTAAAAAGCTGAAGAAATTCCTCCACTTGACATATTTTATAGCCCTGATCACAAGGCTATGGTGATGCATCATTTCAAGTGTTATGGAAAGGTATTAAAAGTGCTCCTACAGAGGAAATGGGTATGCTCTCACAATTCACTAGAGCTTATGCTTCAACTACAATTGATAAGGTCACTCAAGTACAACATTTGTTGAATGAAAAAGAATAAATAATTTCATACTCGAAACAAAGTATAGAGACTGAAAAACAAAATACTATTGAATAATGGCAAGGACTGGTCATAGAGCTTCAAAATGGTTTCAACTCTCTTAGTGTTAAATATGAAAATTACCTACACGCCCAAGATGCTCAAATTCAAGAATTACATAGTAGTATTTAACAATTGAGTGTTAATCCTCAATTGATGGAATTCAAGAAATAAGAAAGGGAATTAAACAATCTTCTTTCTCAGCAGCAAATTTCTTTTTGCCAGAAATTAGCAACAACTCATGATTTATACAAAACTGCCAATTCTCTGGTAGACCAACTATCAGATGATAAAACTCATCTTGATGACATAGAGGAGAAGATTGAAAATTTCATAATATGGCAGAACAACGTAGAGGGAAGATTATATAATCTTCCAAAGATTGAAGAATCACATAAGGAGATTGTTTTCAGAGAATGGTAAATCAGTCTCGAGCATATAGAAACAACATTTTTTCAAGCAAGAGACATTTTAAATAACCTTATTGAAGTAGTCAGTGAGAATTTATTTCAAGCCAATTTGATACAAAGTCTTCCTGAACGATGATTTCCAGATATGAAACCACTTACTAAGATATGGCAGGAAACCTCCAAGAAGCAGGCTGGAATTATTAAGCAGTTAACTAAAGTCGACTTGGAGATTCATTGGAATTTCTTGATAAAACCATAAGTCAGTGGTTAATGCTCCGTTGTCTATCTAGTATGACCACTAAAATTATGTCAACATTAAGGGATGCGATCTTCACTATCTGTATGAGAATGCAACCAAGGGCTCCACCCGAACTAAATAACATGATATATATCTATGTGCTACAACAACGGGTGGGATAAAAATCATCTTCCCAAACTCAGATAATATGTTTAAACAAATTCTAAAATTGGTCATTTTTATTTATTTATTTCAGCTACACTGCTTGAAGTTGTTTTATTATTTTCTATATTTACATTGTGTAATGAATTATAATTCCCTTCCATTTGATGTGATAAGGGGTTATGAATTTTGGAAAGAAGGGTTATGTTTGCATTAGTATAACTTAAGTTCCTCTTAATAGAAAGTTGAACCACCCTCATTTTTCTCATGATTAGAGTAACAATATATCAAGTAATACTATCTGTTTTTTTTTTTCAAGAGTTGAATAGTAATTTGATTATTTTTATCATATATGTGTTATAAAAATAATATATATTTTACTATTGAAGTATGTGATTGAAATTTTATATTATATGCATAAAGAATGAGACCTTATATTGTGACAAGTTTTATCAGCTAATTTAATTAATTATTTAATTAAATTAAGCTATCATTTTCTGTTTCAACTTCACAATCATATGATAATCTATATTTTCATATTTCTTGTGAAATTTTTTTAAATCACATATATACAAATAAGCTTTCCCAGGATAGATATTAAATATAAGTAATTAATGTTTCTAGTTTCAATCACGCCTTACCACTATATTTATACATCATCCTTTTTTATAATTTTCTTTAATGGGAAACTAGTCACATAATCCTAGTTAGAGCCACCATCCCAAATGCACAAGTATCTATTCTAAGGTCTTGACTGGGTGGCTTTCCCCCAATGTTGTGGAAGACATTTTGTGCCTTAAACATGTTTGGTGCTACAAGGAAGGCCATTAGACTATGAATGGCAGCAAAGCCCTCTATGGAATCTAAAGGCCATCCAAAGAGTCGTTCTCCCTCAAATTCCCCACCAGCTTTAAGGTCACATTCAAAATCTTTGAATTATAGATATAAGTTGTTCATTCAACTACTCAATCTCCTAGCTCAGTTCCAAAGCAAAAATCACAAACTTCCATCCAGAAAAAAACCAGTTTCAGAGGCACTTGAGCTACAAAATTTAATTCAGAGATTGGAAGGAATTTCCATATCTAGAGAAAAGGCTGATAAATCTGATTTTTCTTAAGGAAGTTTCTCATCATCCTTTAAATCTTCTAGAGTTTTGACTAGATCTAAGAGTGAAAAACTTGGAGTCAAACTGTTTGAATTCCCATTACCCACTCATCAAAGAAAGAAATGTTAGAAAATCCAAAACACATAAAAATTAGTTTAATAGTTATAATATAATATTTAATAAAATATTGGAGACTTTTTAGAATCGCAAATTGTTGTAAAATATATGACGTTTAGAAAGGTGTCATTTCTTAGGCTCCAATTTAGGAAAATAGTTAGTAGTATTGCTACGATATAATTTAATGTAAGTGGACACTTTTTAATAAAAGAAAGTGATCCCTAACTAAATTAGGTTAGGATATTTAACTTATTTAAAGAAAATTTCCCTACTTGCAAGAGTTTACACACGAAAACTCAACACTTTTGCAAGTAGGGAAATTTTATTTAAATAAGTTAAAATTCCTAACCTAATTTATTTATGAATCACTTATTTTATTAACAAGTGTCCATTTAAATTAAATCCTATCCTAACAATACTACTAACTATTTTCCTAAATTGGAGCCTAAGAAACGACACATTTCTAGATGCCATATCTTTTACAATAATTCACTATTCTAAAAATTCTCCAATATTTAATTAAATATTATATTCTAACTATTAAAGTAAGGTTTATGTATTTTGGATTATCTAAGATTCTCTCCATGATCCAAATATACATTACAACAGATACCAAGTTCATCCCTGAACTTGGTAAATCTAATCCTGCCAAGTGGTTTGTTGTGAAAACAACTCCAAAAATAGAAGAAAAGAGATATCAACTGATCCGGATTTATGCAGGAATGTAAAAGAATAAACATATAACCATAAATACAGAGATGCAGTGGAAATAACACTTCATTTCATTAATATCAAAGAACTGAAATTTGCTTACAGACAGAATGGAAATAAAACTAGCTAGGGCGCTGGTAGCTATCTCTGAGAAGAGATGTGGTGGCTACAGGCCTCTGAACTGCGTTACAATGAGGCTCGAGGGCATATTTATTATTGAGAAACAATGGAGAACCCTAAACATCCAAAAACCTAACCCTAGGAGATGAAGCGCCAAAACTATGGGCCCCGTTTGGGTAAATTGGTGTTTCAACTTCCCAGGGACGTAACTTTGGCATACTATCTCCGTTTGATGCACATGATACATCATTAGAAAGCTGTATCCGAGGAATACAACTTTTTCCATGAATGTCATTTCAGAATGGAATAATGTTCACTAGAGGCGCGATGCCCAAAAAACATCGTTTAGGGCCTCAAAATGGCTCCGAAAGTTCAGGACCCGAAAAACTGCTAAAAATAGTAAGTTATGCCGAAACTGAAAAACTGAAAGAGACAATGGTGGGGGCCCAAGTGGAATAAGCGGGTGGCCACCAATATCCACCTGGATCATTCCTCCCCCCTTAGGAAGCAATGGTCCCCATTGCGTTAAGTTCCACCATGAGATGAGGAACTTTCTGCTGAACTTGGTCCCTGGTGAACCACTTTCCTTGGTGCAGGAGTTGGCCAGCTTTGACAACCCGATACAGTTGGATCTGCTGTTGACGAGTGTTCTTGATTTGCATGTCCATGATACAATCTGTGGTGGCCTGTTCCATGCAGTCTGGGTTTAACTCTGTTGGTGTGAGTTGTTCTGCAATGTACGAGGTGTCCAGTAGAGGTGGAAAGTAAGGACGAAGGCGATCCACATTGAAGACTGGGTGCAGACCAAGGAATGGTGGAATACTAAGCTCGAAGGCATTGTTACCTACAGCCTTGGTGATGGTGTACGGCCCGTATCGGAGCGGGCGAAGCTTGCGATGAGGTCCAGTGAGGCGCTCCTTCTGCAAATGCAGCCATACTTTGTCGCCCACCTGGAAGTTGTGTGGCACCCGGTGTTGATCATGGCGCTGCTTGTACTTCGCATTGGCTCTGTCCAATATATCATGAACTTGTTGGCGGATGTGTTGAATGCGCTCGATGAAGCTACTTTCTTTGTCAACTTCAGACTGGACGTGCGCTGAATCGGCCTGAGCAGCTGCAAATGGCATGGCTACGTCAATGGGACATAGTGGCTGGAATCCCAAGCCCACCTGAAAGGGGCTATGGCCAATTGAACTGTGGAGAGCCCTGTTATAACTATGTTGTACATAGGGGAGGTTCTCGTCCCATGTGCGTGGATGCTTTGAATTGTACATGCGCAGAATGTGTACAATCATTCTGTTGACGACCTTTGTCTGGCCATCTGTTTGGGGATGGAAAGTTGTGGACTTGGTGAGCTTTGTGTCCATCATTGACCAGAGGCTGGACCAAAATGTGCTGAGGAACCTGCTATCTCGATATGATATGATAGACTGTGGGATCCCAAAGTGCACCCATACTCGTTCAAAGAAGAGTTTAGCAGTAGCTTCTGCTGTGATATTCTTCTTACAGGCCGCCATAATGGCCATCTTCGAGAATCTGTCAACGACCATGAAAACACAGTCATTTCCATTCTTAGTAGAAGGCAGGCCTGACATGTAATCCATGGAGATGGATTCCCAAGGTTGACTAGGGGTAGGTAGTGGAGTATATAGGCCTTGCTTCTTGATGGTCGGTTTAGCAATGGCACAAGCAGTGCAGGATCTGATGTGCTTCTTGACATCCTTTCGAAGGTTCGGCCAATAGAAATACTTCTATAGTATTGCTACTATTTTCTTGACCCCGAAATGCCCAGTGACGCGACTGTAGTGTGCTTCCCATATCATCTTGGCACGCTCGCTTGAAGGAACACAAAGGTGTCCCAGGTGACATAAAAGTGCATCTTGGAGGTGAAAATTTGGAACTTGCGTACCCCCCAAGAGTGCCTTGTAAGTGTGGCCGAATTCTGGATCACTCTCATAGAGAAGCGGCCAGTCAGAAGTCTCGTGTCCACAAGAGTTGAGCACGGTGGTGAGCACCACGATCGGTGGTCGGCTGAGGCAGTCTGCAACAGTATTGGTGCTACCTATCTTGTACTCGATGTTCAAATGAAACTGTTGCAGATATGTGAACCACTTTTGATGGTGATCATTCTACAACTTCCCTTGTGTCTATATGAATTGCAGGGGCTAGTGGTCTGTGTGGATGATTGTTTCCTTCCCCAAAATGTAATGATTCCATTATCGACAGGCTTGCACAATGGAATACATTTCTTTGTCATAGGTGGGATACTTGCAAACTGTCTCAGACAATTTCTCACTATGATATGCCACTGGATGTCCCTGTTGAGTAAGAACTGCCCCAATAGCATATTCAGAGGCATCTGTCTCGATCTCAAATGGCTGCTGCAAGTCTGGTAATGTGAGCACTGGGGCAGAACAGAGGCAAATTTTCAATTATGTGAATGCCTTCTGTTGAGGTTCTGTCCAAAATAATTTTGCTCTCGCTCCTCCCTTGGTGACTTGACTCAAGGGCCAAGTGATATGAGAGAATCCCAACACGAATCTACGGTAGAAATTAGCAAGACCTAGAATGTTGCGAAGCTCTGTTATAGTGGTTGGGGCTGGCCAATCCCGAATGACTTAGATCTTGGCTGGATCCACATGCACCCCCCTTTCATCAATAATGTATCCCAGATATTGAACCTGGGTCATGCCAAACATGCACTTCTCCAGATTGGCACACAACTTGTGTTGCCACAGTGTTTGGAGGACCTATCAGATATGGTGAAGGTGCTCTTCCCAAGTCTTGCTGAAGATCAGAATGTCATCCAAGTACACCACTACAAATGAGTCGGTGAATGGCCGCAAGGTGTCGTCCATCATCCTCATGAAGGTTGCGGGAGCATTCGTCAACCCGAAAGGCATGACTAGCCATTCAAAAAGGCCTTCCTTGGCTTTTAAGGCAGTCTTCCACACATCAGAGGGTTCAATTGGTACCTGGTGATACCCAGACTTCAGGTCAATCTTGCTAAAATATTTTTCACCTTTGAGTTGGTCCAGAAGGTCATCAATCCATGGGATTGGGTACCTATTCCGGACAGTGATCTTTTTCAGCACCCGATAGTCAATACAGAGTCTCCACGTCCCATCCTTCTTCTGTACTAACACGATCGGGCTCCCACAGGGCAATGAACTTGGTCTGATGTGACCTTTCTGCAACAGCTCCTGAATTTGCCTCTTGATTTTGAACATCATTCTCCATAACAGAGCGCTGATAGATCTGTCCATTGGGTAGCGGCACACCTGGGGTCAGATCAATTGGGTGCTTGACCTGACAGTGCAGAGGAACCCCTGTGGGTGAGGTGAAGATGTCCCCGTACTCCTCCACAACCTTATCCATTTGTTGTTGTTGTGCAGAGGAGCCCTGTCTGGAGGTCGTGGCCACAGTCTTCTTCTTGCCCTGGGGGCGGATCATCAGGAAAACGAATTTCCTGGTTTGGGAGATGAGCTTACTGCATTGTTTTGCAGTAACCAAAGAGATAGCAGCAGGAGGTGGTACCTCTGGTATCCTGTACAACTTATTTCCCAAAGTAACAATAACAGCACAAGGTCGAGACTCATACACAGCATGACGCTTCCACAAGTATGGTTGTCCTAATAATACATCAAAAACATCAATAGGAGCAACGTCACATAATACCTCATCCGTGAAGGGCTTGATGCTATAGGGAAGGCGGCACTGCTGGCTGACGCGGAGATCTCGTCCTTGGTGAAGCCACCCGATGGTGTATGGATGTGGGTGAGCTGTGGTCGGCAAGCCAACCGCTTCACGGCGTCTGCTGAAATGAGGTTCTTTTGGCTCCCATTGTCGACAATGAACTGTACAGGGGAGCCCTTTACCCACATCTGGGAGTGGAAGAGACGTTTCTCCTCCTCTGGATCTTCCGGTTCCTCCTTCTGGACCTTTGTAGTGGCAACAGTGGCGTTGGGCTCCGCATCAATAATCTGTTTCCCTTTTTCATTCCCCTTTTCAGGTTATGATTCGGAGTTGGAGCATGCATCTGACTCAGAAGCCCTCATCTCGGCCACTAGCGACTGCTTGGCCCGACACTCACTTGTGTTGTGAGTGGAGCTCTTATGGAACTCACACCACTTTCCCGTGTCCTTATTTGGCTTTACGATCTTGTTCTTTTCTTGTGGCTTTGACGAGTTGTCTTTAGCCGCCATGCTCTGTCCTTTGTTCTGCGGTTTGGAAGCACCTTTTCCTTGCTTTTGATTCGCAGATCCAAAGTCTCGCTTCTTCTGTTTGAATTTCTGCTCAATCTTGGCGGCATACCGGTATGCCGTACCAAGCGAGGAGATGTCGAGGAACTCCATTTCCTCCTGAATGTATCTGTGCAGACAGCTGCGATACTTTAGCACCAAATGTTTCTCTGAATCTTTGATACCCAGCTTTGTGCGCAGGGTATGGAACAGATTCGTCAGCTCGTGCACATCTTGATCCCTTTGTTGTCGCAGCGTGGTCCATTGTATGTACTTGTCCTCATAGCTCCCCACGGGATAGTACTGTTCCTTGACGGCGTCTCGAAAAGAATTCCAAGTTGGTACGGCCGAGAACAGAGAGGGTTCTGTCTGGTCCTTGTTCTCACAATAGGTTTCCCACCAGTCCTTAACATGGGGTGTAGCTTTGAGGATTGCAAAAATAATCTTCTCCCGGTCTGAAAAGTCATGAATAGAAAAATATCCTTCTAATAGATTCAACCATCTATCTACGGCATCTGCATCTATTTGACCGTCAAATATGGGGATGTCAAAATTTACTTGTACCTTAAAAGGAGTCACACCTCCATAGTGGCTGCTGGATGCAGATGCGCCACCGGTGGGCAGCCGTTGAAGGATCTGAACAAAGTTATCCATCATCGCATTCCTTTGTTTTTTGAGGGCCTCCACGAGCAATATTTTGATAGGATCTCCTGCTCCCTCATCTTTCTTTTCATCCTCCATGGGCGTCCGTCGAGGTTTGCGAGGCTGATCTTGCAAATGTTCCACCAGATCAAGCCCTAGCTCCTTATACGCCGACCTCGTTGGGGACATGCAAAGAAGGATCGAGAAAAAGCAGACCCGCTCCGATACCACTGATCCAGATTTATGCAGGAATGCAACAAAATAAACATATAACCATAAATACAGAGATGCAGCGGAAATAACACTTCATTTCATTAATATCAAAGAACTGAAATTTGTTTACAGACAGGATGGAAATAAAACTAGCTATCTCTGAGAAGAGATGTGGCAGCTACAGGCCTCTGAACTGCATTACAATGAGGCTCGAGGGCCTATTTATTATTGAGAAACAATGGAGAATCCTAAACATCCAAAAACCTAACCGTAGGAGATGAAGCACCAAAACTATGGGCCCCGTTTGGGTAAATTGGTGTTTCAACTTCCCAGGGACGTAACTTTGGCATACTATCTCCGTTTGACGCACATGATACATCATTAGAAAGCTCTATCCGAGGAATACAACTTTCATTGTGAATGTCATTCTGAAATTGAATGATATTCGCCAGAGGTGCAATGCCCAAAAAACATCGTTTAGGGCCTCAAAACGGATCCGGAAGTTCAGGACCCGAAAAACTGCTCAAAATAGTAAGTTATGCCGAAACTGAAAAAATGAAAGAGACAATGGTGGGGGCCCAAGTGGAATAGGCGAGTGGCCACCAATATCCACCTGGATCATCAACGCCTTAGAAATAAGCCACTTCGAGGGGGAAATCTCCAATACATTACATGAATGAACAATTCTTGGATGCTACAAATGACTAAAACCTCCTTATATATAGGAGTCCATGGGGCCACAATATAATCCTAGTGGGGCCACAATTTAATCCTAGCCAACCTAACAATAATAATGTAAAGGCACAATAATAAAAATATGGGGGTTACAGGGGTACAAAAATAACAATAAGGGGGGCTACACTAACATAATAAACGACTACACTATTAATATAGGGACTTAACATGCCCCTCTCCTTCAAACAAGTGTTGTCCTCAACGCTTGATTATTTCTTGATGCTTCTGTATAAAATTATCATCCTCCCATGTGGAATCTTCTACAGTAAAGTTCTTCGACTTGCTGAGATACTCTGAAATTGATCTTACTTGTCGAGTTCTTGTGTATGTCACTTCTTTATAACTTCTTTCGATGGGATGTTGATCTTCTTATTGTTTCATTAGATTCTCCATCAAATTTAGGTTATCCTTTGAGAGTTTGAGAACTTTTTGTTGATGCTCGATGTGATCTTCCACTAATTTATCATCCATATTAACTATTATTTGATCCTTCAAACCATCCAACTTAGCCTCCATTTCTTCTTTTAAACCATCTATGTCATCTTCGGTTGCTCTTCGTAAGATCAAAATTTGTTGCACTTTCTCTTGTAATTTTGATATGTCATGTTGCCATTATTCGTCTTCATGAGTCATAGTGGAGCCTTATAAAGGCTTAATGGATGTTGAATTATTTTTAGGGGCCATTTGAGAATCCAATACTGATATATATTCTACAATATTCCCTTGGAATCAATTCAACTTGATTATTCAAACAAGACTTATGCAATTCTGAAAAAAAAAAATTACACACCTTTTACTTGCTTTTGAGGAGCTCAATATTTAAATTGACTTATCTCTATACTTGTAGACCCTCAATATCTAAAATTCAGCCCTGTAGTATTCCTCTAAAGCTTCTTTCAAATTCCATAGTTCTTACTTGATTTGGATTCTTCAAGTCAATGTTATGTCCAATCTCCCACAATGACCTAATTATGGACTGGTTCAGCAGAGCAAACTTGTATGACTTGCCACGTGTCACTGTTTTCTCCTTTGGCTCTGAAATTTATAGAAACGAAACTAAAGTCCGTGTACTTCTAGACACTTTTTATAGAATTCTAATTCGATGCTCAGAGAGAGAGTTATGAAGATCTTCCCACGATCACCTCTTTGAGATGAAATTTGGGAGCCTGAAAAATCTCTAACTTCCACAGACCATATCTCCGAAAATATTACGAACCAAGCTCTGCAATTTTGCGATGATGTTCCTCAGTATTTTGGCTTCACGCTCTAAACATTTCATCTTCTGAACCCTCGTAGAAAATACATTATAGCGAAAATTTCGTGATGACCTGTTTAGGTTAAATTTAGGAGCCTGCAAAAAGACCTAACTTCCACAGATCATATCTCCGAAAATATTGAGAAGAAAGCTCTGAAATTGGGTGATGATGTTCCTCAGTATTTCGGCTTCGCACTCTAAAACTTTTAGCTTTTGAACATTCATAGAAAAATATTTATAGAAAAATTTCCACGATGTCTTGTTTGGAGCAACGAAACCCTAGAATCCAAAGGCTCTGATACCAAATGTTGTGAAACCAGCTCCAAAAATAGAAGAAAAGAGATATTAACGCCTTAGAAATAAGCCACTTCGAGGGGAAAACCTCCAATACATTACATGAATGAACAATTCTTAGATGCTACAAATGACTAAAACCTCCTTCTATATATAGGAGTCCATGGGGCCACAATATAATCTTAGTGGGGCCACAATGTAATCCTACTCGACCTAACAATAATAATGTAAAGGCATAATAATAACAATATGGTGGTTACAGGGGTACAAAAATAACAATAAGGGGGGCTACACTAACATAATAAGGTACTACACTGAATTAACATGGTTTTGTGAAAATATTAGAGATATGATCTTCTGAAGGACAATAAATCAGCTTGATGACATCCTTAGCAATGAGTGCTCTGATCCAATGATATTTTGTATCCACATGCTTTGTTTTGGAATGAAAAAATGGATTTTTTGAAATATTTATGGTAGACTGGATGTCGACGAATAAATATGTAGCTTCTGCTTAAGGAATTCCCAAGTCCTACAAAAATATGCTCAACCAAAGAATTTCACATGTTGCTTCCCATGCTGATATGTATTCTGCTTCTGTTGAAGAAGTGACCATTGTAGCTTGCTTCTTGCAACTCCAAGAAATTGCAGTTGACCTCATGTTCATAAAATAACCTGATGTTGATGCCTAATCATCAATACTTCCTGCAAAATCGACATCTGAATATCAACCAAGTATAAAGTTCTTAGTCTTTTTGTAAAGAAAACCAAAATATTTCATTCCTTGGATATATCTAAGGACCCTTTTGGCTGCATTCCAGTGTTTGTCCCTTGGTTCATGCATAAAGAACGAAATAATACTGACTTCATATGATAAATTTGGACAAGTGATTGTTAGATAGATGAAAATTCCAATCAACAGCCTATAAGTAGTATTGTCCACCATCCCCCCCCTCCCCCCCTTCAAATTTTGAAAGTTTCAAGTTTTATTCCATGGGGATGAGAACAGACTTGCAATCTTGCATTCCAAATCTCTGAAGGAGTTCAAATGCATACTTACTTTGACAAATTAAAATATGGTTTGGTTGAATACTTTGACTCCAAGATGTTAGTTAAGTAACCCCAAATCAGTCATTTTGAAACCAACCTGCAACTCCTTCTTGAACTGTAAAATATGATCATTATTGTTTCCAACAATTATCAAATCATCCACATACATATCAAGAATCACCAATTTTTTTTCTTGTTGATGTACATATAAGGTGTCATTAGATTCAATTCACTTAAATCCAACTTTGTGAAGGTACTCGTCCATTTTGGCATACCAAACTCGAGGAACTTGTTTTAATCCATATAAATCCTTGATTAGTTTTCAGACTATATGTTACTTCCCTTCAATCTCAAAACATAAAAGTTGTGTCATATCTACATCTTCTTGTAAATCTCCATTGAGGAAAGCACTTTTAACATCCATTTGATGAAATTTACATCCTTATTGAGCTATTAATGCAAGTGTTAATCAGATGGTGTTCCATGTGGTTGGAGGGGAAAATGTTTCCTCATAATCAATGCCTTCCTGATGTGAAAAACCATTAGCAACAAGTCTTGATTTGTAATTTTCAATGTATCCATTTTTCTTGTACTCAATTCTGTAAAGCCATTTGAATCTGATGGGTTTTACATTTTGAGGACAATCCAAAAGTTTCCAATTGTTGTTTTCTATTAGTGTCTCGTATTCTGCAATCATAGCCTTTTCCATTTTTTATGTTTTACTGCCTCTTTTTATGTGGAGGGTTCAGTAAAATCATTTGTTACCAAGGAAATGTTTTCTTCATTTATGTGTGATCCCCATGTGCCTGTTTTTTTTTGCTCATCTGGTCTGACATCTTTCAAAAGTTGAATGACCCATTTTGGAAGTTGGTGTTCACTTGTTTGCAGATATCAATAATCAACATCATTGTAAAGTGGATTGATATAAACAGATGTTCGTCAGTCAACTGAAGATTCAGGGGGTGGAGAGTCACTGTCAGATGAACTGTTGTTCCTAAGAGATTCAGATGAGATGCTAGAAGATATCAAGGGTGTAGTTGAAGAAGATGGGTTGGATGAACCATTTTTAGACGAAGGAAAATCAAAATCATACCAAAGCTGTGTACTTGGTTAATTTTTCATTTTGTATTTCCCTTTATCGCCCTTAGTTTCCAAATTCTGTAGAATATTTTTGATCTTTTTGGCACCCTTGATTTCTCTTTCATCAAAAATCACATCCCTGATGACAATAAATTTACCATTGGATAGAAGCTAGTATCCTTTCTTCTCATCATAATAACCAAAAATTGTACACTTCATACTTCCTGAATCGAGCTTATTTTGTTTTTATTTTGGAGCTAAGGTATAACACACTGTTCCAAAAAACAAAATATGTTTAAATTGAGGTTTGAAACCAAACCATGCTTCATATGGTGTAATTTCATCCAAGGAAGCAATAGGAGACTTGTTCCTTAAGTAGATTGATCTATGTATTTCGTCTGCCCAGTATATAGGACTTAAATTTATGAAATTTATCATGGATCTTTCCATTCCTAACAAGGTACGATTCATTCTTTCTGACACTCCATTTTGATCTAGAGTGTAGACATTTTTAAGATTTCTTTTCATGTCATTCTCCATGCAATAATTTTGGAATTCATTGGAAGTGAATTCTCCTCCTTTTTTTTGAAATTGAGAGAGACTTTAAAATTTTAAATGCCCATATCTTACATTCCAAAACCTTATTGGTGAAATATATGTACTTGCTCCTCCTTCAAAGTCATAATTTTGTGGAATAATTGTTCCTTTCATCCTTAACAATTTTCCATCTTCATATCCTATCAATGTGTATACGAATAAGGCAACCAGCAAAAAAAAATTGTAGTCATGAAACCATAATCCACTAATTGAAATCCAAAATTTATTATTTCCTGCTTAATGTCCTTAAGTCTGAAATATATTCAAGTAAATATCCTCCTTCAATCAAATTTTGTTGGAGCAACTTCAATTGAAGATCAACTTTGTTAGATTCAGACTATGTGTCAAACAAATCTTTAAATGTTCTCAAAGCAGACCATGCAACAGAAGCATTTTCAATGTTAAAATACCTTTCATCATTAACTGAAGATTTGATTAATGCGAATGATTTGGTATTTTTGATCTCCCATTTAGCTAATAAAGTTGCATCTATAGGTTTATTTTCTTTAAATTCAGCATCACATACATCTCACCAAAGTTCATTATAAATCAAAGTGCTTTCTATGAGCCTTTTCCAAGTCTTGTATGTCTTTGCGCCTTTAAGCTTGTTAGAATCAGAAAATAAATTTACCAGCTTGGACATTGTAAAATTAAATGTATGCACCAAGATGGATCATGCACCAGAAAAAGAAGATGAGAAACACACAAAACCATACAAAAAATCATCTATCGGGGCTTGTCCTTGACCCTTGTATAGTTGTTGGAGGAGAAAAATGACTGAGCTTTGCACTTGGCTCTAGTTAATTTTTCTAAAAATTTACAATGAAACTTTCGAAATTTGACTTTTTACAATGCTCTTGCAAATTTTTCCATAAACTAAAAGTTACTCTAACCCCACCTCAAAGTGAAAACTACTTTTAGGTACAATTTTATCACTCCAAGTTTATAAATTAGAAAAATAAAATTTTACCCCTTATTACTCCAAATTTACAAATTTTACAAAGATAACCACTCCAAAAATTACAAATAACCCCTTATCACTCTAAAGTGACAAAACTCACACCTTATTACTACAAATTACAAACATAAAAAATAAAATAAAAATACACCTTATTTCTCCATAAATATTACAAAATATGTTATTAAAAAACAAAAATCACCTCCTTATATCTCCAGAAATTTACACCACTATAGCATCATTGTTAAAAAATTGCAAGAGTGTTGAGTTTTTGTGTGTAAACTCTTGCAAAATTTTCTATATAATTTTTCTTTTCCTTATTAATAAAATTTGTGTGTCTGAGGAAAATTCCGCTATTAGGAAAAACACTTCAGAAATATAATCTTCATCTAGTGAGTTACCTCATCTTCTCTCAACCATGTTTTTTCTCAAACTCCTTTACCTTCTTATTATCATCCTCTTTCTACTACCTCCACTCATATTCCTCTTTCACAAACAATTAGTACAATTAGTACTATAGGGGTATCATCTTCCACTGTAATTCCTTTTACAACCTTTGATTCAAGTACAAATTGTTCTAGACCTACTATTCATAGAATGGATAATAGACCATGGAATAACCTAGGGGTAGTTCAAATGGAAGCACCATTACTCCCCCTTCCCAAAGATCCATAGATATGGTTACCTAAATTTAACCCAGATGATGGTTTACATGGAGAGGAACACCTTCATAATTTTATGCTAGCCATTAATCTTAATGGAGTTTTAGAAGAGGATTGTGTTTGCAGACTTTTTCCTTACACATTTGAAGGTGTTGGGGTTCCTATGTTTTGGCAGATTTGGCAATACCAAAAGATAAGACAACATCAAACCACTTTGGGGCCCTAGGATCTAGCCCTCCTGGACCCAGAGAGGGATCTCTCCAATGAAACAAATAATGATATATCTTTGGAGCTCAAAATGAGATGTTAGGCTAGTTATGAAGCACAGAGGGGGTTTTAAAATGATTTGGTTGGTTGGTTACTGAGTTGGTCATGAGGTCATGGACTGAGAAAGTAATGGGAGAAAAGGAAAAAAACAGCAGGATGTTTTCAGCAAAGGGGATAGGTCAAGAAAGTGCCATCCATTGGGCTATGGAGTCATGAAAGGGAATTACTTGCAACAACTAGCCAAAGCTTTCAGAGGGAAATTCATATAATACTAAAGGATCTTTTTAGATTAGATGGTGGGATGGAACATTAAGGATTGAAAGTGAGAGAAGGAAAGCAACCCAATTTCTGTCTATAGATCAGGTCAAAGGTCATTTAACTCCAGACCTGCTTGGACATACTCATAGACAACTTTCAATGGAGGGACAAAGGGGCAGCTTATAGATCGGACCAGAGGTCATTTAACTCCAGGTCAGCTTTATCATGCTCCAAGGAAAAACAGAGATAATTTTTAACAGAGGGATCTTAGAAAGGCCAGCTAGTTGAACAAGGATCCTAGTGGACATGGCTAACTCCAATCCCCAGTGTTCCCAAATCTTCCAGCATAAACCCAACAAGAACATCTAAGAACTGATTCATTTAATTCATACATCAGCTAGAAGGCAATAACATCCACTACGTTGGTTAAACCGAGTGAAAACACTTCTCAGATAAAACATTTCAAAAGATAAACATAAATGGCATGGGGAGCAGGAACATAGGGTACCTAACAAGGGTAAATCCTATGTCAAACTTCTGATGCAAGCCAGCAGAAAATGAAACAATATGAAATGTAATAACAAAGTTGGAAGAACATCACCATAAGTAATAGAACAGGATCCTATGAAATGTGCTTTGATTAATTGATGCAAAACCAGTCATGTACACTAAGCTCAATGGCTAATACAGCCCAGACTTCTCCTCCCAGCCTATTACACAATGACTACTTTGCTACTGCCTCCCACGACAGTTCTAATAGTCCAACATGAATCCCTCTAATAGCAAATTCTCAACAACTGGACAACAACAGCCCAACAACAACCTTTACATTATGTTCTCGAGGATTTCTTATAGGAGAAAATGAATAACAGCAGTGGATACAAATTAAATGAGTCTCATTAAGACAGAATGGCGGAGGAGGCCGAGCCCATTATGCTTAGTGGCGTTGTGTTGTACTCTGTAGACTGTTTGGAAGCCTCTGTCAGGTCAAGATTAACCTCTGATACATTCTTTAATTCCTTACAGCTGTCTGGAAATTTGTGGTAGCCTCCTGAATAAGTAAACTGGATGAGAAATTCTGCGGCCCCTCCATACCCCATAATTGCAACCTAACAGTCTTTAAAGAAGCTCCTGTCAGAATCTTAACTTTCCTGAGATTGAGGGGCACGGAGGGCGCTGTGGAAATGGTGTACTTCTGAGAGAAGAGTACTCTGCTGAATATTAAACACAGATAAACTTTGACAGCGTGCATTGGTCTTCAACTGCGTCTTTTCCTTTGAAAGCGGGGTTAAACATTAATTATACCAATAACAGGCATAAACCCCCTTTGAATCTCTTCTGCTGGTCCGCTGGCGCAAGCTGAAACGGCCGATCTATGCTATCTGCATGAATAAATAAACTCGCTACAACCCCAGGAAGTGGTGGTGGAGGAATGCTTTAGTGGCTCGGAGAAATAGTGGCAGAACAATCGAGAACAGTGAAAGAGCGGCGGAAGAAGCGATATAGTGTAAAGGCCCAAAGGTTCAACGTTTGGGGAAAATACAAAGGAAATACGGAAAAACAATGAAGTGGAGCCATGGATGTGGGACCCGGTCATGGTGGAGGGCGATTCATTAAAGTTTAATGAAAAGAGCGAAGGTTTAAACATAAGCGAAAATACAAAGAAATTTTGCGAAATGTAATGAACAGAAATGATGTGAATGATCGTACGAGGCGGGACCCAAGGGATCACATAGCAATCACAAATCGGGAGAAGGAGGAGGGTGGTAATTGCAACACATATCACAAAGGCTGCGATGTGATCAATCGGAGGATCGGAGACATGGAGATGAATCACAATCGCAAACGGGAGGATGTGCGATCGGGGAAGGACTCGCGATCGGGCGATCGGAGCAATCGGGAGAAGAGTTGTGATCGGGTCAATCGGGGCGATGGTGCGATCAGCGCTGAATCGTCGGATCTGGCGGAGGGACGAATGGCTGAGATGAAATCGGGAGGCGGCGGGATCAGAAATCGGAAGGCGGGACTTGCGATCAATCGGAAATTGGAGGGAAAGGCTCGCGATTGATCGAAAGGGAAAGCATAAGTGTTGCAATTTGAACAGTCTTCGCAATTGTGATTGGCATGCGGCGGGGGTTAATATATAATACAGAACTTTATAATAAAGTTCTATAATATGTAAAGCGGGGATGGAAGAGGGGAAGTGGTTAAGACATAAATCACGTATGTATTAAAGTGATTAATAATGCGATTTATGATCGAAAAAAGGGGGAAAAGGGGTTAGACCTTACTATAAGGTACGAAAGTGGTTTTTGCGGACTGTAAATGGATTTTAAAGCCTATAAAGGGTAACGATGAGGGAAAAAGGGGGATTTTGGGAAAACGAAGGGTAGAGGAAGAATTTAAACGGGATTTTGGGGGGAATTGGAAGGTAAGAAGGGAAATATAAGGGGAGACAAAGAGAGACAAATTAGAAGCTAAGTGGGGGGATAAATCAGAGGGAAAAATGGCCTTTGGGCATTTCTTTACAAACAGAGAGGCTTTATAATGGTAATCAACAGAGGGGATTTCACCAAAGGACAAAAGGCACAAGGAGGTTTCAAGGATGATGTGTTTTCAGGGGAAATGCATTCCTTGAAGACTCAACAACAATTTAGCCCCCCCGTTTTCTTGTCAAAAAATTTATGGGGGGTTAACAGAAGGATCTTCAAGTTCATGGTTTTTCTCACTACCTGCGGAACGATCACAAGTTGGGATACATTTGAAAAATAGTTTTTGATGAAATTTTGAGATGATCGAACAAATACTACTTTAATTAATTATTTTTTAAAACTCACTACCAACCAAATGAGAAAATCAAGGACTTCAAATCAAGATCTAACAAATTGTTAAACAAAATCCAAAAGACTTCCATACTTGATACTAATGTGCAAGTTGAATGGTAGATTAATTCTCTTCCTTCAAATATTTTTATATTTGTAGATAGAGATAATAAAACAATACTACTTGATAACATGAAAGAAGATCTATCTATGGAAAATATATTTCTGGCCCTTGATAAGAAAGCATCTATCGAAGAAATAAAACAAACCAAAAAAGTGACTTTTAAGGACGAATCAAAGAAAAAGGCTCCCAAATATCCTTATGATTTGGAGGGATTACAAAAGATTTTGAAGACAATGTCTAATGAAATGGTAGAAATAAAGAAATAGGTTGTTGAGTCTTCAAGGAAGTCCTTTCAACCTTTCAAAATTAATCAACCATCACAATCATAACCCCCTGTCGATATATCAAATGCAGAATGTAATGAAGATGACGAAGAAGAGGAAACAACCTTATTTGTTGATGAAGCTCAAGAATATGAAACAATTTAAGCTCATGGTTTATGGGAATTCATTCTGACCACTTCAAAAAATTAAGAGGAAGAGGAAGCATTACCAGTGAGTACCAGATGTAAGGGACTTGTTGATACTCCTCCATCAAATAAAAATCAAAATTCCCCTACTTCTCCTACTAAAGAAAAAGTACGGTTAAAAATACTGCTAATAAATATTCTGATTCTACTCCAACTACTTCCAAATGTCCATCATCATATAAGGCTTTAATAGTTTTAGATAGCATTGATTATAATATTGTAGAAGACATGAAAAATACTAAAGCCAATATTTCCTTATATGAAGTCAGTAAATTAAAACAACCAAAAAAATTGTTACTCAATGAATTAAATGCAGTTGATGCATCTTCATTACTTTCTACTGTTGTTACTGTGAAAGCCTCAAAAGGAAAAGGAAAGCCTTAGAATTATCCTACAGATAAGGTTGACTCTTCCGATGCTATTTTAATTGGAGATATATCAAATTCTCATACTTTGCTTTTCTTTTGAATTTTGAAATTTTTAATAAAAATGTCCATAATTCTTTAGTAGATTTTGGTTCATCATCAAATATCATGATTTATTTAGTTTGTCTCAAATTGAATATTTCACCTCTGAAATCTGTTGTTCAGATTGTCCAATTAGATTGGTCAAAAGTCAAAGTTTTAGGAGATGTGAATTATGTTTTGATTAGATTATCGTCAAATCTAAAAGTTTGTCAAATAATCGATATTGTGGTTGTAGAAATCCTTGAATTCTATGGTATTATTTTAAGCAGGGGTTGGTCAGAAAAACTACATGGTTAATTTGCAACTGATTGGTCACATCTTTGGATTCCCTATAATGGAAAACCTAATCAAATTAGTGTTGATAGGGAAAAAAATATGAAGTACTCTGTGACTAATTTAGATGAGGAAAATGAACTAGTAGTTTTCACAAATAATATTCTTGGAAATTATTCTCTTGAATTGTTTTTTGGTAACTTTCCAACACAAAATCTACTTTTTTAGTTGATTCTATTTCATCTCCGATTGAAAATTTCTCTCAAATGGATTCATCTAGATGTATCAATATTGTAGAAATTCAAGTGAATAATTTTTTTTTATTTTTTTTGGAGTGTATACTTTGATGGATCAAAATCTAATGATGGTGCAGAAGTTTGCTGCATCCTAGTAAATCCTGATGGAGAAAAAACTATGCTCGCCTGCATATTGGAATTCAATTACACCAATAATATTGTTGAATATGAAGCATTGGTAAAAGGCTTGCAAAAGGCCATTAGTATTGATGTCAAGTATCTTAAAGTTTTTTTTGATTCATATATTGTCATAGAGCAAGTCAGAAACAATATCCATTATGTTCCCAATCACCTCAAACATTATCAGTATTTGATCAAAGATCTAACCTCTCATTTCCTTGCATTCAATATAAATTTGATCCCAATATTAAAGAATTCCAATGATCATCTCCTAGCCAATGTTGCTTCAAGGCTCATTCCACCTGGATATTTTAGTCCTGTTATATTTTCAATTGAGTTAAATTTTCACCCCTCTATTCTAGATGACATAACCAACTGGCGTGTATTAAATGATGACAATGACATCCTATGTTTTTTAAATTTTGAAGGGTCTTATTTTGATGAGATAATTGATGAAGATGAGCATGATAGGCAACAAAACAGGTCTTCTGAGGAGAATAATTTTCCCAAACATGTAGTAAAATTGGAAGACTTATATGATTTGAAAGATAGATTCAAAATGGTGAAAAATTGAAAACTTCAAAGATCTACCTTAATATTTGATTTTTTTAACCTATGATCTGAGCATAAACTTCAAAACATAAATTTAGGCCTTGGACTTACACTAGATTGAAAAAATACAATGATGTATTTTCTTGGAGTTATGGTTATATTAAAACCGATGACACATCTATCATAGAAGTCATTATTTTCTCTTAGCAAAGGTAAGCTTCTACGATTTATTGTTTCCAAGGAAGGAATTTGCATTGTTCCTGAAAGAATCAAAGCAATATCAGAAATCCCTTTGCCTCAAAAAAAAAAATACATGCAATACTTTCTTGGTTAGATTAATTTGTCAAAAGATTTGTTCCTATTTTCTCACAAATTGTTTTCCTTTGCAGACCATAATAAAGAAGAATGAAATCTACAAATGGATGAAAATAGAAAAAAAATCTTTTGAATCAATAAAGAAAGCTATCATAGATGCTCCCTCATTATCAACTTCTATTTTTTGTAAAAATTGCTTCTATACATGTTTTCTTTTGAACAATCTTATCCAGCAATATTGACCCAACCTAATGAAGAACAAGTTGAAGCCCCTATTTCCTTCTTTAGTTCTAATTTTCAAGGGGCGCAATTAAATTATTATGATTTGGAAAAAAAATCTTTTGCAATTTTTAATTCTATAAAACATTTTAGACCTATTCTCCTGAAATCACATACGAAATTATTTGTTCCTTTCCCAGATGTTGGGAAATTTATTATTCACAAATAATTAGGATAAAAAAGAGCTAATTGGGTTACTAATTTACAAGAATATTACTTGGAGATAAATCCAACTAAAATAGTTAAAGGTCAAGGTTTTTGCAAATTAATAACAAGATCTCTTGGCAGTTCAACCAAAGAATATTCAGGTAATATTTTTCAAGTTTCAAAGGTATGTCCTATAGACATTGAATCTCAATATACTGATGTTATTTTTTATATTTTTAAAAACGTTTATGCTCTTGTATAACTCAATTACAAAAGTAAAATAAGTTTGAGGCTTAAATCCAATCGGTATCAACTTGTTAATAATGTTTTTTTTAGAAGGAATTATGATTATGTTTTAATAAGATGTCTAGAGAAACTTGAATTAGAAAAAAGTGTTGTGGGAACTGCACTATGGACCAACTGGTGGAAATTTTAATGGAGACACTATTGCTCATAAGATCCTACATGATGGTTACTATTGGTCGAATCTATTTAAATATGCTCATGATTATGCCAGAAAATGTAAGTTCTTCCAAATAGCTCGAGGGAGGGAAAATAAACCAACATTGCCTTTTCAACCAGTTAACATTGAGCAACCTTTTGAGCAATGGGGACTGGATATTATAGGTGAGATAGTTCCTCACTCTTCTAAACAATATAAGTCCATTTTGACTGCTATGGACTATTTCACCAAGTTGGTGGAAGAAATACCTCTAAATTTGGTCAATTCTAAAACTATGATTGATTTTATTGATCAATCTATAATCACCAAGTTTAGCCTTCATTTTTCCCTTATATTTGACCATGCATCTTATTTTTTGGGAAATGATATTACTGAATTTTCTCTTAAGAGAGGTTTCAAACTCAAATATTCTAAAAACTATTATCTACAAGGAAATAGCCTAGCATAATCTACCAATAAAAACCTCATAAGGATCATTAAACGAACTGTTGAAAAAAATAAAAAGAATTTACACAAAGCTCTAATATTTTCCCTATGGGCTAATAGTATTACTCGTAAAACCTCTTTAGGAACTTCCCCTTATTGCATAGTGTATGGAAAAGAAGCTATCTTACCTCCCACTTCAGATCTTCCTACACTAACGTGAGTGTAATCTATATAGGAACAACCTTTCTCTATTTTACAGTTAAGAATGTCTCAAATTTTAAATTTAGAGGAAGAAATATATAAGTCCAAACAAACTCATACTCACCACCAACAATTGGTCAAATCTTTGTTTGATACAAGTTCAGTAAGTGATAAAAACTTTGAAATTGGTAACTTAGTGCTGAAATGGGATAAGGCCCGTGACGAAAAAGGTAAAAACACTAAATTCCAAAAAATATGCCTCATCCCATTTTAGATCATTGAAAAACTAGTCCCATCAAAATTTATCCTTTAATATTTACAAAGAAAGAGGGTTTCTCTTCCTGTTAATGGGCTAGTCTTAAAGAAATATTTTTCTTGAAAATACTTATCCTGTCGTAAATATGTAAATAATCATATGTACATATTGGTTCCTTTATCTTAGTAGTCTTGGGTAATACTCTGTTGACTTCATATTGGCATCTCTCATCATTAACATGCAGTTTGATTAATTAAAGAAGATATTAGATAACAATTATAACATTGAAGTTTAATATTGCTTTTATTATAATCTTTGAAATATTTATATCCATTAGTTTGTAAATATTTCATCACTTGAATTATTAAAATATCTCATTATCCTTTGATGATTCATGAAAAGTATCTTTTAAAAAGTAAAGGCTATTTTTAAGTTTTAGCATCTTATGACCTTAAGTGTCATACAAAACTCTTAAGGAGTAATTTTACTTTTCCATCCACTCATTTTATATTTTTAGAGTGTAATTCAAAAATATCTAAAAAATTGAAAGATAAGGGGTCTTATCAAGAGCCAACTTACCATGATCATAGGGAACTAATGATATTGGCATTATCGTGACTATTCACCAACACAGGAGAATGACTTATGGATTTGTAACTGTAAGACAAGAGGTGTCATCACGAGATTACTTTTTCAATTTCATTATAACATGTGAATGACATTGTCACTATCTGGCCACCAAACTAGGAAAAATGGTTCAATGGTAACCTTGTCAAGGCTATGGACACCTGTTGGAAGTAGTGGCTCAACCAGTGACAAATAAGTCTATCTTAATGCTAGGTTTCTATAGTTCTCTATTTTTATCTTTACAACTGATTAAGTGACTGACAAAGCTAATAAATATTTTCATCAATAACAAGTTTTGAAAATTTACAAAATAATGAGTTCTTTTATGCAGAGTTACTTTAATCAATCTAGATTTCAAATATTTAAATGTTTCTAAATATTTTTCCTTAGTTGTTAAAATTTCATTTTCTTTTACAGATATAATTTTTTCAACCAATGTGTCGCCAATTGTTGTAGTACTTAACAACCCCCCATTTATTTTTATTTTTAGATATATAATAAATAATTAGGACCCTTCTTTCATGCTGATAAAACCCTTTAATTTTAAAAATAAAGTTAGCATATTTTTAGGATCATATAAGCTTGAAGACCTTATTTGTGGAAGCACATATAACAAAGTTTCATGTTACAAATGAATAATAATCACGAACCATTTAATAACAACCTTTTATTTGAATAAAAAATTTGTATCAGAAAAAATTCATACCAGACTCATTTGATATCGTAACTTTCCTCTCATGAAAGTAACGATAAATACTTTCCCGATATTTCTTCCCGATGACTTGTTTCTAAAAGGGATTTTTATTAAATTTGCACCATAGAATAAAAGTCGCGAGTGAATATATGCATAGTTGAATATTACACTTAGCTACTAGCCCCACAAGCATTATTTTATTATTATCAACACCCATGATATCGCAACTTTACAAAGGTGACACCTTCGATATCCTTCTCCTCCTATATACCATACTTCTGATATCTTACACCTCCCATATTCCTCACTTTCAATATCCTTCTCCTTTGACAATCCTTACTTCTGATATTCTCCCTATCCGATATCTTACATGTCTGATAAACTTTTCCCCGATATTCCTTCCCGCCTTTCGTCATAGCCTTTACTTTATCAGAGGATTCACATATTAGAACTCTCCAATATGGTAATTTCTTAAGCTTTCCCCATATCATTCTTCCGTTAATTTTTCCCAGATATGCTGATGTGACAAGTCCACGTGAAATCACGTTCTGGCATTTAAATATCACGAAGTAGAGAAGTATTGTTTTTGAAATTATAATAATTTGCATTAATTTCACCATGATTTCATCAAGATTTTTCATCAAAAGAAAGGTTGTAATTGTGAATATTTTAGTATTTGCACTAAGTCTTGAGAGTGTTGGGAAAAATACTGAGGGGGGGGGGGGGGGTGAATCAGTATTTAGAGCTTATATATTGACTTTAAGTTTTTATTTTGCAGAATTGCATACGCAGCTTTTATGGACTGAACTCGTGTATACATGTGGATAAGCTGAAAGAAACTCGCGTATTCAAATATAAATTTCTAGTTTATAAATTATCTCAGAAACAAAATATAAAACAAATTTACCAGTTATGCATCAGGTTAGATAACCAGGAAAAATGTGCAGTAAGAGTAGTATAAAACATCACACAAGTGGAACACACATGAACACCAGTATTTAAGGTGGAAACCCAATTCAGGAGAAAACCACCGCTGTTTTCTTCTCTGTCTTCAATATTTATTATATGGAAAAATGTTTACAACATTGTACTGATGTAGACTCATATCAATACGCAGGCTTCTACCTGCAGAAGGTTGAAACCTTCATTCGTTTACCAACTGCTACTGGAAGGGAGCTCCAACCCCCTGATCTCGTTTACCAGCCACTCTTGGAAGGGAGCTTCAACCCCCTGAACATAACACCAACTTCTATTGGCAGGAAGCTTCTACTTCCATATTAAAGGCTTCAACCCTCAGACCCACTACAGACCACGTTTCATCAATTTTCATACTAGATCAAACAACTTCAACACAACCCTTTATCAACAATCATAAACTTTACCCAATACTTCAATTAGAACAATGAAAACACTGTGATCAGAACTTCAGAAATAACCTAGACTTCAGAATAGATATGCAGATACAAACTCAACCCTGAACAATCATTGATTCAAATAGCATACGCTTCTTTGCTTCACTGAAGCCACGTACATACGCGCTTTCTTGCACATCAACTCGCGTATACTTCTGTGTATTTTATTCTTCAAAAAACCCTAACTGCCATACACGATTTTCATGAAGCATACCTGTGTATATACACGCTTTTACTAAAACCAACTAGCGTATAGATCTGTAATTGTAAATTTTGCAGAACAGACCAGATCTATAAAACTTACCCAGATTTCTTAATTTTCTTTAGCAGACTTGCACCTGTTCTTCATCATTTCTTCAGTGGATCATACTAGAGATTCATCATCTTCAGATCTAGAGATCTTGAACCATCATTATATCCATGGGTGCATCATAGATTCAGATCTATCAATTAAGAATAGAGTTCATCCATACAGATATTCCTTAGAGAAATTTATCCATCAACAACCCTTACTCATGCACACCTTGCACTATGATCTTCTTCTCCTTAATAGATTTATATTTTACCAATACCATGAGTCAAAACCACTCAAATTTCGATGGTATTCTTAGATGGAATAAAATAGACAATCCAATGCTCAATACTGTGGGCTAATACCATGGTAATGCCTCTTGGTATTATAATTTTAGAATGCAAAAGGCATATACGATTGGGAGCATTCGTTTCCATGTGTATATGCAACTTCTCTTCATAAAAACTACATATATGCTAACCTTGAATGTATACGCGAGTTTCCTTCACAAAATTAGCGTATACATTGCATCCATACGCAAGTTGCCTTCACAAAAGTAGCGTATACATTTTGACATATTATATTTATCATTTCTCTGGCACTTACTGGAGTTATTTTCTCTGTCACATCTGAACTGATCTGTAGATACATCATTCTTACATCTTTAACACATAGGTTTCTTATCATAGGCAACTCATCAAGTAGGTTTCCATCAAGGACAACTTCATCAAGTAGGTTGCCATCAAGGACAACACATTACATCATATTTCCAACATAGAGTTAAGATATTATTTCTTATTCCTATATTTCTCTGTTACAGGCTAGTCCTGACCATCAAAATAGTCAAGAAATGTCCAAGGAAGGAAAAGGGAAGAATAAGAACACAATAAAACAGTCATCAATGCTCCTCCCACTGAAACAACTCCAACCATGTCAAGGTTATTTTGAGACACAGTTTGAACTAGAGACACTGGGAATTCCTCATGGGAAGCCATGTAAAAATTATTTGAAGATGAAGGAAAAAGAATTGAAAAGAGGATAGTGACGGTTGATGATTCTACTTCGGCCTCTAGTGTTACCTATAATGATGCAACTAATTCCTTTCTTCACAGGATTGTGACCTGACCTAGGATTCTTCCTTACACAGATATGATTCGTTGGGTTGTCATAGATTTGAATATTACCAACAAAATATTTAGCACAATAAATAAAACAGTGATTGAATCATTTTTTGGTGAATATTTGAATAAAAAGAACCATTTTCCTGACCCATAAGTGAAGTATGACAAGAAATTCATGGAGGCCTTCATGAAAGAACACAACCATCCATCAGAGCCAATTAGGTAATGGAGAATGGACTCTAACAAGCATAAGTGAGAGGAATCGGGTAATTACGATGTTGACTCACTTGATGGCCCCTTTTTTCAAGTAGTTGTTATGATGTGTAGGATTTTTGGTCAACCCAATACACATAAATTTATGGATGAATGGGAACCCCTTATGGATTTTGATTCATATGGTTTTATCATGGATTGGGGTACTTTTCTATCTAATAATCTAATTAACAACATTTTGGATTTTAGAAAAAATCACAGTTACTCTAAGAGAGTAATTCTGCCCTTCTATATAAGTGCTTATATAATGGATTTCCTATACTTTACTATGAACTTTACCTCTATGGGATGGAATTGGATTGTAGAAGATCCAACCCCTATTTACGTCTATCATGATATTCTCTAAGATTCGAAAAATCTGCCTCATTTTTACAGAATATGTCAGAGTCATTTACCTATTCATCAGATTATTTTTGACAAAAACACCTCTCGGCTATCCCCTAAAACTGAAGCTGATTTTCTCTGGAGAGGAAACTAGTTTGGGGAAGAGTTATTTATCTATGTTCAAGTCTTTGGGAGTCTATACAACCCCCATATTCTACCTTTATTTGTTCAGATAAACTTCTTGCTTGGGAAATAGCCTATCATACAGTTGGAAATGGTATTTTGAAAGTACTGAAAGAATCAAACAAAAATGTATAGCCTACTTTCCTAATCTAATGTGGTATATATGATTTAGATAATTTCAAGCATATTATGCTTGAAATTAATGAAATTCAAGAGTTCAAATTTACCAGCATCCCTAAGAAACAATATGACCAAAATCAAGTTGTTAAAAAAGTTACGGCGAGCATCAAGTGTTAGGAAATTTACCCATGAATCTGATATATTTGATGATGTATTTGAGAAAGCTCCTACATTTTCAACTATCATGAAAATTTTTCAAAAAAACAACTCACTCCGCAATAGATGACTCAGTTTTCATAATATAGGTCTTCCAAGTTAGAGAATTTTCCTATTGATTTATTGAAGATTCACCAATAGGAAAAGGTTCCTGATGAAGTGATAATTATTGGTTCTACACAAACTATTAATGTTCTTTGGGAAAAAGAGACAGTTTCCTCCTCTTCTACACAAGTAGAAGATCATTTTCCTGAAGATAAGCTAGAAGAAATATGGAAGGAATACTATCTGGCTCTAAATTCAAATTTTGGTGAAACTCAAACTGATAACACTCCTTTGAAAAATAAAGGAAAAGACACTTTTAATAGTCTTGAAAAAACTCTGATTTCAATAAAGGCCTCTAAAAATCCTTTGGAAGACTAGGATATTGAGATTTTACCACCTTTCCCAACATGAGAGGTTGTTTTAAAGGTTGAATAAATTCCTCCACTTGACATATTTTATAGCCCTCAGCACAAGGCTATGGTAAAATGTGGGAGAAAGAAAAGAAATGTTGAAAAAATCCAATCTTTAATTCTTAGAGAAGCATCATTTCAAGTGTTATGGAAAGGTACTAAAAGTTATCCTACAAAGGAAATGGGTAAGCTCTCCCAATTCACTGGAGGTTATGCTTCAGCTACAATTCATAAGGTCACTGAAGAACAATAGTTGTTGCAAGAAAAATAAGAAAGAATTGTATATTTGGAACAAAGGATAGAGACTAAAAAATAAATGATAGGTTAGAGAGCTTCAAAATAGTTTTAAATCTCTTAGAGTTAAATATGACAATCATCTACAGGCCCGAGATGCTAAAATTTAGGAATTACAAAGCATGATTGAACAACTGAGTGTTAATCCTCAATTGATGGAATTCAAGGAAGAAGGAAAAATATTAAACACTCTTCTTGCTCAACAACAAGTTTATTTTTTCCAGAAATTAGCAACAGATCATGATTTATGCGAAATCGCTAGTTCTCTCATAGACCATCTATCATATGATAAAAAATATCTTGATGACATAGAGGATAATATTTCCAATTTCATAATATGGCAAGACAATGCATAGTGAATATTAGCTAATATTCAAAATATTTAAGAATCACATAAGGAGATTGTTTTCAGAGAATGGGAAATTCATCGCAAGCATACCGAAACATCAGTATTTCAAGCAAGAGACATTTCAAATAATATTATTGAAGCAGTCAATGATAATTCATTTGAAGCCAATTTAATATAGAGTCTTCCTGAAGGGTCATTTCCAGATATTAAACAAATTACTAATATATGGCAGGAAACCTCCAAGAAGCGAGTCAAAATTATTGAGAAGTTAACTAAAGTCAAATTGGAGAGTCATTGGAAATTCTTGATCAAACCAAATAGTGAGTGGTTAATGCTCTGTTATCTATCTAGTACGACCACTCCAATGCTTCCTGCGTTAAGGGACATGATCTTCACCAGTCATATGAGAATGCAACTAAGGGATCAACCTAAACTGAACAACATGACATATTTCTATGAGATGCAACAATAGATGGGAGAACATACTTCTTCCCAAGCTTAGATAATCTATTTCAACAAATTCTAAATTTTTTCCTTTCTTTATTTATTTCAGCTACACCACTTGAAGTTGTTTTATTATTTTCTATATTTACATTTTGTAATGAACTATAAATCCATTCCATTTTATGTGAGAAGGGGTTCTGAATTTTGGAAAGAAGGCTTATGTTTGCACTAGTTTAACTTAAGTTCCTCTTAATATAAAGTTGAGCCACCATTCTCATGAGCAGAGCAACAATATATCAGGTACTACTATTTGTTTTTTATTTCTTTTTTTAAGAGTTGAATGGTAATTTTATTATGTTTCTCATATATGTGTTATAAAAATAATATATATTTCACTATTGAAATATGTGATTTAAATTTTATATTATATTCATAAACAACGAGATCTTATATATGTGACAGGTTTTATCAGCTAATTTAATTAACTATTTAATTAAATTAAGCTATCATTTTCTACTTCAACTTGATAATCATATGGTAATCTATATTATCATATTTCTTGTGAAATTATTTTAAATCACATATGTGAAGATAATATTTCGCGGGATAGTATTAAGTCTAACTAATTATTATTTCTAGCTTTAGACACATCAGACCACTATATTTATACCTTATCCTTTTTTTATAATTTTGTTTAATAGGAAACTAGTCCCATAATCCTAGTTGGAGCCACCATCCCAAACGCATAATGATATGTTCTAAGGTCCCAATCGGGTGGTTTTCCTCCAATTTTGAGGAATATATTTCGAGCCTTGAACAAAACCTAATGTTGATCATGTCGTTGTTTGTATTTGGTGTTGTCTTTCTCCAAGAACCTGTTGGTGGATGTGTTGAAAGTGATCAATAAACCTAGTGGCTTGATCAACTTCAGCCCGAACATGAAAATATTATTCTTGTGTAGTTGAAAAAGGTAGTGCAACATCAAGGGGACATAATGTTTGAAATATGAGGTGCACTTCAAAGGGGTTGTGGTCAGTCGAGCTATGGAGAGCCTTGTTATAGTTGTGTTGCACATAGGGAGGAAACTCATCCCATGTACACAAAGGCTTAGAGTTGTACATGTGTAGTATGTGCATAATCATCTTGTTGACCAGCTCTGTCTGTCCATCAGTATGGGGGTGGAATGTAGTTGACTTGGTGATATTGGTGTCCAATAGTGACCTTTTATCCCGATATGATATAATGGTACGCGGAAACCAAAAATTTACCCACACTCATTCAAAGAAGATTATGGAAGTGGCCTCTGCTATGAGACTCCTCTTGCATGCAATCAATATGACCATCTTAGAAAATCTATCGACAACCACAAATACACAGTCATTGTCATGCTTCGTAGAAGGAAGGCCATAAATATAGTCAATGGAAATGAATTCCCAGGGCTAGCTAGTAGTAGGAAGAGGATTATACAAGCCTTTATTCTTAATAGTTGGCTTGGAGATGGCACAGGAAGTGTAGGATATGATGTATTTTCCAACATCTTATTGGAGGTTTGGCCAATCAAAATAATTTTGTAGTATGATGTTAGGTCCATATATTACAAGTGTATTCCATTATTGTTGTTAGTGTATCCCCCTTATTGTTATTTTGTACCCCTGTAAACTGAATATTGTTATTAGTGTGCCCTTACATTGTTATTGTTAGGTCGGCTAGGATTATATTGTGACCCCATGGACTCCTATATATAGAAGGATGTTTTGTCATTTGTATCATCCAAGAATTGTTCATTTATGTAATGTAAAGGAGGTTTCCCCCTCGAAGTTTTTTTATTTATAAGGCGTTGATCTCTCTTTTCTTCTATTTTTGGAGCTCGTTTCATAACATTTGGTATCAGAGCTTTGGATTCTAGGGTTTCGCTGCTCCAAACAGGTCATCGCATAGTTTTCATTGTAACTTTGTTTGTACGAAGGTTTAGGAGATGAAATTTTTATCACGCGAAGCCGAAATCCTAAGGAACTTCATGTAAAAATTTCAGATCTTGGTTTTCCATATTTTCAGAGATATGATCTGTGGAAGTTAGGGTTTTTGCAAGCTTAGGTGACCTTGGAAAAATAGTCATAACTTTCTCTCTGAGCATCAGATTGGAATTCTATAAACAGTGGCCAGAATTACAAGGAATTTAGTTTCCTGTGTATAAATTTCAGAGCCGAAGGAGGAAACTGTGACATGTGGCACATCGTACAAGTTCACTCTACTAAACTAGTCCATAATTAGTTCATTGTGGTATATTGGGCATAAATTTGTCTTGAGGAATCCAAATCAAGTCACACCTATGGCATTCAAAAGAAGATTCAATGGGCTACTATAGAACCAAATTTTAGATATTGAAGATCCAAAATTTCAGAGATACATTAGTTTCACTATCGAGATCCTCAAAAGTAAGAGAAAAGCATGTATTTTTTTTTTCAAATTGCATAAGTCATGTTTGAAAGTTTGAAGTGATTCCAAGGGAATATTGAAACATAGATATTAGTATTGGGTTCTAAAATTCCACCTAAAAATAATTCAAAACCCATTAAGCCTTTAGAATGATCTACTATGAATCATGAAGAGGAACAAGTGCAACATGACATATCAAAATTACAAGAGCAAGTGCACCAAATTTCGCTCTCACAAATGGCAACAAAAAATGAAATGGAAGTTTTGAAGAAGGTGTGGAAGATAAGGTGGATGGTTTGAAGAATGGTGTGTAAGCTAAGATGGATGGTTTGAAGAATGGCATGGAAGCTAAGATGGATGGCATGGAAGATGGAATGGAAGCTAAGATGGATGACATGGAAGCTAAGATGGATGGCATGGAAGATGGAATGGAAGCTAAGATGGATGACATGGAAGCTAAGATCGATGAAAAAATGAAAAACCACATGGAAGAAATGAAGAATGATCTAAAAGCAGACATGGAAGGTTTGAAGGAAGGTTTGACAAGGTTGATACAAGAAATGATTCCTAATGGAGGAAAGATAGTAGAGGAAACTCATGATGAGAGAAAAATAAATTTTAATCGTGATTTCATAAACTCTAATGTTGGATTGAAGACCCACCATATTCCAAATATCGATATGAGGAAGTTTGATGGCAAGGATCCCGTAACATGGATACTACATATGGAGCAATATTTTGATCTCAATAATGTGAAAAACACACAAAAGGTACGCATTTCAACTTTATATTTAGAACAAAATACATTTGTATGGTATCGATGGCTTTGCTCCCGTAAAAAAATTGTTACTTGGTCAATTTTTACAGAGAAAATGATAGCACATTACGAGGATACAAAGAGCAACACCTTCTTTAGACAATTGATAAATCTCAAACAAAGGGTTCAATGGTGTAGCACATTGAGGACTTCCAAAAATTGAATATAATGGTAGATGATATTCTAGAGGAAAACAGGATTGATGTCTTCATAGGGACTTTAAAGGATAACATCCAACATGCGGTTCAACTTTGGGAACCTGATTTATTGGAGAAGGCATTCAAGTTGGCAAGGAAAATTGAATGTGAAATTATGGCGACAAGGAAGCCTACCACTCACATCTATAAAGATGGAAGTGTTGTTACTCCTAGACTTCCACAACCTACAAGGTTGACACCACAACAATTGGAAGAAAAAATATAAAAAGGGATTTGCTACAGCTGTGATAGAAAATGCACTAAAGGTCATAAGTGCGCTGAGAAGAAATTATTTTACATAGATTGTGAAGAGGATGAAGAAAATGAACAAGAAAATTCAAAAGAAGAGGATATACAAAAGGAACCAACCCTAGAGAAAGAAGAAATGAGTCCAACCATATCATGTAATGCATTGCATGAAATTACCACTCCTCAAACTCTCAATATAGAAGGACATATCAAGAAGAAAAAGGTAATAGTGCTGATTGATTCAGGTAGTACCCATAATTTTATTCATTGCAATGTAGCCAAGGAATTAAATTGCTTCCTATACCCAGCACTAGAATGTGAAGTGATGGTTGCAAATGGAGGAACTATAAATTTCTCTGGAATATCATAATATCAAGCTAGCCATGGAGGAATATGTATTGAATAGTCCAATTCTTTCTTCCAATGGGAGGTGTTTATTTTGTACTAGGAGTACAATGGTTACAATATTTGGGGATGGTAGATTTAAAATTTCAAGAACTTTTCTTGAATTTTTTTTTCGGAGGAAAGGAAGTTGAATTACGAGGTATCGTAGGGAAGTTGGGAAAGATAATAAGCTCTAATGTCATGAAAAATATTTTGAAGAAAGAATAATGAGGCGTAATTGAACAATTATGCTCACTAGAAGTTCCAACATCAAAAGCATCTATTTCTCCAGATCTCCAAAAATTCTTGGATAATCATTCCAAGGTGTTTGAAACTCCCAAAGGACTCCCACCTATTTGTGATCATGATCATGCTATTCATTTGATTCTAGGAAGTGTTCCTCCAAACATCAGGCCTTATAGATATCCTTATGTCCAAAATAACGAAATTGAACGTATGATTGCAGAAATGTTAGCGGTTGGTACAATTTTACCTAGTCAAAGTTCTTTCTCTGCTCTAGTAGTATTGGTGCACAAGAAGGATGGATCATGGCACATGTGTCCGGATTATAGGGAACTCAATAAGATCACTATTAAAGATAAATTTCCCAATCTTGTGATTGATGAATTATTGGATGAATTACATGGAGTAATTTATTTTACCAAGTTGGATCTTCGTTCAGGATATCATCAAATTAGAATGAAGACTGAAGATATTCCATAAACATCATTTCGAACTCATGAGGGTCATTATGATTTTTTTTTCATGCCTTTCGATCTTACCAATGCACCTTCTACATTTAAAGGGTTGATGAATTCCATTTTCAAACCCTTCCTTAGAAAATTTTTGCGAGTATTTTTTGATGATATACCAATATACAACAGGTCTTGGAACGATCATGTTTAAAATGTTAACAGGGTGCTCAAACTATTGGAGGAGAAACAATTATATGGAAAAACCTCCAAATGTTTCTTTTGAGTACAAGAGGTGGAATATATGGGTCATATTGTATCTCATGAGTTTGTTAAGCTAGACCCTAACAAATTTAAAGCCATTAAGGAATGGAAAGTCCCCACAACCATAAATTAGTTTCAAGGATTTCTCAGGTTAACAGGGTATTAACGCAAGTTTGTTAAGAATTATGGGAGAATAGTAGCACCTCTAACAACATTATTGAATAAATATGCATTTTCATGGAATCCTAAATCAACTAAGGCCTTTGAACATCTTAAAGAGGCAATGTGCCTAGCACCGGTCTTAGCTACACCAGACTTCACAAAAACATCTATTTTGGAATGTGATGCCTCATAAAATGGAATTGGTGTTGTTTTAATGCAAGAAGGAAAACCTATTGCTTTTGAAAGTCGTCTAATCAAAGGGAAGTATTCACGGAAAGCTAATTATGAGAATGAAATGTTGGCAATACTACATGCACTAAATAAATGACGACCTCACCTAATGGGAAGACACTTCAAGGTGAAAATTTATTATGATAGTCTTAAATACTTTTTGAAACAAATAATATCTTCAGAAGAGCAACAAAAATGGGTCACAAAGATGTTTGGTTATGACTTTGAAATCATCTACAAAAAAGGGAATCCAAATTTTGTTGCAAATGCACACTCAAGAAAGGATGAAGAGGTGGAAGCATTGCTTTGTGCCATTTCTATTATCCAACCAGAGTGGATAACCGAAGCAAGGGATGAATGGAAGAAGGACAAAGAAGTGTGGACACTCATTCAAAAATTGGAGCAAGATCCTAGTACATATAATACATTTAGTTGGAAAAATTATTCTTTATGGTACAAAGATCGCTTATATCTATGTAAGAATTCCCAACTAAAAAAAAATATTATTTTTCAATTGCACACTTCTCCTTTAGGAGGACACTGAGGATTTTTAAAAACTTACCACAGGGTGAAGAAAGATTTTTTTTGGGATGGCCTTAAATCTAATATTCAAAATTTTGTGGTAGAATGTTTGGTTTTCCAGCAAAATAAAGTTGAGACTATTAATACCCCGGGTATTCTACAGCCTTTATCTATTCCAACTCAACATTGGGAGGAGATTTCAATGGCTTTTATCACAATTTTACCTCAATCTTAAGGAAAGAGTGTCATCATGGTGGTAGTTGATAGACTTACCAAATATGCACACTTTTGTGTATTATCTCATGAATTTAAAGCAAGTAGAGTTGCTACTTGTCTAAAAATTGGTGGATAAATTTTTACGCTTTTCAAACACCTCCCACTCAGTTAAACAAATTAAGATCTAGCTTATTCTTGACTGTGCGGAATTGATTTCTTGAAACAGGTGCATGTATTTTAAGACTTTTCTAATGCTTTCAATGTGAGGAATTAAGCATTTCTTTTTGTTGATATTAAGCATGTACAACAACCATAAAGTGCAGAAAATAAGCATCAGCACATAACAACAAATTTAATAAAGGATTTCACCTGAATATTGTGAGCTACGTCTGCTTGAGCCATTGTCAACTGACTTGGCTCTTTGGGATTATGATGGAAAATATATTTTACAAGTTAATAACTCAAATCCAATGGCTATATGAACTAACCAATTGGTTTAGAATACCATCATACCCCTAGAATGGTTGCAATCTCTCTAAAGATAGACCCAGGTTCCTTTAGACTTGACCTCTTATGTCAGAACCCTTAAGCTTCCCTGAGCTTCTCTGTTGGCCCTAGGCTTACCCGTACTTCCATACGGCTTCTTGACCTTCAGAATTCTCCAATTGGCTCTGAAAATCCCTTCAATGGATTCATAATGTCCAAAATAGTCAGAATAGGCTATACAATTACTGAAATTGGCCTTTGACTGCTCTGGTTATGCCTCAAACACTTGGTGGCACCCCCTGGCTCTGGGTTGACTGAAAAATTCCTTGAAGCATATAAACCTTCATAAGTCTTCAAAAGCTTCTTTAAAATCCATCGATGGATTCTGAAGGTTAAAGTTAGTTAGAATAGACTACTGGTTTGCTGAGAATGGATACTCGTTGCGTGGATATGCCTCATTCTCCTACTGGCACCTGGTGGCCTTACTGGCCCTTGGAACTTATCTAAATAATATCAACCTTCAAAAGTCCTCTACTAGCTCTGAAAACCTCACCATTAGTTCTATAATTTCTGAAAAATCTAAAATTGACTACTGGATTCCTGAGTAAGGCCTCTAGCTACCCTGGCTAGGCCTCTTTTTGTTGCTGGCTCCTGGTGGCCCTAGTGGCCCTTGGAAATTATATAATGAAACATATTGCTCAAAATTACTCTGATGGCTCTGCAACCCTCACCAATGATTCTGGAATGTCAAAGAAATTTGAAATTGACTATTCACACTCCCAGAATGGTCGAATCCTGCTCAAGATAGAGCATAAACAATTTTTTCCACTTTCACCTAAAGCAACTCAACTAATTTTGGAGAACTTCAGTTTAACTAAAGTTAAAAAAGAAATTTCCCTAAATATGGGCGCGCTTCAAAAGCTCTGCCGAATTTAACTGCTAGTAATAAATTTTAACCATTTGGGTTGGGCACGTGCCCCCCAAAATCCGTGGTCAATAAATTGTTTTGTGAAACCGTTGGCTTAAACGTTATGACAAACATTGCATGTGACAAGGCTTTGAACGACGGAGGTTGTGGTTAGAGTAACCGTCAAGTAGTTTAAACCGCCAAATAAAACATTAAGGTTTATCCCATGTGATATGTTTAAAATTCGTTGGAGGTTAGGGGCTTAAGCCCCTGGCCCGGGGTCATGGGCCGGAGGCCATATGGGGACATGGTTACCTCCAGACCCCCAAATGCGCACATTGGAAACTTTATAATAAACCCGCCAACTATACAGTTAAGAACCAAACGTAGGGGACGTGGTTAAGACATTGGCATGCTATGCAAGAGGTCGCGCGATCGACTCTGGGGACCTAAACCAAAATTTTAATACACAGTTCAAGGGCCACGTGGCGGCCTCAGGGCTGGCCACGTGGCACCTTCTCATTGGCCCAATAACCAACGTTCAATCCATTGACCAATGAAAATATGCCACTTGTCATCCTGCAATTCATCTGAGAATAATATTCCCAGGAATATTCCAGTAATATTTTGTGGAATATTATTTTTTTTTACTTTTCAAAAACTTAGTCAACCTTGGTGAAATGTCAAAAATTGTAGTTTACTAGACTTTTCAAATCGCGATAACTTCTTCATATGGTGGAGGTTTTTAGAACAGTTCGCGGCACCAGAATCAAGAATATGAGATCTATCTAGTCGCTTAGGTTCGACACACTTTAGAAAACTCTGAAATTTTATCTATCACTTAGGTCTTGGCTCTGAATGTGATCACTCCTCCCCATTAGGATCTTTTGGACCCTAAAAGAATGATTACTTATTTAGTAATTGAAAGTACAACACCCTCACATTTCCAGCCTCCATACAGTTTGCATTGCTTGGCTTAATTCCTTTGAGCCCAACTCAAAGGTAGTCAACGCTTCCCCTCTTGGATGCTCTTCTTCTCTTGTCAAGAATTGTGTCTTCCTTGAAGTCACTCAGAAATTTATGATGAGAAATCTTTAATAGAAGGTAACTGAATATCGCTTCCTTGATCATCGATCAAAGGTGGCTCAAAACAATGTAATTTTCCAATGGAAATGCATACATGACTGAAATTTTCATATTTACAAACGAGTGTATGTCTTATTGAGTTAAGAATTCAAACCACTTCTTACCAAGCCACTTCCATGGCGATTTTTTGCTGCTGAAAAGATTCTTCATGTGAACCATCTATTCTCACATCAATAATGGAATATTTGGTTCCAATTTAGCCAATATTTTTATCCTCTTACTTCAAATTCTTAGGATTCTTGGTTGGACGAAATTTCCAACATTGGGTAATTAAATGTCCCTTCTTCTGGCAATGTGTGCAAGTCTTTTTCATCTTCTTTGCAAGTTGCCTTCACTTCAACTATTTCTTGTATGCCTTCATCCTCTTCCAACATTTTGAAACTTCATGGTTACACAAACCACAATAGGAACATCAAATCCTTCTTCCATTCACGCATGAAGTTTTTCCATGCTTAAAAGAAACATAATCAACTTGACTATGGGAAGAATTATACCTCACATGTTGCTTTGCATGTCCATCTTTTTTACCTTCTTCAGGAGATGAACTGGTAGAGGTTCAAGCTTTCTTTTGAATACTAACATCACTGTTCATGTAATAATAGCTCTCAGAATTCTCTTGCTCACCATAAGCTGCAAGTCTACACACATATTGCTACAACATAGGCTTCAAACAATGGCATTCAACTTGAAAACAAACTTGACATGTTTTTGGTTTAGAGCTTGCAACAAAATTTCTTTTTGGAGTTGTCTCAAATGCCTTCATGGATTTAGATTTTTCGCCATAAGATCGAACATAGCCTAGAACAAAATTCTTAGGCCTTTCCTCAACCATAATAGGCTCAATCATGCCTTGTGCATGTTTGCCTAGACCCTTGCCTTCAGAGCCCATTTTTAACCTCAATTTGGACCCTATACCTCTAGTGTGATTTTCAAATGAACCCACACATCTATCTGAAGAGGAATTTGAAGAAAAATTTGAGTGATTTACCTTTGCTTCAAGCATGTGTTTGTTAAGGCCTCTTGGGCATGATGGAGTTGCATCTCCATCTCATGCATTCTTTGAATAAGTCCTTCTTTTTCTTGCTTCATAGTAACCAATTGCTCATGAAGTCTAGTGCTTTCTCTTCCATCTTCATATATAATTTGCACCATATCCTTCAGGATGTAGAAGTCTCGATTCATCTCTTCATCAAAGAGTTTTGTAAAGGAGGATGTTGAAACCTCACTTGAAGAATTTTTCATCATTATGTAAATGAATTAAATAACTTCAACAACAATTTTGAAAGCTTCAAAAAAATTTGACAAAGCTTCTAAACAATACGGTTGTAGATTCAAGCTCTTTTCTGCAGCTTGTATCTCTTCCTCAAGCAACTCTTTTGCAAACAATCTTCAAGAGGGATTGTTCATAAAGGGTTTCCTTGAGGTCCTTTGGGTAAGGAAAATTCTTTCAACCTTCTTCCTTTTTGTCCTCTTCTGTACTTAGCTATCAATATCTCCCCTTCACCTCTAGCAAACTCAAACTTGTAAGCATTAATCAATTTGAAAACAGTTAAAATTCTTTGCACTATTTAAAAACCCTTTAAGTCAAACAAGAAACCTAGTGCTTTGTCAAGCAAGAAACCTATTTCTCTGTCAAGAAAGAAAACTAATGCTCTTAACCACCTAATATGAAAATGGGTGGATAACTTGTTATTCTTTTAAATCACCTCCCACTCAGTTAAAAAAATTAATATAAGGCTTATTCTTGACAGTGCGGAAAGAATGTACAACAACCATAAGGTGCAGAAAATAAGAATCAAAACATAACATCAAATTTAATAAAGGAGTTCACTCGAATATCGTGGGCTACGTCTCCTTGAGCCATTGTCAACTGACTTGGCTCTTTGGGATTATCATGGAAAATATATTTTACAAGATGATAACTCAAATCCAATGGTTATTTGAACTAACCAATGGGTTTAGAATACCATGATACCCCTGGAATGGTTGCAATCTCTTTGAAGATAGACCTAGGTTCCCTTACACTTGACCTCTTCTGTCGGCACCCTTAAGCTTCCCTCAGCTTCTCTGTGGCACTAACTCCTTAAGAAATATTTTTGTGTCCTTGAAACCTCACCTACTATCTCTACCACATATCAGACATCCAAAATAGACTGATCATTTTCTCCAAATAAGCTCTGGCTCCCCAATCTAGGCCTCCATCCATTGTTGGCCCTGGGCTGCCCGAAACTTCCCTGTGGCTTCTCGACATCCAAAATCTCAAAATGGCTTTAAAAATCCCTTTAATGGATTTATAATGTCCAAAATAGTCATAATAGACTATTCACTTACTGAAATTGGCCTCCGACAACTTCGGTTACGCCTCGAACACTTGGTGGCACCCCTTGGCTCTAGGTTCACTGAAACCTTCCCTGAAGCATATTCACCTTCAGAAGTCTTCAAAATATTATGAAAACTCCATCAATGGATTCATAAGGTTCAAAATAGTCAAAATAGACTACTGGTTTGTTGATAATGGATATTGGCTGCTCTGGATAGGCCTCATTCTCCTGTTGGCACCTGGTGGCCCTTGGAACTTATCTGAAGCATCTCAACATTGAGAAGTCCTCTACTGGATATGAGAACCTCACCATTAGTTCTATAATGTATGAAACATCCAAATTTGACTATTGGATTCCTGAGTAAGGCCTCTAGCTTCCCTAGTGAGGCCTCTTTCTGTTGTTGGCTCCTAGTGGCCCTTGGAAATTCTTTGATGCAAAATCTCACTTTGAAGTCATCTGATGGCTCTAAATTCCTCTCCAATGATTCTAGAATGCCTAAGAAATTTTAAATTGACTATTCACACTCCCAGAATGGTCGAATTCTGCTCAAGATAGAGCATAATCAATTTTGTCCAGTTTCACCTAAAACAACTCCACTAATTTTGGAGAACTTCAGTTTAACTGAAGTTAAAATAGAAACTACCCTAAATCTGGGCATGCTCCAAAAACTCTACTGAATTTAACCATTTGGGTTGGGCACATGCCCCCCAAAATCTGCAGTCAACAAACTATTTTGTGAAACTGTCGCCTTAAATGTTATGATAAACGTTGCATGTGACAAGGCTTTGAACGATGGAGTTTGCGGTTAGAGTAACCGAACGGTAGTTTAAACCGTCGAAGAAAATGTTAAGGTTTATGCCATGTGATATGTTCACAAGCTGCTGGAGGTTAGGGGCTTAATCCCTTGGCCCTAGGTCACGGACCGGAGACCACGTGAGGAAGGGCTGGCCCTCGGGGCTAGCCCCTCCAGACCCCCAAATGCGCACATTAGAAACTTTATAATAAACCCACCAATTATATGGTTAAGAACCAAACGTATGGAATGTGGTTAAGACATTGGCATGCTATGCAGGAAGTCGTGCGATCGACTCCAGGGACCTGAACCAAAATTTTAATAAACAATTCAAGGGCCATGTGGTGGCCTCAGGGCTGGCCACATGGGGCCTTCTGATTGGCCCAATAACCAGCGTTCAATCCATTGACCAATGAAAATCCACCACTTGTCATCCTGCAATTCGTCCGAGAGGAATATTTTGGGTAATATTTTGAGGAATATTCCAGGAATATTCTTTTTTTTAACTTTTCAAAAACCTAGTCAACCCTAGTCAAATGTCAAAAATTATAGTTTACTCGAAATTTCAAATCGCAATAACTTCTTCATACAGTGTCGGTTTTTCGAACCGTTTGTGACGACGAAATAAGGAAGACGAGATCTATCCGGATGCTCAGGTTCAACACACTTTCAAACACTTTTAAATTCGAGCTATTACTTAGGTACTTGATCTGAATCTAATCATTACTTAATTTATGCAAACAATTCAAAAGCTACATGGAAACCCAAAGATTATGGTAAGTGACAGAGATCCCATTTTTACTAGAAATTTTTGGATGAAATTATTTTCTTTTTTGGGTACTCAACTAGCTCATAGCTCATCTTATCATCCTCAATCCGATGGTCAAACTGAGATAGTGAACAAATTTTTGGAAGGATATGTTCGTTGTTTTGTATTTGATAAACAAACACAATGGGTCAAGTGGTTACCTATGGCTGAATGGTGGTATAACACTTCCTTCCATACTGCAACAAAAATAACCCCATTTATGGCACTTTATGGATATCATCCACCGTCCATCATATCATATTTAAGAGAAAAATCTAAGGTTCAAGTAGTGGAAGATCACATCGAGAACCAACAAGAAGTTCTCCAAATCTTAAATGATAACCTAAATTTGGCACAAAATCGAATGAAACAACAGGCAGATCAACATCGCAGTGAGAGAATTGTTTATGTAGGAGACTTGGTATTTTTACGGTTACAACCATACAACAAATGTCCCTCAAGCAAGATAAGATGGATAAAATATTATCGCCAAAGTATTATGGTCCTTACAAGGTGTTGAAAAATATTGGTATTATGGCATACAAATTGGATCTTCCTGCTTCTTCATGAGTGCATCCATTTATCCATGTTTCATGCTTAAAGAAGGTTATAGGTGAAAAACTTCCAGTTCAAACAATATTGTGAAAACTTGATGAGGAAGGAAAAATAATATTGGAACCTGAAGCAGGTCACAGAAACAAGAACTCAACAGCTAAAAAATCGATCAACTGCAGAGTATCTGATCTTCAATTGGAAGAACTTACCCATTGAATATTCTATATGGGAGGATGAGAATTTTATACAGAAGCATCCAAAGCTACTCAAGCGTTGAGGAATTTTTTTTTTTGAAGGAGATGGGCATGTTAGGTCCCTATATTACTAGTGTAGTCTCATATTGTTGTTAGTGTAGCCCCCTTATTATTATTGTTATACCCTTGTAACCCCAATATTGTTATTATTGTGCCCTTAAATTGTTATTGTTAGGTCGACTGGGATTATATTGTGACCCCATGGACTCCTATATATAGAAGGAGGTTTTTCCATTTGTATCATCCAATAATTATTCATTTGTGTAATGTAAAGAAGGTTTCCTCCTCGAAGTGGCTTATTTCTAAGGCATTCATATCTATTTTCTTCTATTTTTGGAGCTGGTTTCATAACATATGACCACAGTTTTCTCCACACCAAAGTGTCCCACGACCTGATTGTAGTGCACCTCCAAAGTTAGATTGGAATGCTCTCTTGAAGGAACACAAAGGTTTCCTAGGTATTATAATAATGCATCTTGGAGGTGTATGTCTGGAAATTTCTTTCCATCCACTAGCATCTGGTATGTGGTGGCGAAATTTGGATCATTTTTATATAGTTACTGCTAGCTAGAGGTATCATGGCCACAAGAGTTGAGAAAAATGGTTACTGTTGATAGTTGTGGTCGAATAATGAAATCTATAACATGATTAGTGTTGCCCTTCTTTTCTTTCATATTCAAATGGAATTTTTATAGATATGTGGACTACTTTTGATGGTGATCATTCTGAAAATTTCCTTAGGTCTGTATAAACTGTAGGGGTCAGTGATCTATGTCGATGACTGTATCCTATCCTAGAATGTAATGTTTCCTTTGTCGACAAGTCTGCACAATGGAATACACCTACTTATCATAGGTGGAATATTTCTGAATTGTGTCAGAAAGTGACTCACTATGATAGGCCATTGGATGCCCTTATTTAGTTAGAGATGGACTAATAACATAGTCAAAGGCATTTGCCTCATTTTCAAATGGTTGTTGTAGGTATGGAAATGTGACTATTGGTGCATAATAGAGGTGGTGTTTCAACTCAACAAATGCCTTCTATTGGATCTCGGACCAGAAAAAATTTCCTTTCACTCTACCCTTGGTAACTTCACTCAAAGGGAAAGTTATAGGTGAGAATCCAAACAATAACCTCTGATGAAAATTGGAAAGGCCCAAAAGCTGCAGAGATCTATTAAAGTGGTCAGAACTGGCCAATCCCAAATGACTTGGATATTAGCTAGATCCACATGAATTCCTCGCTCATCAATGATGTAACCCATATATTGGACCCATTTCAATCCAAAGGTGCATGTCTCTAGGTTGGCACATATTTTGTGCTACCGCAATGCTTGAAGGACCTATTGTATGTGTTACAAGTGCTCTTCCAAACTCTTACTGAAGATAATAATTTTATCCAAACATACAACCACGAACGAGTTAATGAAGGGCCACAAGATATCATCCATAAACCTCATAAAGGTAGTAGGGGAAATTTTCAAGCCAATAGGCATGACCAACCATTCAAAAAGTCCCTCCTTGTATTTGAAGGTGGCCTTCCATACATTTGTGGGATCTATTAGGAATTGGTGATAGCGAGACATTAGATCAATCTTGCTTAAATACTTGGCCCCCTTGAGTTGGTCAAGAAGGTCATCAATTCACGAGATTGGATACCTGTTCCTGACAAATTTTTTTCAGTTACTGATAATAAATGCAGAGCCTCTAGGTCCCATCCTTCTTTTGTAGAAGTACAACCGAGCTCCCACAAGGTGAATAACTTGGTCAGATCTTCCCTTTTTGTAGAATCTCCTATATCTTTCCCTTGATCTCTTAATTTTCCAAAACTGAGCGGCGATATATCGACCCATTGGGTAGAGGTGCTTTGGGACTACAGGGGTCATGGCTAGTGAGGATGGCCTTACAAAATTCCATGAGGAACTTATGCAGTGTGGAGGAACCTATCCCAAGGGCCAACGATGTGGAAAAATCTTCCCCTTACTTTGAAAATGAATAAAAAGTAAAAAAAAAATTCACAATATTAGAGATGATCTTACCTCATTTCTTAGCATAGATCAAAGAGATGGCGGTAGGTGGAGCTACCTCTATTATCCTATATAACTTATTTCCCAAATTAGTAATAACAATGTGAGACCTAGACTCATACATAACATAACACTTACAAAAGTATGGTTGGTCTAATAATATGTCACAAACTTCAAGAGGAGCAACATCACACAATACATCATTTTTGAAGGGCTTGATGTTGTAGGAAAGGAGAAACTTTTGGTTGACGCGGAGAAATTGTACTTGGTGAAGCCACGCGATGGTGTACGGTTGTGGGTGTGGTGTGGTCGGTAGGCCCAACTACTTCACAACCTCTACTAAAATGAGGCTCTTTTGGCTCTCGATGTCAAAAATGAACTATAGTGGATACCCCTTCACCCACATTAGTGAGTTGAAGAGACACTCCCCTTTCTTTGGATCTTCGAGCTTAATTTTCTAGATCTTGGTGGTCACGACAAAGATGGAGATGGGATTTGCATCAATAATATGCTTCCATTTTTCATTCCCCTTGATTGGTTCTGACTTGGAGTCAGAACATGTATCTGACTCTGAAGCCTTCATCTCGGACACCAGTGGCTACTTGGATCAACACTCACTTGTGTTGTTAGTGGGGCTCTTATGGAGCTCACACAACTTTCCTATGTCCTTCTATGTATTTGTGGTATTATTATTTCCTTTTGGATTTTGCGGGTTGTACTAGGTCACCCCGCCTTCGCTTTGTTCTTTATTCTGCAGTTCTGGGGTGCCTTTCCCTTTCTTCGGATTCCCAGATCCAAAGTTTTGCTTCTTCTATTTAAATTTCTAGTCGATATTGACAATGTATCGATAGGAGATGCCAAGCGATGAGATGTCCAAGAACTCCATCTCATCTTATATGTATTTTTGTAGATAGCCGTGGTACTTGAGTACCATATTTCACTCATAATCCTTGATACATAACTTCGTGTGAAGCGTATGAAAAATATTTTTGAACTCTGGCACATCTTGGTCCCTTCTTTGCTGTAGTGTGGTCCACTCTATGTACTTATCTTCATATCTCCCGACAGGGTAATATTATTCCTTTATGGTGTCTCAGAAAAAATTCCAAGCTGGTACAACTGAAAATAGTGAGTGTTCCTTCTCTTCCCTCTGATCATAGTAGGCTTCCCACTAGTACTTGACATGGGGGATGACTTTGAGGAGTGAAAAAGTAATGCTTTCTGTATTGGAAAATTCATGAACCAAAAAATATCCTTCCAATAGATTTAACCATTTATTTGAAAAATATGCATCTATCTAGCCTTCAAATATAGGAATGTAAAGTTTGACTTGTACCTTAAAGGGAGCGGCACCTCTTGGGTGGATGTTGGATGAAGATGTGTCGCCTATGGCCATCCACCGAAGGATGGAAAAATTTATCCACCATTTTGTTCCTTTTTTGCTCGAGGGATTCTTCGAGAAATATTTTGAAAGGATCTCCTGCTCCCTCATATTTCTTTTCTTTTGCCATGGGAGTTCGTCCTAGTCAGTGAGGATGGTCTTACAAAATTTCAACTAGTTCAAGCCATAACTCAATATACCCTTACCTTTTTGGGGACATGCACAAAAAATATAAAAAGAGTATATCACTCTGATACCACCTATCTATATTTATGCAAGAAAGAAATGAAATACATATTTAAACAGAAACACAGAGCTACAACAAAAACTAAACTTCAATTCATTGATAACAAAATAATGGAAACCATTTACATGCATAATGGAAATAAACTAGCTCGGGTGATGGTAGCGTACCTCTGAGAAGAGATGTGGCAGCTAAATGCCTCTCAAATATGTTATATTGAGGGTTGAAGGCCTATTTATTATTGAGAAATAATGAAAAACCTTAAACATCCAAAAACCTAACCCTGTAAGATGAAACTCCAAAAGGTCTAAGGGCCCTGTTGGGGTAAATTGGTACATCAACTTCCCAGGGTCGTAACTTTGGCATACGATATCTGTTTGATGCATACGATACCTTGTTATAAATATATGTCCGAGGACTACAACTTTCAATTTCCCATTTTCCAAAAAATTCCATTGATAGCCTCAAAATGACTCCTGAAGTTTAAGACTTGAAAAACTTCCAAAAATAGTAAATTGTGCTACAAGTAAGGAAAATGAAAGAAACAATGTTGGAAGTCCAAGTGGAATACGAGGGTGACCACCAATATCCACCTGGATCAATTTAAGACACCTTTGGGGATCTATGATAAGGAAATCCAATATACATGGATTGCCTCCAAAATAGATTTGATAAGTTCCAACCTACCAGCTCTGGACAACCACCTAAAACTCCACACCTTTAGCCTCATTTAAATTTTTGCAATAAGCCATTTCCAATCTTCTTTTTTTTAGACATTTGGTTTGAGGTGAAAGCCAAGGTAATTCAACCCTCCATTAAAAATATTTATATGAAAAGGAAAGTGTGTTTGTGAATTTTTGGATTCATCGGCAATTAGTGCAAAGGGGGGAAATGACATATTTTTGAACAATCACTTGCATAGGGTAGACTTGATGGCACTTATTTGTCACCTAGATCCATCACAAAATCAACCTAGATACATCTCACCTCCAGATCTACCAAGTGCCCAGAGGGATCAAATCTCTTTTCACTTTAAAAGAGGTTCGCATCTCAAGAAATTTGATCCCTCTCGGTGCTTAGTAGATCGAGAGTTAAGATGGATTTAGGTTGGTTTAATTATTAATTATAATTACAAATATAATTATAATTATAATTATTAATTTTATTCTTTTTATTTTATTTTATTAATTTCGTTTTTATTTTATTTTGACCCAGTCAAAATGCTAAAAATTACAAGATCTCTATCATACTTGGATTACATGTTTACATAGGAGTTAATTTTACTTATGAACCTCAAATATAAAGAATTTTTTTAATAAAAAGTGCATCCAGTGAGAGGAAATAACAATTAAAAATAATTTTATAGTATTATATTTTACCCTATATTTATTACTACTCCCACCTAGTGAAAAGTGGCCATGGGTGGGTGGAATTACTAATTACAATGCAAGATTATTACATTTTACCAAATATTTCTCATCACCCCCCAACCTAAATATTACATTTTACTCAATATATACCCTCACCACTATTAATTTTATCATTGAGTTTTCTTACTTTTAAACTTCAAATATAAAGAAAAATTACAATAAAAATGGACCATTTAGAGAAAATATTGGGTAAAATATAATTTTATACTATTATATTTTACCCAATATTTCTAGCTAGCTAGTAAAAAGTGGATGAAGGTAGGCATAAATATTAGGTAAAATGTAATAATTACATTTCACCTAATATTTCCCCATCTCCTCTCCACACCCCAACTCACTTTTATAGTTAAGCTTATTAATTTCAAACTTTATCATCCTAGATATATCATAGCTCCATTTCTATAGCACATTATTACACATGAATTAAGAGAATATATTACATATGTTGTATTAAAGTGACTATCAAATAAGCCATTATTTTTATCTGTTGAGATTCAACAAGATGATGGTCCTAGTGAAAATTAAGCACCTACACTAGGTGGGGCCCGCAAGATATTTTTAGGTGATATGTCTATTTTTAGAATTTGGATCAAATTATATTTTTAGCAGTAATCTATTTATATATGGTTGAGAAAATTATATGGATGGATGGGCGTCTATTTTTGGAATGCATGTCTAAAAATAGAATTCATGTCGATTATTGTTATCTCTTAACAATAATTAGACATTAAATAATAGTCTATTCTCTTGACGCACTTGATTTCAGTTAACTAATGTGGCAAGCCAATTAACTGAAGGAATTTTGAGTTCAAAGGTTGGTTTGTGGGACATGCTAATGGACTTCATTGTAACTGAGTGATACAAAGTTGTAACATAGTTGGATGTGTAGTTATGTGAGTTGTAAAGTAGTTTAACACAGTTAAGTGAGTTAAACTCATTTGTGCTAGTTGTAACTTGTTGTAACTAAAGATACACTAGTGAGAGATCAATGAATTAAATATTAAATTAATTCACATGGAGTGATCTCACATGCAACTGAAGATTTACTACCTTTAACTACATGTATGTCACATCCATTGGAGACCCAGTTGAGAGATAGGTGAAAGGGACAATTTGACTATCGGTTGTGATTATAGTGGGTGCACAGTTGCAACCAAACACACATTGGAGATGCCAATGAGAATTGCACATTCAAGGCAAGGCAAGATATAATTCATTCAGGGATTGTGATCAACATGGATTGCGCGGTGGAGGCAGACTATCATGAGGCAGTAAATTGGTGCATTCTTATGCCAATTTTTGTATGACAGTGTGAGATGATTCTATATTGTACTGAGAGATCTTGGAGTAGAGTTTTGTATGAGATTGTTTCATGATCCATGATATATACATAATATATGATAGTGGGGTTTTTAGCTTTATGATTTCCTGGTAAAAACATCTGTGTTATGTGTGATTGATATTTCTTCATGTGTTTGCAATTGGCGATTAAATTTCTGCAAAGATTTAAGTGGAAGGATTCTATATTTAATAATGGCATAAAATTGTTAGATGAGGAGAATCCAGAAATACATAATTGTATTAAAATTTCTGCATGGTATCAGAGCAAATAAGATTTCAATATTGAAGCAGTAGCTGAGTTTTTTGGTAGAAACAATTCGAATTTGCTGCAAGAATTTCTTGGTGTGACAGTTGAATAAAAATCGAAATGGCTTTCAATGGTTTGTGATTAGAGTATGCACTCGAGGGTAGCGTGAACTACATTACATGGAAGGATAGAATGGAGGTGGTGCTTGAAGATAACATCTTGAAGGAATTCATCAACAGTGATGTTCCTAAGCCCACTTCGAAGGATGCTGCATTACTTGACACCTGGCAAAAGAAAGTAGCGAAGATGAGAAGGATTCTGTTGGAAGGTGTGCGAGACCATATTGTCTCAAGACTTCATGGGAAAGCCACTACATTTTCAATGTGGAAGGCTTTGATGGATCTTTTCCAAAGCAGCAGGGACCATAGGAAATTGGCGCTGAAGGATAAATTCAGAAAGATCAAGATGAAAAAGGGCGACAATATTCCTAAGTATCTCACAAATTATGTCCAATGTCGGGATGAACTGGGGAGTATGGGAATGACAGTTTTTGATGATGATTTGGTTAGTTTGGCTCTCTTGGGACATCCTAATATTTGGCATAGTTATCAAGACTCTGTCAACGGACGAGAAAAAATGCCAGATTGGGAATGACTGTGGTCAGATCTAGTGCAGGAGGAGTTCAGGAAAAACACCAAAGATGGCTCTTCATCAAAGAATGATAATGAAGAGGATTGTTCTTTGGCTGCCAAAGCAAGGAAAGGTAAGGGGGGCCACTAACTTCCCATAGAAAAATAAGAACCAGAAGGTTGTTGGAGTTACAGCTGGTGAGGCCCTTGCCTCACAATTTGAACTTGATTTCTCTTTGATCGCATGCTTGGTTTCAAGTGCAATGGGATTGATGTGGTATCTTGATAGTGGTTCTTCCTTCTGTTAGGGTCCTATAATAATAGGGTTCATAATTTTTTAATTTACTTTGATAGTCTTGTAAATATGTACATACCTTGCTTTCTGCAAGTTGTTTTCCCATATTTTGAAAAAATGAAAAATAATAAAAAAAGACAAAAAGAGGGTAAAAATTCCTAAAAGAAATATCAAAGGACTTAGAAAAATATATACCCCAAAACAGAAAGAAAAATAAGACCTGAAAGTGAGCAAATCCAAATGCCGCTACTTTTAATTTACTGCAAGAATAATGATTATGTGCAAAGTGTCAATAAATGCCATAATCCATGATCACTTAAACAGTTTAATCTTAACTTTTCATGCTTTCAATTTTATGTTTTAGATAGAGAATAAAGATTTGTCAAAAAGTTTAAACTTGAAAAATCAGTAGATAGGTAGAGAATAATGAGGAGCTCAACAGTTTAATCTGAGCCCTCGGATGAAATAAGGTAGACTTAGATATTTTTATGCTTTGAAAGAAAAATGTTTTAGGGTTGCAAGCCTAAATGCACGCATGAAAATGAAGTAAAATTGTTAGAAATAAAGGTGGGTAGGTAGAAAGAAGTTGAGCAATCATGTAATAAAGCATCATCCAGAAAAAATCACTAATTTCCCCCTCCCCTCCAAATATTCAGTATTCTAAAATATCAGTGAAAAAGACTCAGAGCATTTCTCTGACTTTTTTTGGGACCGAACCCAAGGCTCAATGAATAGTTAGTTAAAAATATTGAATTCCCACACTAGACCCGCATTCATCAACATTTACCCTTCATTCATAATTCAAAATCTCTTTTTCCTAAGTAAAAACCCATTTTTACTTAGTAAAACCTAAACCCTAAATAGCTAATCTCATTCCCTTTCAAAAGTCATTCATAAACCCTCAAAATGCATTTATCCTAAGTTAAAAGTGTATCCTAATTTAAGAAATGCTTTATTTTTTGGCACTTTACTTAGAGTTAACATGTATTTTGTTTCTATTTCACTATCCATTTATTCATATTAACTACTAATTTATTCTATTAAATCCCTAACTTCACCATCCCATATAGTATTAAAACCTTTTATTTTAAATAACCCTCTAAACCCACTGTTTTAAAGTTAAAGCCAATGTTTAATATCCCATGTGCACAATATTAATTCCCCCCTTATTCCATTGGTTTAACATATATATATTTAAATATCCCGCCCCCTATGATTTTTGAACAAATGTCAAAAGTGTTCGAAAACTATATAAATATTAAGTCGTGCCCGCTCATATATTTGGTTGAAACATTTCATAAATGTTTTAAAAAGGGTTGACACATACATTATTCCCGCCTGACCATATGAATTAGTTTAGACTTTTATTAAAACTTATTTATTAAAGTCTAAAGTTTAACCCCACCGCATATAAACAACCTTGGTCCCACTACCCTTTCCGACACAACTTCCCAGCCAATCTGGGCCATTTGAATTCGAACCCCAGATCTAACAGACATAAATCAATATTGCATAGAAAATTTGTGAAATCACCCCCATGGAAAATTTGCACGAAATGGGCGGTTTTGAGGTTCCCTCTCTCCTCCACGTGCCCATTTCTCATTTGATCACGTGGGTTAGCCCCAAAACCACTTACTGTTGAAAACGTGCACGATAACCACTCCTGTTTTGACCTATTGAACCCCGAAACCACCCATCTTCATGATGTGATCACCATTAAATTCCTTTGGATGATTAGCCCTAATACACATAAAAATATTAGAAATGCATACATTACTTATCTTTTTGCGCATTAACCTTTGCACACACCTCCCCGACTGTATAAGCATTGTTCTTTTCACCATTTTATGCCCAAAAAGCATACAAAAATCTGCCCTGTGACCATTGAAGACCGCCAAGGAGCTTTCATTGCCCTAGAAGTTGTTGTTTCATTCAAAAAACCTCAGAAACTGCTCCGAAGTCCAATACCTATGTACAACAAGTATTTCTTTGAAATTCAAGCCTACAATCAAATTTTAAAGGCCTTTAAAAGAACAAAAACACATTAAGAGCTCAAAAACTGATTAAATAAACTATAAAAAAGCCCAAAAAATAGGCTAAACCTGGTCAAATTTTTTCCAAAAACCCTATTTTACTACTGCGCACTATTGTGAGAGAAAATTTTGAATTTGTATAGATTGATCAACTATTTCAAGCTCTAAATTAAGCCAAAAATCATCTGAAAGTATCATAAGCCTCTTTACTTAAATTAAACAGACTTTTTAGCCCAATTTCTCATTAAAAGACTCAGGAAACCCTTGTTTCTTATTTTAAGCTAGTTCAAAAGCCTGTAAATCCTATTTGACAAACCTAATTGGAATGAAAACCCAAAAAGAGACCATACTTTGCTTATTTTATCCAAGAAACCTCTGCAAAAGGTAAAAATACTTCTACAAATTGTCTAAACTTGCAGAAGTAGCCCAAAATGCCTAAAAAACAGAGCTCTAGCAAACCTGAAGCTATTGTCATCAATCCTTTACAACCCCCAGTCATAGACATTGAACATATTCCATTACCTGATGTTGATTACAAGATAGCAGATCCCATTGTTGAATTTAACCTGCTAGATATTCATAATTGGTGCTATGAGAAGTATTTAGATGATCAAGAAGAAGTCCATATTTGGGAATCCCATTTTCCTAAGTATGTTTTTCCATTAACTCATCCATGCCAAGAAGTTATTAGGTTATGCCAACAGTACTATATCCCTGAGCAAAGAGCCATTGTAGATGCCAATAAAGAAGTTCTTTTTACCATTATTGTTGAAGAAATTAACCAGATGCTACAACTTCAGCCTGACCCTCAAGCAGTCCCTTTATCCATAGAGGCTCTCACCAAGCTGTATATTGGTCTAGATTTTCCCAAGAGATTCATGATTTTCCAAACATTCATGCCTTCACATCTAGAAATTCCTAAACTAAATCCCCCATATTCTACTACCAAATTCCCAGAATGTTCAAGACATGTGATTTCCATGCTTTCCTTCATCTTAGGATATTTTACTCATGAACACACAGATGAGTCCATCTTGGGGTTCTTATCCACTTTTACCCCAGGGAAACTTCCATCAGTAATCTTTGACTATGCTGGTTTCATTGCAGATAGTTTTCATTATCAATTGATTAATTTGACAATTGAAGGAGTATTCAGATATACTCCCTTCCTATTCCATATTTTTTTATACTTTCAAACAGATAATTTTCCATTCACTCTCCAAAAGATTGACATAGAGGGAAATCCTCTCTCTGTCATTTTCTGGACATCTTTGCTCATAAAAGATTGTACAAATTTAATTATGCAGAATTTACAGAGTTTTTCCTACATCCAGTGATCACAATGTTAACAGAAACAGAGCATCCAAGGATAAATGAAGAAATGAAAAAAATATTACAGTTGTCAGAGCAGAATAAGGTTGGTGACTGGTATTTATATGAAAATCATACTGAGATTAGAGTATTTGGGTCAAACTTGTTACCTTACAAGTTACCCAAGCATGTTTCAATGAGGATCTTTGCCTTGGAGTATATCAGGCATATCCTTAATTCTGATTCTATAAATTTCATGGCAGCAAAGAACAAAACTCAATTCAAACTAATGAATCAGATAGGGCCATCCATCTGCAATCACAGGGATGTAAGAAAGAAGCATCAAATCAGCTATTGGAATTCAAATTTGAAGAAATTTTTCCTTGGAATTATGATCCACAAGGGATCCTGAGTAAACTAAGGGTTAAATGTAAATTAACACCCTTTATCCATGAAGCAAAGCTAGAGATAGAAAAATATGCCAATCAGGTTGAATGGACTGAAAATACCTTAACAGATGCAGTTAATAAAAGCGATACTAGTCACACTTTGGAGACTGCAAATCATCCAGAAAAGTGCACTAAAAGAGTAAGGGAAGAATGTGCCTATATTGTAGAATAAGAAACTGAAACTAAGTTCAAGCTAATATATATCAAAAGGCCCGAGTTAGATTCAACATGTAAAGGAAAGATAACTGTTGATGTGGAAGAAACCGAGCTCATAAATACCAACACTAATTTTCTAGAAACAGGTGTTGCCACTGTGATCATCAATAAGCCAACTACTAAGAATCAGAATGAAGAACAAGTCAACAATGAAGATGAACAGTTGATAGAAAGAAAGTAGATCATGGAAGCCTCTTTATCACAGGCATCTAAGGATAAAGACTTAGACATCAAAGAAAAATACAAACAGATCAAACTGAAGAATGAGGAAATCAAAAACAATATTTATTCCTAATATCTCATGTAGACACCAAGTGTGCAAAATAGAATTTTGTCTACATTTGATTATTCAAATCAGAAGATAATTATGTCAGTGTTTTAGCCCACATTCAAATCCCCAAATATAGTGGCAGATTATAAAAAGGTTGATTTGGAAGTTCAAACAGATAATATTCATGCTCTGGATCAAATTGAGTTCCATAGACAGACTTTAGAAATGTTATACTCTACAATCACAAATAAATCCATGAGTGCTCAAAAGCTCCAAAACACCATTTCCAACATGCAGGATCAGATGAATATGGACAAAGCCTCATTGCATGCCAAGGATATAAGGATAAAAGCCTTAGAAGAACTAGTTTTACAGGTGGGTTATGACCCTGCTAATATCAAAGATGCAGAGTTATTGGTGAAAAAGAAGAATGAAGAAATAGCAGCTTTGAGGAAACAGCTTAAACTTCCTCAAAGTGAATATCCTCAAGAAAAAGACATAATTGAAGGTCAAAAAGAAAAATATGACATGATGAATTTGATTTTTTAGTTGACAGCTCAAATTAAGGAAATGGAAATACAGATGGACAAGCTTGTCGAGGAGAAAGAAGCACCAAAATTACCATATAATCCTACATTCATTCGTGCAATTACTACAGCAGTGCCTTCAACTTTAGCTGAAAAGTTAGCACCCACAGAACCACTGGCTACTGCAGTGCCAGTAACTTCATCCACAACCTCAGCTACTGAATAATCTACAATAGCAGTTCAACATACAGATGAAGCCAGCCAACTGGTAAAGGCCATGGAGGAAATGTCTCTTAAGACAAATGAAATCAGCAGATTGAAAGAGGTGGTATAAAATCTTGAGAAGTCAAACAAATTGGCCCAGATAAATGCAAAAACACATGAAAAAAATGCCATCAGATTGAATGAAGAGTTGAAGAAATTGCAGAAGGGATTGACGTTGAAGGAACAAATATCATATATCAAAAACTATCTTTGGAAAAATATCATTGAAGCCATTCATGATGCATGGCCTTCAATTCAGGTAATATTTGAACAAAGAAAGTTATTACTAGCAGCCCAAGCAGAAATTCAAAAGACTCAAAGTGAACTTGCTGGTAAACCAAAGCAAGCTTTAAATCTGATCACATTCCTAAACAGAAAAAACAAACAAGAATTAGAATAACTCAAGATCACTGACAGGACTGAAACTATCCTAGAAATTAGGAAAGTTACAACAAAGAAGAATCTAATGAGGCAACTAGAAGAAAAGTGTGACAATATGAATACTTCCATAACCAGGTTTATGATCAAGTTTACAAATTTGAGGCAAAAAGGACTGCCTAACATTATGGTCATTAATGATAAACTGATGCCTCAGAATGACTATGATAAAAAGGTCAGAGAATTTGCAAAGGAACAGGTAAATAAACCACCAGTACAAGGCACCCCCACAGGGAAAGTCTTACTCAAAAGTTTTGAAGATTTATTCTATTTACATCATGAGATAAGGCATTTGTTTATCATCAAGCCAACTTTTTCCAGATACACTAAAGCTAATGAAAAATTCAGGAAATTAAAGAAAATACAAATTCCTAAAGATGAGGATTGGCAGTCACTCACAGATTTATTATGAAGGATAAAAGACAGATAGATGAAAAGAGGAGAAAATTGTTTTTTGATTTACAGTCAAAATAATTTTTTACAGCAGTAAACAATTTTGACTATGGTTAAACAGTATCAGAGTTTAGAGAGTATCATTGAATAAAGAGAATTAGAGAAATAATATCAGACAAGGAAGATCAAAGTCCAAAAAACAAATTAAAATATCTAAAGCCATCAAGGAGGACACCATGGTAGCCAACTGCTTCTTATCCTAAATCAATTTCTCTTTCTTTTGGATAAATATGACAGCTTGCTGACTTGTTGAGAAGTTGTCTCTACTATTGTTGTAAATATATTTCATTTCCCTTGGATAATTCGTAGAATAAATTGCTATAGTTATTTTTGTGTGGAATAAATTGCTGGAGATTGCTATAGTTATTTTTGTTGGACTTGAAAGCTTTTGTGTCAAAATTCGACTAGCAAGCTGGATCAAACCAATTGGCATCGTACTTCAGGATTCCTGTGATGAGCTATTTGGAGTGAAGTATTTCATTACTTTTCATTGCTATCTTTCTTTGTTACATGCATCCATCTATGTTTGTTCTAAATTTGAATGAATAACTAGGAGTATTACTACAGGATTTGTTAAGAGCACCTAGTTTTTAACTAGTTATCATTTCTATGTTTTCCTATGATTTCCAGTGTAGGGAACCCTTAATTTATCCCTCTCTCGTTTGACCTCTTCCTACTACTTATTTTTTTCAGATCTATAATGTTCCCACTTAGCCTTATCTAAGAGGAACATTCAATTTTGTTTTAATTTCTATTTCATGAATAAATGAAAAAAGGAGGACATGTAAAACTCCTAAAAAGTATGAATAAATCAATGCCCATTTAAACAAAGACAAATTAGGGCCATGTAAATAATCATTTGTAGGTGTGAAATAGGTTTGAGTTAAAGACTGGGTCAACCTTGACCAAATCAACAGCGTTGTCTAGGTTCATTGCATCTCCAAAAAGGATAGCGCAGTTCTAGAAGGGATCCTCTCATGTGAAAAGGGCTAACTCTTCAAGGTGGTTTAGGGTTTGCAAAAGCTTTCTCATCTTATAAAAGGAAAAGGAGGGCAGCAAGAGAAGGTTGTTGATTGATCATATTTCTGATTTTTTTCTGCTTAGACAAATACCATTCTCTGTTGTTTAGTGGAGGATTGTATTTGAAATTCCTATGCAGGGATTTCACCTCTTCCTTTGAGGAGTCTTGGAGGAGTGTTTTTCTGAATTGAACCACTATCAGGCTTGAGGCCAAGCTCTACTTTCATTAGCAGCACTGATCCATTGAAGGTTTTGCTGCTTCTGCAAGCTGCAGCAAGTGGGAGTTTAGATCTGTAGAGATCTAGTGTATTTTTGGGAGCCTCTTCTCATGGAGTGTGTTCTTTAACCTCCTGGAAGAGTGTCTCTTCTCTTTGTACTTCAGATCTTCATTTTTACAGTGGTTAGCTATGACATTTCAGCTACAACGCTTTTTCTATGAGTAGACTGCGTTATTTCTGTATGAGATTTTCCATGGTACTTTCCTTATAGTTTAGATCAGAGATATCTAGTGTTGGGCTTTGTCTTCCACCTGGTGATCCATGGATTAGCTTGCTGATCCATGTTCTATTTAGATCTGATCCATTGTAATGAAATGTTATGTCCATAAATTTACTGCAGCATTTTACAGCTCTGCAACTTGTTTCTCATATCTACTCTTGTTTATGCATGCTTTTGTCAAAATTCCAAGGAGATCTTGAAGAGAAAATTATATAGTTTCTAGATCTGAAATGGATCTGATTTTTTGTCCACAGATCTTCTCTAGATATTATTTTTAACTTCCAGCTGTTGATCCAATTCTGCAAGTATACATGTGTTCTAGCCCTCTTTTTTGAATATTTCTTGTTGTATTGCCTCATACATTCTACTGTATAGTGAAAGAGTTTCATCATAATGCTGATTTTTTGCTGTATTACTGAAATATAAACTTCCTTGCTGATCTCCACTGAACATCTGATAAAACTGCACAATTCCTAAAGCAGTGTTGGCATTTGGCTACAGCCTTCCTCTTTAAGTGCTTTTTACCTAGTCTAGTTTTTGGGAGATCTGTTTAATGTATCTAAGCTGATTTTTTTTAGATGAAATTCCATATATAAGTCCCAAACAACATAAATAAGAGGAAACAAGCTCTGATCTGAGTTTTTGATGCATATTTTTTCTTATACAACATTTTTCTTGAGCTCATTGTTGATATTCCTAAAAAGGGATATTACAGTGGTATCGAAGCTCCCTTCTTGGCACAACCTGTGCTTGCCTTGGAGCACCAGTCATGCTGCATTTCTAAGAAGATGATACTCTTACTGAGAGGGAGAGGAGGTACCATAATAGAAGTCATAAAAAGTATGACTACACAACTGATGACCCTGAGAAGGGTCAAGACAAGGGGAAATCCCCTGAAACTGTGAATGATAAGGAAGCAGAGGAGTTTGCAAAAAATATTTTGGAAACCATGCGAGATATTTCCAGGGAGATCAAAGAGATGAGGGTGGATAGAATAAGGGAATCTCTTGAGAGATTTCATCAAGGAGAGAGTTCTGACATGTCTCACTATGGGACTGGTCAACCTGTGAGCCTGCCACAAGTTCCACAAGCCTCACAATGCTCTACTATGCCTACCTTCTTGGTTGTAGCAAATGAAGGACCACAAGAGTGAACCTCCCTTGAAGGTTACTTTGTGGAGTATGACTCTCAGAGTCAAAGATTCAAGGATAACTTGAGTTTCCAAGACTTTTGCCATCTCAAGGACCGAAGGAGACCATGGCAACAGTATAGAGATGGTGGTTTCTTTCATGGGAGACACCACACTATGGGAAAATTCTTCTTGCCCAAGTTTTATGGATCATCCTCTTGTTCTGCCAAGGCATGGGTGGAAAAGATGGATATCTATTTCCAGTTGAACAAAGTCCCTGAAGTTGAAGCCATCAAGATTGCAGCGCTGCACTTTAAAGGTGAAGCACACAATTGGTGGTTCCATGGAATGTATACATTGGGTCACATCAATGTGACTACCTATGTTTAGTTCACAAGAATACTGGTGGAGAGGTTTGAAAAGAAGGATCCTGAAGCACCCTTCATAAGCCTTGCAAAACTGAAGCAAGAAGGAGATGCAGAGACTTATATCTCTGAGTTTCTGAGATTATCAGTCATGGTTCTTGATATATCCATATCAAGGAGAGTCTAGATGTTCATCGATGGCTTGGAGGAACCTTTGCATGGGTTGGTTAAGTCTACTAAGCCCATCACCTTGCATGATGCCATTGAGAGAGCTAGAGATCTCCAAGATGCCTTGCCAAAAGCAAAGGAAACTTTCCAAAGCAAAGCCCTTCCCTCTTATAAGGGGAAAGAAGGGAAAGCTGCTCCTCCCAAGGAGAGCCCTCTAAAGAAACCTCTTGACATTGATCTCCAAAGGGAGTTGAGGAAAAAGAGATTGTGTTTCACTTGTCAAGAGCCATGGGTATCGAGACATAGATGTGCTGCTAGAATGGCACACTATATAGAGGTATTCTCAGATTTTGAAGAAGAATATGGGAATGATGGACCTAGGAGGGCTCATAGCGTTGGTGAAGATGAGGAGGAAGATCAAACACCATACAGAAATTAAGAGGGAGCCTTTGCTCCAACAAGTGGGACTCTTGCCTCTTTGAGAGGAGTGCCCAAGTACTTGACCCTAAGAGTACAAGGTTTAGTCATGAACCAGAGAGTGTCTATTATAATTGACAGTGGGGCAACCCACAACTTTATTGATGCTCACCTTGTGCAAAGGAGATGGATCCCCACTGATACTTTTGATGGATTCTCTGTTTTGGTCCCAGGAGATAGAACCATGCAATGCATGCAATATGTTCCATCACTTTCTGTCACTATGGGATCCTACACTTTGGTGGATCACTTCTTTGTAGTTGACATACCGGACACCAATATCATCTTCGGTGTCCAGTGGTTGATTACCTTGGGGAAGCTCACCACTGATTGGAAGGCCTTGCAGATGGAGTGGGTGGACTTGAAGAGTGGGAAACCACAAATAATTCAAGGCATGCACACTTATCCTTCACCTAATGTTTCCACACAAACAACTAAGATGGATTTGCGCAGTGGGAGCAAGGATCTCACAGTTCCTTCTCTCATGTTTATGAGGATGCTGCAAGAGACATTCTTACCTCATGGCAAGCCACTTGGAATGTCATTAGATTCTAATATTGTGGGGAAAGCCTCACAAAGTGCTGCTCCAAAAATAGATCAAGCAAGGATTGGAGAGCAAGCTACAGCGCTATGGGAGGAAGGAAAGGGGAGGATCAGCCTTCCCACAAACAATTTTGGCATGTGTAATGTCAAATAAGCAATCAGCAACAAGGAAAGCACCCCCATAGATGTATCAATAGCACTGTCATTGTTGAGCTATGTGGATCCATATTGGAGATCTCAACTCCTTGTGGAGTATTCCAAAGATCTTCACACCGGGATGATATTAGATGGCATGAAGCAAGGGGGAGGCTATTTGGTCCATGAAGGGGTCATCTATCATCTTGGTAGAGTATTCCTGTCTCAAGCCTCCAAGCTTAAGAAAGAGATACTACAAAGAGCACACAAAGAGTTCCTTTCTAGCTATATGCAATCAGCAAAGATCTACACCCTAATCATGAAGAGTTTTGATTGGTAGGATATGGAGGAGGAACTACATCAGCACTATGTTTGGGAGGAACTACATCAGCACTTACAAGAGTGCAATAGTTATGAGGAGTTGGGATAGCCAAAGGACTCTATGCAAGAGTCATTTTAGCCATCTCTTCCTTCTCTTAAAAGAGGATAAATGCCCATGACCAACTCCATGTGTGTGGGAGACTTGAATGGTAAAGAATCTGATCTTACGGAGCATGTTTATTTTTTTGATTTGACATATTCTCTTACCATATGTATGCAAGCCATGGCTCCTACAAGGAGTGATATTACATGTAGATCTTATGGCATTGGTGAGGCCAATAATAATTCTAAATCTAGTCACTCCCTTGAGGTGCAAAGGGATATTCTTTTCCATGATGGGTGCTTCCCAAAGGCACCTAACTTGAATATCACTTTCAGCCATGTCAAAGTGACTCATGCAGCAATGGTGTGGTGGGAGTACCACTTACCACACTCAGATCTACTAAAGACAAGGAGTGCATTGCGTTGGTATCTTATGTGGGATTGTGACCCACCTCCTCAAGTGCAAATTTCAGTTTGCATATATGTCATTTTGCTTCCATACATAGATGATATATTGGTATTGTTTATGGGTTTGTATGGGAAAAGGGTGGGCAGTGTATATGTACCACATGGGATGGAACTTCAACTTGTACTTCATGATACATGTTTTAGATGTGACATTGCTTCACCTATGTTTATTTCTGTTGAGTTTTACACTCCTGAAGGGATGGACTATGCCCCTATCATGTTAGCATTGGAGGAGCAATTTTTGATGTATTGGCTTAATGAGGACTTGGCCCATGATGAAAAATTGATCCTTGATGGTGCCACCAATGGAGAAGCAGAAGAACTACAGCTCTTACCCTATCAGTTGCTTGAGGACAAGCAACATTTTGGAGGGGAGGACTGTAATGTTCCCACTTAGCCTTAGCTAAGAGGAACATTCAATTTTGTTTTAATTTATGTTTCATGAATAAATGAATAAAGGAGGACATGTAAAACTCGTAAAAATTCTGATTAAATCAATGCCCATGTAAATAAAGACAAATCAGGGCCATGTAAATAATCACTTGCAGGTGCAAAAGAGGTTTGAGCTAAAGACTGGGTCAACCTTGACCAAATCAACAGCGTTGTCTAGGTTCATTGCATCTCCAAAAGGGAAAGCGCAGTTCTAGAAGGGAGCCTCTCATGTGAAAAGGGCTAACTCATCAAGGTGGTTTAGGGTTTGCAAAAGCTTTCTCATATTATAAAAGGAAAAGGAGGGCAACAAGAGAAGGTTGTTGATTGATCATATTTCTGAGTATTTGTCTGCTTAGACAAGTACCATTCTCTGTCGTTTAGTGGAGGATTGTATTTGAAATTCCTATGCAGGGATTTCACCTCTTCATTTGAGGAGTCTTGGAGGAGTGTTTTGCTGAATTGAACCACTATCAAGCTTGAGGCCAAGCTCTACTTTCATTAGCAGCGCTGATCCATTGAGGGTTTTGTTGCTTCTGCAAGCTGCAGCAAGTGGGAGTTTAGATTTGTAGAGATCTAGTGTATTTTTGGGAGCCTCTTATCATGGAGTGTGTTCTTTAACCTCCTGGAAGAGTGTATCTTCTCTTTGTACTTCAGATCTGCAATTTTAAAGTGGTTAGCTATGACATTTGAGCTACAACGTTGTTTCTATGAGTAGACTTCGTTATTTCTGTATGAGGTTTTCCATGGTACTTTCCTTATAGTTTAGATCAGAGATCTCTAGTGTTGGGCTTTTACTTCCACCTGGTGATCCATGGATTAGCTTGTAGACCCATGTTCTGTTTAGATCTGATCCATTGTAATGAAATGTTATGTCCATAAATTTACTGCAGCATTTTACAGCTCCGCAACTTGTTTCTCAGATCTACTCTTGTTTATGCATGCTTTTGTCAAAATTCCAAGGGGATCTGTTAGGAAAAATACTAAGAGGGGGGGCTGAATCAGTATTTAGAGCTGACTAACAAATTTTTAGTTTTCCTTTCTCTTAAAACCATATGTTACGTTACTGCATCCAACTTGTATGTCCAGAGATCTTATCATGTCTTTACTTAGATCATTGCATCATTTATTCATCAGATAAGTAGCAAGCATGAATATAAATAACTGTACAAACCATCAAACATAAGCAACACATACGAACACCAGGATTTAAGGTGGAAACCCAATTCAGGAGAAAATAACTGTTGTTAAAGTCTCTGTCTTCAATATTTTATTACAAAGAAAACAAATTACAATTTTTGTGCTGGCGCAGACTTATACCAGCACGCAGGCACCCACCTGCAGAAGGCTACAACCTTCTCTCATTTACCAGCCTCTCCTGGAAGGGAGCTACAACCCCCTAATCATAACATCAACTTCTATATACATAAGGCTAAGTAATGCAGATCCTGCTGGAATACCATATCATTTCTGTGGGTCAGTTTCCATTAACCACCTATTCATTATCAACAACCTATTTACCTTTAATTCTTCTTGTAATCTGACCAGCTGTAACCTATACATCGAGTAATCAAACTTGGAAGGGCTCTCTGCAGCTCAACCCTCGAATGCATATACATATATATTAATCAATGGAAACCCCAAATTTCATATACATAAATACCGATAGCTCGCATATATATATATATATATATATATATATATATATATATATATATATATCTGTGTGTGTGTGTGTGTTGTTCTTGTATAGACCTGTAATAATAATATGTTTGCAGAGCAGACCATATCTACAAAAATTTACCCGGATTCATATGTGTTCTTTTAGCAGACATGCGCCAGTTCTTCATGACTTCGTCTGTCGTTTAAGACCAGAGGTTCATTCAGATTTTACGGTTAAGAACAGAATTCGCCCATCCAGATATTCCTTCGAGAGCTTCATTCATTCATCACCCTTATGCACATGTTCTTCATCCTTTCATTAGTCGATCTTCTCATTATATTCACAAGTGCGCCATAGATTTAGATCTATCAGAGTTTATTCATACAGATACCTCTAAAAGAGATTCGTTTATTATCGACCCTTTCGCACGCACACCCTTCTTCATGATTCTCATCACCTTATATAGTTTTCGCTTTTAATAAAACCTTGGGTCAAAACCACAAATCGCTAATGGTATTCCTTTGACAATATTTCCAATAGTTTGGCCCTCGGGGTTTTTATTTCCTATTAATTTATTTATCAATTAACAAACAAATATATTTACAGCGTTTTAACCCCTTATGTATAACCCTTCGGATTTTATAAATAATATCCAACACTTGCAAATACCTTAAAAATCAATAAAATTTTGACCCCTGGCCCATAAATGGGAGACCAATCAAATTTCGCTGCGTATGTCATCATTACGTCACTGCGGGGGCTCTTGCGGTACAGATGAAAATTTTTGGTTGGTTCCCCCGCACTTAATATCCACCGTTGATCTAAGGTCAGCGCTCGATTTCCTGGTCAGCTATGGAGGCACTTGTCTCGATATCTGGTGTGCTAGTTGTGCCCCCGCACTCAATCTCCGCCATTCATCTCGATATCTGGTGCGCTAGTTATGTCCACGGGTATAGGCCCCCATCGTTAACTATCGTCTCCAATCGACGGTTGTTATCACACTGCGCCACCTCATTTGATCGGACGGATATCGCTTGGGCAACTTGCACGAGAAATAACGCGCGATGGCGCGTCGTACTTGTGTTATTCTTCGCGCATCTTGATTAAAATCTAGGCAACTCTGACGCACGATCACCTTCTGATTGCCTCCTTTCAGATCGACGGCACAAAATCAATTTCGCTAGTCGTCCTAGTACGAGCTTTAACGCGCGAAGGCGCATTTTAAAGGGTGGTTTTGAAATTTCTCTTGGGACACATGTTGAATACTGAATGGAATTGCTGCCAATTCATAAATACTACCTATCGTCCAAAGGTGGTGCGAAGAAACCCAGAAACCACCTTCACTATTCACTCGCAGTTTTTAAACAATGATCATCCGTCCAATCGCTTCGTACTCCAGGTTCCGTTTAATAATCTGTGCCATCTCTAAAGCCAAACTTTGTTTTAAGTAATCTTCCACAGGTTATATATATATATAATGTGTTATGTACATACAAAAGGCGTCCATGGCTCACTGTACCGAGGCCTTAGTAACCTGATAAAAGCATGAATCTATCCATAGATCATCAAACAGAGTTGCAGGAAATTTCGTACGAGAATTGAACCAATCAAAGCCCCAGATGCTTTGGGTATTTTCCAACTAACAGAGTATCACCGAAACTCGACCAAACACATATTTCTTTCTCCTTCATACATTATACTTATACATGAATTAAATTTCGCAGGGATTATAATTCAGATCAACCCTGTCTTCGGACAATTCTCCTTTAATGTACTGCTTGTCTCTGTAAATGCACTTTTCTTCTGTTCTTTGCTACAGATCCTGCTGATCATTGATCTCTGCAACTCTGCCCATGCCTTTGCCAATTCCTTTGCCACATCCTTTATGAAAATATTCCAATGATCTTCCCCATGTCATCCTGTCTTCAATACATTACCTTCCATGGTATGTTTGAAGTTCTTCCCTGTCACAGTTCTGCAAGTCCTTCATTAATTAGGTTGCCATCAAGGACAACACATGGCATCATATTGCCCATAATCTCCCCCTTTGGACTTGATGGCAACCATGATTGTGTTTGAACATTACAGCAGATAGATACATTGATTGTAACCATTATTCAAACACCAATTACCATGATACTCTCCCCCTTTTACATCAAGGGCAAAGGTTTGACAATACCATGCTCCCTTTGAGGTCATGCCTTGTCATATGACCAATGCTCCCCCTTAGCCTGTGTAATCATAGATGTCCACCAGCACCTCACAACCAATTTAGTCTTCTGTAATTAAGTAGACCGAATCCTCTGCATGGTAGAGACTACTCCCAGTTTCTGTCTGAGATATTCAAACGCTTCCCTGGGTAGAGGTTTGGTAAATATATCAGCAACTTGTTCTTTGGAGGAAACATACTCCAATTCAAGCACTTGTTCTCATAAGAAATGATATTTGATGGGAATGTGCTTGGTCTTGGAATGCATAACAGGATTCTTTGAAATACTGATGGCACTTGTGTTATCACACATAATGGAGATAGGCGGTGAACATTTGATTTGAAAATCTTGTAGAGTTTGCATCATCCAAAGAAGTTGAGTGCAACATGATGCTGCAGCCACATATTCTACTTCTGTTGTAGATAAGGCAATGGAGCTTTGTTTCTTGCTGAACCAAGATACTAACCGAGGCCCCATATAGAATGCACCACCACTAGTGCTTTTCCGATCATCAATACTTCCAGCCCAATCTACATCAGTGTATGCATGAAGAGTAAGATCAGCATTCTTTGGATACCATAGTCCAAAATCTTGAGTTCCTTGTAGATATTTGAATATTATTTTTACAGCCTGAAGGTGAGACTCTCTTGGATTGGCTTGAAATCGTCCAACAATCCCAACTGCATGCATAATGTCTGGTCTTGTCCCAGTGAGATAAAGTAGACTTCCTATCATAGATCTGTATTCTGGTTGATTCACCGTGGGAGAATCATCACTAGAACTGAGATTACATCCGGTTATCATTGGTGTACTTATAGGTTTTCAATCTTCCATGCCATACTTCTTTAGGATTTGCTTAAGGTATTTTTCTTGTGATAAGAAAATGCCATTTGTTGCTTGTTGCACTTGCAAACCAAGAAAGAATGTTAGTTCCCAAAGTAAAGACATTTCAAATTATTGCTGCATATCAGAAGCAAATTTCTGACTCATAGATTCTTCATTAATTCCAAAAATGATATCATCAACATATACAACCACAATTAATATTTTGTCATTTTCAGTTTTTGTGTATAAGTTGCTATCAGCAGATCCTTTTGAGAATCCTTGTTGATGGAGATATTTGTCAAGACGATAGTACCATGCCCTTGGAGCTTGTTTAATACCATATAGAGCTTTCTTAAGTCTACAAACAAGTTTTTCATCATTTGCCAAAATGAAACCTTCTGGTTGTTCTATATAAACTTCTTCTTCTAGATCACCATTGAGAAAAGCAGATTTAACATCCATTTGATAAACTTTGATTTGTTGGAAGCTTGAAAAAGCAAGAAACATTCTTATGGCCTCAAGTCTGGCTACAAGAGCAAAAGTTTCTTCAAAGTCTAAACCTTCTTGTTGAGCATACCCCTTGCAAACAAGTCTAGCTTTATTTCTTATAACATCCCCATTCTCATTTAACTTTTTTTTGAATATCCATTTAGTTCCAATGACATTTTTGTCCTCAGGTCTTGGTACTAATTCCCAAGTGTGATTCTTTTCAATTTGATCAAGCTCTTCATTCATGGCTTGAATCCAGCATTCATCTTTGCTGGCTTGACTGACACTGTGAGGTTCAATAGCGGACATAAATGCCAGATTGCTAGAGGATCCCACAAGAGTCCTTCTTGTTTGTACACCTGATCCCTTTTCTCCCAAAATTTGAAATTCTGGATGATCCTTCTCCTTTTTATGTGTTTCTTTATAAGGACACTTAGCTGCATAATGTCCAACTCTTCCACAATCAAAATATTTGAAAGGAAGCTTACCTCTTAACCGTCCTGTCCCAAGTTGAGGTTTCTTTACAAAGTTTATCTCTTCTTCTTCTGAGATATATCCTGATCCTTTTGTTTTTTGTACTTCCTCCCCTTTTGTAGAAGTTCTAAAGCCTGCTTCTTTGACTTCAGATGGTCCTCCTCTTCTCATTTCATATGTAGTTAGTATGCCATGAAGTTGCACCACAGTAAGATTTTGAAGATCCTGCTTTTCTTCAAGAGCAGAAACTTTTGACTCAAATTTTGTTGTTAGTGATCTTAAGACTTTCTCAACCAAAGTAGATTCGGTTATTGTTTCTCCTAGATTTCTCATATGATTTACAATATCATCAAGACGTAAAAATAAATTGGCAATGCTCTCCTCATTATCCATTTTTAGATTTTCATATTGAATTCTGAGAGTTTGTAGTTTAGCACTTTTTACCTTCGCATCACCTTCATAACTTAGAATGATCTTGTCCCATATTGCCTTTGATGTATTCAGCTGCATGACTTTGACAAATTCTGATTCAGTTAGACTTCCCAATAGAGCATTGACCTCCTTTGCATTTATTTCATAATTCTTTCTTTCCATTGGATCTGTTGGTACTGCAGCTGGATATTGATATCCTCCTTCAACAATTTCCCATACCTCTGCTCCTAGAGACTGAAGATAAGATATCATCCTTGTTTTCCAAAAGATTAAATTGTTTCCATTGAAGAGTGGAGGCCTGATAGATGCTGTTCCATCTTGATTTCTCATCTTGCTTGATCTTCCTTTTAGCGGTTAAGCCTTTTCAGAAGGACCAGCTCTGATACCAATTGTTGGGAAAAATACTGAGAGGGGGGGGTGAATCAGTATTTAGAGCTGACTGACAAATTTTTAGTTTTCCTTTCTCTTAAAACCATATGTTACATTACTGCATCCAACTTGTATGTCCAGAGGTCTTATCATGTCTTTACTTAGATCATTGCATCATTTATTCATCATATAAGTAGCAAGCATGAATAGAAATAACTGTACAAACCATAAAACATAAGCAACACATATGAACACCAGGATTTAAGGTGGAAACCCAATTCGGGAGAAAACCACCGTTGCTGAAGTCTCTGTCTTCAATATTTTATTACAAAGAAAACATATTACAATTTATGTGCTGGCGCAGACTTATATCAGCACGCAGGCACCCACCTGCAGAAGGCTACAACCTTCTCTCATTTACCAGCCTCTCCTGGAAGGGAGCTACAACCCCTTGATCATAACATCAGCTTCTATATACAGAAGGCTTCAATCATCTGATCCACTGAAGACCACCTTTCATCGATTTTCACACTGGTTCAAACAGTTTCAATGCAACCCTTTATTCAATTATCAACAAACCTATTTGCCCAATTCTTCATAGTGCGACCACTGTAACCTATACATTAGAAGTAATCCAGACTTCAGAGAATATATGCATTCAACATCCTGTGTATCCTTCTGTGTATATTAATATTCAGAAACCCCAACTGTCATATGCACTTTCAATGTAGATGGGTCGCATATATATATATATATATATATATACGTGTTGTTCTTGTATAGACCTGTAATAATAATATGTTTGCAAGCCAGACCAAATCTAAAAAAAATTACCCGAATTCATATGTGTTCTTTTAGCAGACATGCGCCAGTTCTTCATGACTTCGTCTGTCATTTAAGACCAGAGGTTCATTCAGATTTTATAGTTAAGAACAGAATTTGCCCATCCAGATATTCCTTCGGGAGCTTCATTCATTCATCACCCTTATGCACATGTTCTTCATCCTTTCGTTAGTCGATCTCCTCATTATATTCACAGGTGCACCATAGATTCAGATATATCAGAGTTTATTCATACAGATACCTCTAAAAGAGATTCGTTTATTATCGACCCTTTCGCACGCACACCCTTCTTCATGATTCTCATCACCTTATATAGTTTTCGCTTTTAATAAAACCTTGGGTCAAAACCACGAATCGCTAATGGTATTCCTTTGAAAAAATTTCCAATATTTTGGCCCTCGGGGTTTTTTTTCCTATTAATTTATTTATCAATTGACAAACAAATATATTTACAACGTTTTAACCCCTTATGTATAACCCTTCGGATTTTATAAATAATATCCAACGCTTGCAAATACCTTAAAAATCAATAAAATTTTGACCCCTGGCCCACAAATGGGAGACCAATCAAATTTCGCTACATATGTCATCATTACATCACTGCGGGGGCTCTTGCGGTACAGATGAAAATTTTTGGTTGGTGCCCCCGCACTTAATATCCACCGTTGATCTAAGGTCAGCGCTTGATTTCCTGGTCAGTTGTGGAGGCACTTCTCTCGATATCTGGTGTGCTAGTTGTGCCCCTGCACTCAATCTCCACCATTCATCTCGATATCCAGTGCGCTAGTTATGTTCGTGGGTATGGGCCCCCATCATTAACTGTCATCTCCAATCGATGGTTGTTATCGCACCGTGCCGCCTCATTTTATCGGACGGATATCTCTTGGGAAACTTGCACGAGAAATAACGCCCGATGGCGAATCGTACTTGTGTTATTCTTCGTGCATCTTGATTAAACTCCAGGAAAAGCAACGCACAATCACCATCCGATTTCCTCCTTTCAGATCGACGACGTAAAAGCAATTTCACTGGCCATCCTGGTACAGGCTTTAACGCGCGAAGGCGTATTTTAAAGGGTGGTTTTGAAATTTCGCTTGGGACACGTGTTGAATACTGAATGGAATCGCTGCCAATTCGTAAATACCACCTATCGTCCAAAGGTGGTGCGAAGAAACCCGGAAACCACCTTCACTATTCACTCGCAGTTTTTAAACAGTGATCATCTGTCCAATCGCTCCGTACTCCAGGTTCCGTTTAATAATCTGCGCCATCTCTAAAGCTAAACATTGTTTTAAGTAATCTTTCGCAGGTTATATATATATATATATATATATAATGTGTTCTGTACATACAGAATGCGTCCATGGCTCACTGTACCGAGGCCTTAGCAACCCGATAAAAGCACGAATCTATCCATAGATCATCATACAGAGTTGCAGGAAATTTCGTACGAGAATTGAACCAATCAAAGCCCCAGATGCTCTGGGTATTTTCCAACTAACAGAGTATCACCGAAACTCGACCATACACATATTTCTTTCTCCTTCATACATTATACTTATACATGAATTAAATTTCGCAGGGATTATAATTCAGATCAACCCTGTCTTCAGACAATTCTCCTTTAATGTATTGCTTGTCTCTGTAAATGCATTTTTCTTCTGTTCTTTGCTGCAGATCCTGCTGATTGTTGATCTCTGCAACTCTGCCCATGCCTTTGCCAATTCCTTTGCCACATCCTATATGAAAATATTCCAATGATCTTCCCCATGTCATTCTGTATTCAATACATTACCTTCCATGGTATGTTTGAAGTTCTTCCCTGTCACAGTTTTGCAAGTCCTTCATTAATTAGGTTTCCATCAAGGACAACACATGGCATCATATTGCCAACAGGATCTTGAAGAGAAAATTATATAGTTTCCAGATCTGAAATAGATCTAATTTTTTGTCCATAGATCTGCTCTAGATATGAGTTGTAACTTCCAGCTACTGAAGCTCTTTAAAAATAACGTTGTTGAGCCAATTTTGCAAGTATACATTTGTTCTAGCCCTCTTTTCTGAAAATTTCTTGTTGTATTGCCTCATACATTCTATTTTATAGTGAAAAAGTTTCATCATAATGCTGATTTTCTGTTGTATTACTGCAATATAAACTTCCTTGTTGATCTCCACTGAACATCTGATAAAACTACACAATTCCTAAAGCAGTGTTGGCATTTGGCTGCAGCCTTCCTCCTTGAGTGATTTTTAGCTAGTCTAGTTTTTGGGAGATCTGTTTAATGTATCTAAACTAATTTTTTTTAGATGAAATTCCATATATGAGTCCCACACATCATAAATAAGAGGAACCAAGCCCTGATCTGCGTTTCTGTTGCATATTTTTTCTTATAAAGCGTTTTTCTTGAGCTCATTGTTGATATTCCTGAAAGGGGATATTACAATATCAAAGGATTCTTAATTTCCCTTTATCCCAATCATACCACCTCATAAAAACAACTTTCCAAGATCTTCATGGGTTATCTATCTTGCCCTGAAATTTTTTTACCTTTTGGCCTTGATCCCAGTTTTGTTTTCTTGATTTTGACTCCTTCGCCCAATGGATAAATATATTTCCCACTATCCATATTTTCAAAGTTATTTTTCCCACCAAATCTACCAAAACAAAACCAAAACTGTACATTCATAACTAGCCCAATATTTACAAATCAAAACAAAGATAAAATTTAAAGAGAGAGCCCTCTCTAAACCCTAAGAAGGCTAGATCCTAGATTTTGAAGTTGGTTTGTGGTTACCTCTAGACAACCCCCAGTCATAGACATTGAACATATTCCATTGGATGATGTTTATTACAAGATAGCAAATCCCATTGTTGAATTTAACCTGCTATATATTCATAACTGGTGCTATGAGAAGTCTTTAGATGATCAAGAAGAAGTCCATATTTGGAAATCCCATTTGCCTAAGTATGTTGTTCCATTAACTCATCCATGCCAGGAAGTTATTAGGTTATGCCAACAGTACTATGTGCCTGAGCAAAGAGCCATTGTAAATGCCAATAAAGAAGTTCTTTTTACCATTACTGCTGAAGCAATTAACCAGATGCTACAACTTCATCCTGATCCTCAAGCAGTCCCTTTATCCCTAGAGGCCCTCACCAAGCTGTATATTGGTCTAGATTTTCCCAAGAGATTCATGATTTTCCAAACATTCATGCCTTCACATGTAGAAATTCCTAAACTAAATCCCCCATATTCTATTGCCAAATTCCCAGAAGGTTCAAGACATGTGATTTCCATGCTTTCCTTCATCTTAGGATATTTTACTAATGAACATGCAGATGAGTCCATCTTGGGGTTCTTATCCACTTTTACCCCAGGGCAACTTCCATCAGTAATCTTTGACTATGCTGGTTTCATTGCAAATAGTATTCGTTATGAATTGATTAATTTTCCAATTGAAGGAGTATCCAGATATACTTCCTTCCTGTTCCATATTTTTTTATACCTTCAGACAGATAATTATCCAGTCACTCCCAAAAAGCTTGACATAAAAGAAAATCCTCTCTCTGTCATTTTCTGGACATCTTTGCTCATAAAATAATGTACAGATTTTACTTATGCAGAATTTACAGAGTTATTCCTACATCCAGTGATCATAATGTTAACAAAAACAGAGCATCCAAGGATAAATGAAGAAATGCAAAAAATATTGCAGTTGTTAGAGCAGAATAAGGTTGGTGACTGGTATTTATATGAAAAGCATACTGAGATCAGAGTATTTAGGTCAAACTTGTTACCTTACAAGTTACCCAAGCATGTTTCAATGAGAATATTTTCCTTGGAGTAGATCAGGCAGATCCTTAAATCTTGATTCTATAAATTTCATGGCAGCACAGAAGAAAACTCAATTCAAACTAAAGAATCAGATAGGGCCATTCATCTGCAATCACAGGGATGCAGAGAAAGAAGCATCAAATCAGTTGTTGGAATTCAAATTTGAAGAAAGTTTTCCTTGGAATTATGATCCATAAGGGATCCTGAGTAAACTAAGGGTTAAATGTAAATTAATACCCTTTATCCATGAAGAAAAGACAGAGATAGAAAAATATGCAAATCAGATTGAATGGATTGAAAATACCTTAACAGATGCAGTTAATAAAAGTAATACTAGTCACACTTTGGAGACTGCAAATCAGCCAGAAAAGTGTACTACAAGAGTAAGGGAAGAAGGTGTCTATATTGCAAAAACTACAACTGAAACTAAGTTCAAGATAATACATAACAAAAGGTAGAAGTTAGATTCAACAGGTAAAGGAAAGATAATAGTTGATGTGGAAGAAACTGAGCTCATAAATACCAACACTAATTTTCCAGAAACAGATGTTGCCACTATGATAATAAATGAGCCAACTACTAAGAATCGGAATGAAGAACAAGTCAAAAATGAAGATGCATAGTTGATAGAAAGATAGTAGATCATGGAAGCCTCTTCATCACAAGCAGCTGAGGAGAAAGACCTAGACATCAAAGAAAAATACAAACAGATCAAACTGAAGAATGAGGAAATCAAAAACAATATTTATTCCCAATATCTCAAGCAAACACCAAGTGTACAAAATAGACTTCTGTCTGCATTTGATTATTCAAATCAGAAGCTAATTATGTCAGTGTTTCAGCCCACAGTCAAATCCACAAAGAAAGCAGCAGATTATAAAAAGGTTGATTTGGAAGTACAGACAGATAAGATTCATGCTCTGGATCAAATTGAGTTCCATAGACAGAATTTAGTTATGCTATACTCTATTGTCACAAATAAATCCATGAGTGCTCAAAAGCTCCAAAACACCATTTCCAACATGCAGGATCAAATGACTATGGAAAAAGCCTCATTGTATGCCAAGGATCTAAGGATAAAAGCCTTAGAAGAACAAGTTTTACAGGTGGGTTCTGACCCTGCTAATATCAAAGCAGTAGAGTTATTGGTGAAAAAGAATAATGAAGACATAGAAACTTTGAGGAAACACATTAAACCTCCTCAAATTGAACATCCTCAAACAAAAGAAATAATAGAAGGACAAAAAGAAAAAGATGACATGATGAATTTTATTTTTCAGTTGATGGCTCAAATTAAGGAAATGGAAATACAGATGGACAAGATTGTCAAGGAGAAAGAAGCACCAAAAATATCAGAGATTTGTACAATTATTCCTGTAATTACTACAACAGTGCCTTCAAATTTAGCTGAAAATTTAGCACCCACAGAACCACTAGCCGCTGCAATGCAAGTAACTTCATCCACAACCTCAACTACTGAATCATCTACAACAATAGTTCAACATACAGATGAAGCCAGCCAACTGGTAAAGGCCATGGAGGAAATGTCTCTTAAGACAAATGAAATCAGGAGATTGAAATAGGTGGTCGAAAATCTTGAGAAGTCAAACAAATTCGCCCAGATAAATGCAAAAACACATGAACAAAATGCCATCAGATTGAATGAAGAGTTGAAGAAATTACAGAAGGAATTGACATTGAAGGAACAAATATCATATATCAAAAACTATATTTGGAACAATATCATTGAAGCCATTCCTTATGTATGGCCTTCAATTCAGTTAATATTTGAACAAAGAGAGTTATTACTAGCAGCCCAAGCCGAAATTCAAAAGACACAAAGTGAACTTGCTGATAAACCAGAGTAAGCTTTAAAGCTGATCACATTCCTAAACAACAAAAACAGACAAGAATTATAAGAACTCAAGATCACTAACAGGACTGAAACTATCCTAGAAATTAGGAAGGTTACAACAAAGAAGAATCTAATGAGGCAAATGGAAGAAAAGTGTGAGAATATGAATACTACTGTAACTAGGATTATGATCAAGCTTACAAATTTGAGGCAAAAAGGATTGTCTGACATTATGGTCATTAATGATAAACTGATGCCTCAAAATGACTATGATTAAAAGATCAGATAATTTGCAAAGGAACGGGTAAATAAATCACCAGTTAAGGCATCCCCACAGGGAAAGTCTTACTCAAAGGTTTTGAATATTTATTCTATTTACAGCATGAGATAAGGCATTTGTTTATCATCAAGCCAACTTTTTCCAAATACATGAAGCTGATGAAAACTTCAGAAAATTAAAGAAAATAAAATTCCTAAAGATGAGGATTGGTAGTCACTCACAGATTTATTATGAAGGATAAAATATAGACAGATAAAAAGAGGAGAAAACTGTTTTTTGATTTACGGTAAAAATAAATTTTTACAGCAGTAAACAATTTTGACTATGGTTAAAGAGTATCAGAGTTTAGAGAGTATCAATGAATAAAGAGAATCAGAGAAAGAGTATCAAACAAGTCAGAACAGAGTCCAAAAAAAAATTTAAAATATCTAAATCCAGCAAGGAGGACACCAAGGCAGCCAATTGCTTCTTATCCTAAATCAGTTTCTATTTATTTTGGATAAATAGGACAGACTGTTGAGCAGCTGTCTCTACTATTGTTGTAAATATATTTCATTTCCCTTAGATAATTCCTAGAATCATTCTAGTATATTTTGTAAAGAAATATGTATAAATACTTCATCATTAGAATTATTTTGTGTGGAATAAATTGTTGGAGATTTCTATAGTTATTTTTGTTGGACTTAAAATCTTTTGTGTGTCAAAATTTGAGTAGCAGCCTGGATCAAACCAATTGGAATCATACTTCAGGATTCTTGTGATGAGCTATTTGGAGTGAAGTATTTCCTTACTTGTCATTGTTATCTTTCTTTGTTACAAGAATCCATCTATGTTTGTTCTAAATTTTAATGAATAACTAGGAGTATTACTACAAGATTTGTTAAGAGCACCCTGTTTTTCACTAGTTATCATTTCTATGTTTTCATCTAATTTACAGTGTAGGGAACCCTTAATTGCTCCCTCTCTCATTTGACCTCTTCCTACTACTTCCTTTTCCGGATCAAAGGATTCTTAATTTCCCTTTATCCTGATCATACCACCTCATAAAAACAACTTTCCAAGATCTTCAAGGGTTATCTATTTTTCCCTCAAAACATTTGACCTTTTGGCCTTGATCCCAGTTCTGTTTTCTTGATTTTGACTCCTTATCCCAATGGAAAAATTGATTTCACACTATCCATCTTTTCAAAGTGATTTTTCCCACAAAATCTACCAAAACCAAACCAGAACTGTACATTCATAACTATCCTAATATTTACAAATCAAAACAAAGTTAAAAATTAAAGAGAGAGCCCTCTCTGAACCTTAGGAAGGCTAGATCCTAGAGTTTGAAGTTGGTTTGTGGTTACCTCTAGTATTATTTGACTAAAAAACAAAAATCTCACATATTTAGAATTACTAGAGTGATAACACCTTCCACATGATGGGAGATAAGGAGCTTTTCAGTGAGTTTCATCTTACAACTTGGTTTGAATTCAAAAATTTTTCTTCAAAGTTTGGGGTCAAAAATTTTTTTTGGAAGACATTTTCTGGAGGCGGCGTGATTTTTCTTGGAGGTTCAAAGTTTGAATTTAAAAAACTTTTTTGGAAGACATTTTTGGAGGCGACGTGATTTTTCTTTGAGGTATGGACGTGTTTTGTGTTGAAATAAATCTTTTGAGCTTTTTTGTTCAAAAATTTTTCTTTACATTTTAAGATTTAAAGAATTTTTTTGGAAGACATTTCTTGGAGGCGGTGTGATTTTTCTTAGAGATATGTGCGTGTTTTGGATTGGATTACGTATTTTTTAGAAAAGATTTTTTTAAATTAAATCTTTTGTGATATTGTTTGTAATTGAGTTATTGTCTAATTTTTTAAAGGAAATTTTTTAAACCTCATACCCTATTATCATGGGAAATCGAAGAACTTGTGTGAGAAAATATGATCGAAAAAGAAAGCCCGAGGAACGTAGAGAAGAGACGAGACAATATCGCCAAAGAAAGTTAGAAGCTCTCTCAAATATTGAAGAGGAAAATCAACCTCAAGCAGAAATTGAAGCAGGTATGTAAATGTAAATATTACATGCTCTATTGATATATATTTAAAATTTTCCTAATGTAAAATGTAACGCTTAATTTTTATTTGATAAACTAGTTTGAAAATATTTTGTTTGATGTAAACAGACAGAGATATTCCTCAAAATATTGAAGAAGAAAATCAACCTCAAGCAGAAATTGAAGCAGGTATGTAAATGTAAATATTATGATCTATTGATATATTTTTAAAGTTTTCCCAATGTACAATGTGAAGCTTAATTTTTATTTGATGAACTAGTTTGAAAAATATTTTGTTTAATGTAAACAGACAGAGACACTCCTCAAAATATTGAAGAAGAAAATCAACCTCAAGAAGAAATTGAATCGGGTATGTAAATGTAGATATTATGATCTATTGATATATTTAAAATTTTCCTAATATTTATTGACATATTTATTAATTTAGTTATTTATTGAATATGTACTATTTTTCGAATATGTACAGATGAAATCACTATCGATAATGAGATGTTAGAAAATGTCGACACTCACACATATGGAGATAAAAAACCTGACTATGTTATACGATATCGTGTCGATAAAATTTTTGAAATGTTTTTCAAAACTGAGCAAGTGACAGTTCAAGCTCAAATGTTGAAAGGTCTCCTATCATCAAAGAAATTAAAAGAAGCGACGACACTATTGGGTATTCGAAAATCAACCAAAGATAAAAAAATGAAGGAAGAGATGATAAAAAATGTGAGTAGTGCTATAAAGTCAATTAAGAGATCTAGAGATAAAGATGTTTCAAATATACGTAGAGGAATACAGATGGCAATGGTTTCACCAAGTACTCAAGAGAATCGTTTGATAACATCTATGGCACGAGCACTGGGAACCTCATGAAAAACTCTGCACAAACATCGAAAATTTCGACTACAAATAGATGTAAATGATGAACTCGCTTGTTGGAGAGCTATTTGTAGGCAACCATACAAAGATAGACTTGGAGAAAATGTTAAAAAAATAATATATGAATATTGGAAGAACAATTCGCGTGTTTCACCAACTGCAAGACATGTGAGGCGAAGAAGATTAGCACGAAATCAATACGAAGAACATGAAAAACATCTCTTGGAAACCACTCAGATAGAGTTATTCAACAAGTTCAAAGCAGATAATCGTCAAATTCATGTTTCACTCAGTGCTTTTGTTCAACAAAAACCATGGTATGTAAAACCTATCAGTGTATGTGACACTTGTTGTTGCCGTTATCATGTGGAATTTGAGTTATATTACGACACATTCCTTGATTTCGGTAGAACATTATGGAAGGATTCACCTCCTCCTTCCACTATCCATGAATTCATATCTCAAATTCTATGTGAAAGAGAAAGCGATGAACTATTTTATAAAAAGAAATGTGTTGGTGGTAAAAAATGCAATGATTGTGGAAATTTGACTAAATTTCAAAACAAATATCGTATTGATATAAATGATCAATCATTGTCCAACATGAAAGTGAAATGGAAGAGATACGAATATACCGGTACATCGATTCAAAGTGCAGATAGTGTTAAAAGAATCGAATTACGAGAAGACGAAATTTTTCTAATAGACTTTTTGAGAAAGTTTGAAGCAGAAATTTACAAATACACCATGCATTCCCATAGAGCTCGATGGAAAGACTTGCAATTCAAAAAATCTCGTGAAGTTTTTCCACCAGGAACCATTTTGTCAGTGATTGATTTTGCAGAAAACTACACATTTGCTCCACAAAAAGAAATTTAGAGTGAATACTATCACTCTGACCAAGTCTCCATGCTCGTTCATATTCTATATAGACATGCTGAACAAAATGTCGATCATATAGAAAGCACGAGTGAAAATCGACATATCATAAAAGAATATCATTTTTATATCAGTGACGATCGTACGCATGATACATGTTTTGTACAACATTGTTTTGGAAAAATTTATGATTCATTGAAAAATCGTGGAATCACATTCAATGAACATTGGATATGGTCAGACGGATGCGCAGGTCAATTCAAATCTGCACGATCATTTTTTTGGTTGTGTCGTCTTCATAAGAAAACCTCCATTAAACATTGTTGGAATTTCTTTGAGACTGGCCATGGAAAAGGAGAACATGACGGTGCGGGAGCATGCATAAAACGAGTACTTCGAAGATATCAAATGAACCACTTTGCACGCCGACTTGCAAACGCTGAAGAAGTTGTTCAATGGTGCAAAAATGCTCTAAGCCATGAGATTAACCCATCACGAGAAGTGCAAAGGTACATTCAATTTAATTTATATTAGTAATCTAATTTTAAACATTGTACATTTATCATGCAATGATTACTTTTAATTGTATTTTGATATCATATTTACAAATTCTTTTTCTAATTTTCCATATAAAGGTTTTTCTGGCATATTGGAATCGGAGACGTAAATAGATCAATTGGAAATGAGGTTGGAACAATAAAAGGGACTCGAAAATTGCATTCAATTCAAACAAAATTGTCCACAAATGTGTTTGCATTGGATAAAAGAAAATATTCTTGTTTTTGTGATGTTTACATAGACAACACAAAATCCAATGACATCTGTGAAAAAAAAATGTATGTGAACGATTGGAGAACACGACGGTGCAGGAGCATGCATAAAACGAGCACTTCGAAGATATCAAATGAACCACTCTGCACACTGACTTGTGAACGCTGAAGAAGTTGTTCAATGGTGCATCGCTGCTCTAAGCCATGAGAAAAACCCATCAAGAGAAGTGCGAAGGTACATTCAATTTAATTTCTATTGAAAATCTAATTTTAAACATTGTATATTTATCATGCGATAATTATTTTTAATTGTATTTTGATATCATATTTACAAATTCTTTTTCTAATTTTCCATATAAAGGTTTTTCTGGCATATTGGAATCGAAGACGTAGATAGATCAATTGGAAATGACGTTGAAACAATAAAAGGGACTCGAAAATTGCATTCAATTCAAACAAAGTTGTCCATAAATGTGTTTGCATTGGATAAAAGAAAATATTCTTGTTTTTGTGATGTTTGCATAGACAACACAAAATCCAATGACGTTTGTGAAAACAAAATGTATGTGAACGATTGGAAACATACAGAGCTAAATACAAAGGGCAAAATGTCTATTGCAATGTTTGAAGAAATCCAATCAGAGGAAACTACAATATCATCCGATGGTGATCGAGTTTCTGATCTTGTTAGAGAAGGTAACATTTGAATTACTTTCTAATGATTTAAAGATCTAGAAATAAATTTAAATATGCATAATTAAATGTTAAATTTTTATTTTATTGTGTAGGAGATGTTTTTGCTGTAATTGCACCTATTGACAACGATGAAAATGTAAAGTACTATTTGATGCGTTGCACTGAACAAAAAATGAAATTATTACAAGACTATAATGATCACGGATTTCAGTATGACAGAGGGTCTATTATACTGAAAGGTTATTTTTTCAGACAAACTCATCAAAGTGGAGACTTTGTTTACTTTGAAGACTATGAACCTAATTCCATAAGTTGTCAATATAGTCACTTGGTGTGTGCAGCACGCATAAAGTTGATAGAAGTTCAATCAAAGAAAAAATCTAAAATTAAGAAATGGAAAATGTCAAAATCTGATCATGAATGGATTATTGAAGATGGAATTCCATTAGAATTTTTTTGAGTGAAGTGTCCAACAATTTATTATCTTTGGATTAAATATGTTTTAGAACTTCCAATACTCAACTAAAAATTGAGCTGCTTGTGTTATTTGTGATTTGCACATGTTACAAATTGTTTGGGTACAAGCACGTGCTCTAGTATCAATTGAAAGTAGTTTTTCTATACATGTGCATTGATGAAAAATGTTATATGTATTGGATATATATATTCTAGAATGAAATTAATTGTTCTTGTATATGTTTTCTGATCGTATGGTACAAATTCTTCCACTTTATTTTGTAAGGTCAGATTCGGTCCCCATATGGCCTAGCCTCCAAGGGACGAGATAACAAGTGGTTGTCCCCACTTTCTTGAATCTCAGTGTTTAAGTACAATTTTACTGTTTATGGCGGACATCTTACATGATGTCCTAGCCAAGGATAGATTCTCTTTGTTTCAAGTTTCCGGTAAACGTTGTCACCGAATGACCTACTAGGATATTATAAATACTAGCTTTGTAAGATCATTTGGCATTCGGAAAAATTCTAAAGTCTTGGACTGTCAATCAATTTAAAGTATCATTCACCCTAGGGAGTGTAAAATATTCAATGTAGGTTGGTGACAATGCTCACTCCTAGCTTGAAGCAGCTCCAATGACCAATTCTTTAATGAATTCCAATGCACTAGACCAAAGTTGGTGACCCACTTGGTTTTTCACCCAAGAAATTCCAAGGTACTCTTCTTACCTTTGGCTCCCAAAGCTACAATGGAGTTATAGGAAGGTGGAGAAATTTTTTTTCATTGATAGGAATTTGGTCACATCCCTTATCTCCCCTTATCAAAAAGTTCCTATCTACTACATTATCCAGCGTGTACTCAAGATCACTATTTCGTAATTAGAATATCACAATATTATAAGTTCTCACAAAAATACTTGGAATGCCATTACGACACTCATCTAACAATGGGGAGCTCAAAACCTAGAAAGCTCCTCATCCCCTTAATAATAATGTGTTTAATTTAGTCTTTTAGGTGAGGATTAGGTGTGAATCTTGTTTTCACATACAAAAATAATTAATTGTTTAATTCCATAAATTTGATTATTCACCAAAATACATGTCATATCCACTATTTGTCTCTCCTACAAATTCCCATTATTTTATTAAAATATATGATTTTATCTCACCCAAATATCACATGTTCCTAAATTTACTCCTAATTGTTCCCTATGCTGCTTTTCCCTTACTTATTTTTAGAAATTTATTTTCCTAGATTCATCATAACTATGGATCTATCAAGCGCCAAGAGGGATCAAATATCTAGAGGTGCAAACCTCTTTTTTGAGTGCAAAACTTGAGGAAAGGTTTGCACCTCGAGAGATTTGATCCCTCTCGGCGCTTGATAGATCCGTAGTTAAGATGGATCTAAGTTGGTTTCAGTTGTGTGCAACCAAGGAAAAACTATCGATAATATGAGAAACATATGATTAATTTTATCAATAACATGTAAATACATCTAATATTAAGATAACCATTTTAAATATGCTAAATATGTTTGAGATTTATCAAGTCATTTTAATTTTAAATTTTCTTAGTTACCTCAATTTGTTGAGATGATAAATATTGTAGAATAACTTTAATAATGGAAAATGATCAAATAAAATTTTTGAACGCAAAGTGACAATGTAATAATATTGAATGATAGAATGTGAATAATTAGAATGTAATCAATTACAAATAGCATTTATTGTGATCAATCTTAAACTATTTTCTTCTTCTATTCTTATTGTCACCCTTATTAGTTTTGTCATCTTTCCGTATCGATTATATTAAAAAGAAAGTATAAATCATAAATCATAAACCATTTAAATATTTAGCTCGAACTCTTGTAGTAAACACCATACCTCAAGTCTCTCTCGCTCTCCAATATTATTAGGTTTAATTATTATAACACAAAAATCGTTCTACATTGTCAATAATTTTTTGCGCTTACACTGAAATCAATGAACACTATTAATCCAATGAATTTACAAGTAATGTACCATCATACATGCAATTATATCAAATCATAAATCAACATATACAATGAAATCAATGGGGATTGTCTTGTTACAAGTAACATTTCAATTTACCACATGTGCAAATGTAGGTTGAAACCATCCAAAACTTTAAGTTTTAAAACCCTTTTGATTATATATTGTGCAATATTAAAACATTAAACATTTAAAGTTCATTAAATATCACATGCAAAATGCAGATTGAAACCATCCAAAACTTGATTTTTAAAAACTTCACATGCCATGCCAATTATAATTCAACTATCCAACAAAAACATTTAACATTAAATATCGCATGCCATATGTAGTTCAGATGACAACATTACTTCACATTCACATGCCAAAAGTAATAAAACCATCCAAAAATTAAATAAAACAAATTATGTAATAACAATGTAATAAAATATGTCCAAAAATTGTAAATCTTACTTGAGTATCAAACTGTATCAAGTTTAACAAAT
>CM076574.1:1272672892-1272868170 GCA_034641835.2 Pinus albicaulis | reverse complement strand
CAATGCTGCCAATTGAGGCTGAAAAGAAAAATTCAGAAGATATTTTACAGTTTGTATTAGATATGATCAATCCCTTTTAAAAAATATAACATTTCAACTTCATTTCATTTTCCATAGGCTACTGCAAGAATTTGAACCTCATACATCCAAATTAAGGTCATCCAAAGTAAGTAAAAAACTCCCAAAAACCCCAAATAGAAACTGATAAGATACAGTTAGAACCAAAATGACTCAACACACAGGACAAGATGAAGAAAATTATCCACCCCTCAGAAATTTTGACCAGAACTTTGATGTGATATTCAAGGTTCCGGCTGGGCTATACACAAAAGTATCCCAAGAGTTACTACAATAGTTACAATGATCTATTGCAGCTCCTACAAGAAATACAAGGCCAAGGATCATAACTCGTCCTACTGCAATAGCTACAATTATTTTTCCTCGCCTCGCATCAGTGGCTTCGCAGCTTATGTTATTAACAAACATAACTCCGATAGAATCCCGACCTAGCTGCAACCTGAATGCAGACAAAGACTCCACAACTAGCTCGCTGTTTAATGGCATTGACTTCGAGGGAAAATGTAAAGGAACTGCACTAAAACCCAATATTCTTGATACAATGGATATCATATTATCAGACGTCGAATTCATAGAGACTTCTTTAGTAAAATTTTCGTCTATTGCCTTGACCCTGCTTACCATTTTTGGTTCCAAAATTCGCTGGAAATATTGCTCTAAGGGGACGAAAATGGTAAATGGCAGATCGAAAGGCAGAATTCCGACCATAAATTCACCGGACTCTCCGAAGCCAGGTGGATTGTCAATAGGGCCAGGGTTTCGATGCTTGAAGAAATGCCGGTTTAGTCTTTTCGGGTTTAGGTAGACCGCGTTGTCGTTTTCTGATGCTGCTGGAAGATTGAATGTGAATAATAGCAACAACAGAACGGAAAAAAATGCAATGGATAATGAAATTGATTTGTAAAAGAATTTAACTGTAAGAGGCGGAGGTTGAACCGTTTTTGCAGGCATGGCAGATGAGCTCAACTATCTCCTTTTTTCCATGATGATGCCGGTCAGAGGGATCGATGGAATTCATTTGAAATGTTGCAAGCACACTTTGAAACTGGAAAATTTATACAAAAATTTGAGGTGGAGAGGCCAATGGAATAGATGCTCAGTAAATCACCTCCAACTTCCAAGCCCCAACTAGTAAAAAATGGGGTGAAATCCACTCCAAACCAGAAAATTGGAGGCGAATGCAGGGTGGAAGGTTTTTGCGCGCTTATTTTTTTGGACTAACATTTAATAATTAATTGTTTTTTAAATAATTATAGGGCTAATTTTATAAAACTATACAAAATGGGTTTATATTAAAAATTCGTCCCTCTAAAATTTAAAACCCTTTAAAATTCGCCTTTGGGCTAAAATTCGCCCCTAAAATTTTCCCTGACTAAGACATGACTCATGACAATTCAAACATGTCTATTGGTTTATGTCTCAGCTAGGCTTACAACACCAAATTTTCCTCTATGAAACTCAAACACATATTTTGCTAATGACTTAGTAAATATATCATCCAATTGTTCACTAGATTTACAAGGCTTCAAGTGAACTTCATTGCTCACAAGTTCTCTAATACAATGATACTAGTATCAATATGCTTGTTCTTTTTATGAAACTCGCTATTCTTGGATAGTGTAATCGCTGAGGTGTTGTCACAATATATTGTTGTTGATCCTTGTTGTTACTGATTGAGTCCATCAAATACTCTTCTTAACCATACTCCTTGGCATGCTGCTAATGTCTCTACTACATATTCTGCTTCTGCTAACAAAAGTGTCACAATATGATGCTTCTTATATGCCCATGAAATCACACATGAACCAAGATGGAACACATAACCAGAAGTGTTCTCCCTATCATCCAAATTTTCTGCAAAATCTCTGTCAGTATATCCAATCAAATCCTTATTTTTTGTGTTTACATACATTATGCCACAATCTCTAGTTCTTGCCATGTATCTTAGAATTATTTTTCCTGCTCTCCAATGTGTGCCTTTTGGAGTCTCCATAAATCTGAAAATAAAACTCACTCCTTCCATAATATCTAGTCTTGTTGTTTGAGATACATGATGCATCCAACCAATATTTTGAATAGAGTTGGATTGACATCTGATCCTTCATCGTCCTTACTTAATTTTGTACCTGTTGCAACTGGTGTAGGGACAAGTTTACAATTCTCCATCCTGAATCTTTTCAGCAAATCTATAGCATATTTATTTTGACAAATAAAAATTCATTTTTCAGATTGCTCAACTCCTATGCTAAGAAAATATTTCATGAGACCAAGATCTGTCATCTCAAATTATGTCATCATGGTTTCTTTAAATTCATCCAACTCAAGATCACCTGTAAAAATCATGTCATCAACATATAAGCAAACAATCAAAATTTGTCCATGTTCATTTACATTTGTGTACAAGGTAGGTTCAATGTTTCTTCTGCAAATTCCATTCTTAATCATGTAGCTGTTGATTCTTCTATACCAAGTTGTAGGCCCCTACTTAATCCATAGAGTGCATTCTTCAACTTGTAAACCTTGTCTTCTTTACCTTCAACATCATAACCTTAAGGTTTCTACACATAAATTTCTTCTTCTAGAATTCCATTCAAGAAGGCTTATTTCACATCCATTGGATATACTTTCCATTTGTTTTGAGCTATTGTGGCTAGAACTGCTCTTACAATATCCAATATGGCTCCCGTAGCAAAAATTTCTCCAAAATATATTCTCGGTTGCTGTGAGAATCCTTTTTCTGCAAGTATTGCTTTAAATCTATCAATTTCACGTTTCTCATTTAACTTTGTCTTGTACACCCTTTTCACACCAATGAGATTTTTATCCTTCGGAAAATCAACCAAATCCCATGTACCATTCTTTTCAATAGCTTCAATTTCTTCATCCATGGCTTGCACCCAATTTTCATCTTTGATTTCTCCTTCAAATGAAGAAGGATGTAATGAAAACACTACAAAGTTTTAACTAACATTCAAATCATCATAAATATCTTTCAAACTTCTCATTTTTCTCTTACCATTTCTTGATCCATCACTTGATTGGATGTTAGGAGAATTCCAATTTGTTGATCTGCTTGAAAATCCATGCTGCTCAGAAAATCTTGGAGTCCTTGTTGGTGTTTCCTTTTGTGATTCTTATTGCTCCTTGTTGAAATGACACTAAGAAATGGCACCCAAAGGGGGCTTGTGATTTAATTTTCCCTTAATTAAATTGGAAGAGAAATTGTAATTTCATCTCATGACAGTTTGTATTAGTTAACTAAGTCAAAATGACTGAGTTAGCTTAGGAAATTTGAGTTGACGGTCATATATGAGGCATGTAGAGTTCTCCAATGATTTAAGGGGGTCTAGGTCCAATTATTTGTGATTTGTAATTAGTTATCTCAAGAAATTGAGTTAAAATCATTTTAACTAGTTCTAACTGAGAGATTAGCTAGTGAGAGGTCTAGTGAATTAAATATGATTTAATTCGCAAGTAGTGATCAATCATTTAACTGATAATTCACTATAAATAGTTGTTGCATGTCAGTTCTAAGGAAGACCCAGTTGAAACTGAAGTTAAAGGGATGATAACTATCAGTTCTATAATTAGAAAATTGTATAGGTCAGTTATAGTCATGTGGAGGCCAAGGATGCATTGCGCAATTAATTCAAGGGAATTTCCTATTTAATATGGTGAAAATTCCTCCAAGAATGTGTGAGCAAGGTAGGATGAGTAGAGGATGAGAATTGTTTAAGTAATTGACTGATTTTTCCTAGATCAGAGTGAGATAGTTGGTAGAGTGCAGGAATTTCTCTGAGAGAAAGCAGTGTATTGTTTGATGATCTTGAATTTATACAATATATAGATAGTGGGGTTTTAGGTAGTGTGTTTTCCCCAGATACATCTTGTGTTGCGCGAATGATTGTCTCTATCTCTTACTTGTTATGTGAAAGTGTGATCGTGTTTTGTTTCCACAAATTGTAGAAGGATTCAATAGCTTGTTTTAGTACATTACAAGATCAGCTTGAATCCTGTTGTTATAATTTCTACATGGTATCAGAGCGCCAAGAATCACAATAAGAATAGAAGAAATTTTTTTGTTTTGATTAGGTTCGAATTTGCAGATTTATTCTTCAGGATCTAACAACAGATCAAGATGTCTTTAAATGGATTGAGACTCGAATATGCACTCGAGGGAAATTAAAATTACATTACATGGAAGGACAGGATGGACGCAGTGCTCGAGGATAAAAAAATGACGGCTTTCATAGATACTGATGTCTTGGATCCCATAACAATGGATGCTCAACTTCTTAATGCATGGAAGAAGAATGTAGCAAAGGCGAGAAGGATTTTGTTAGAGGGAGTTCAATACCATATTTTCTCGAGTCTCCATGGGAAGGTGACTCCATATGCAATGTGGAAGGCCTTGACAAATCTGTATCATAATAATAGCGACCACAGGAAGCTGGCACTGAAAGACAAGCTTAGGAAGATCAAAATGGTGAAGGATGACACCATCCAAAAATACTTGATGAAGTTCACTTAGTGTCGAGATGAGTTTGGAAGTGTTAGGATAATTGTTGCCTTAAATGATTTGGTGAGCCTAGCTCTTCTATGCATTTGAAAGAGCTAACATAGCTATCAGGAATCTGTGAATGGGAGGGAGAAGCTACTGGATTAGGAGCAACTATGGTCCGATCTGGCACAAGAAGAAATTTAGTAGAGCACCAGAGATGGATCATCATCAAAGACCGATGATGAGGATAATTTTTTCTTGGTTGGAAAGGTGAAGAAAGGAAAAGGGTAGGCGTCCCATTCCAAATCAGAGTCCGGCAAGCTAGGCAAGAAGCGAGACTTGTCAAAGGTAAAATGTTTCAACTATCATGAGCATGGACACTATGCCACAAATTGTCCACAACAGAACAACAAGAAGGCCTCAGGAGCAGCAGTAGGTGAAGAAATGGCTTCACAGTTTGAGTTGGAATTTAACCGCATCACATGCATGGTGTCATCGATGATGGGTTCTGTGTGGTACTTGGATAGTGGAGCTTCATTCCATATGACCGACATCAAATAATTATTTAGTAGCTTGGACGAGAAGGATATCCAAATGCACATCAAGATGGGTGATGATGGGAGGTATAACGCTACCGGTGTAGGTACCATTACCTTTTAGAGGGAGTTAACTAATCCACTCACATTAAAAGATGTCATGTATGTTCCTGTTTTAAATAAGAATTTGGTTTTTTTTGCTATGTTGGAAGATCATGGCTATGATGTGATCTTCAATGAAGGAAATGAATTCTTTCATCACAAAGCCATGGGGAAGGTGAAAAATATTCAGGTTTGAGTAAAGAACCTCTACAAACTGGATGTAGAACACTGCGCAACACTGAACACTAAATTAGATAAGGTCGAAAGCCGAGACATGAGTGAGTTATGGGACAGGAGGTTGGTCCATCTACACCACAAGGCTTTGAAGATCATGTACCAGATTTCTATAGGACTTCCAAAGGGTGCACTCGTGCAGTGAGATACATGCAAAGGGTATACATTGGGGAAGTATACGAAAGCCATATTTTACGATAAGGAAATATGAGCTAAGGCTATCCTTGAGAGATTTCTCTCAGACGTGTGTGGACCGTTATCGATAGCTTCTAGAGAAAAGCATAGGTATTATGTGATTTGTGTTGATGATTTTTCAAGGAAGTGTTGGATTTTCTTCATGCAGAAGAAATATCAAACGTTCTCTAAGTTTTGTGAGTTCAAGGTACTTATCGAGAAAGATATAGGGAAGAAGGTGAAGGCTTTGAGGAGCAACAATGGTGGAGAATACATCTCTAATGAATTCAAGGAATTTTGTGCCTCAATAAGGAATTCGAAGAGAATTGATTTCACCTCATAACCCACAACAGAATGGGGTTGCAGAAAGGAAGAACATAACTATTGTGGGAGCAACACGAGCTATGTTGCATGATCAGGGCCTACCATTTCATATGTGGGCGGAAGCATGCAACACAACAATATTTTTTCAGAACATAAGTCATCATCAAATAATTGGGATGAGTACACCAAAGAAGGATTTTTCAGATAAGAGACCAAATGTGTCGTATTTTAAAATTTTTGGTTCATTTGTGTATTGCTGTGTAACCAAAGATGTCAGGAAGAAGCTAGAGCCAAAAACAGAGTTGGGGATATTTTTGGGGTACACTGATACACCTCAAAACTATCAGGTGTACTTTCCAACACATAGGATGATAGTGATCAGAAGAGATGTGAAATTTGATGAAGACAAAGCAATGCAATTTTTCCTTGAGAGGGAGCTCGAGTTGCATGCAATTGAGGAGCTCTTGGCTCCAAAGGATGAACCTCAGGATGTGGAGCAACCACAAACAAAGGAAAAAGAGTGGGAGAAACCACTCATGCAGAGCCATCTACCAAAGATGGAAAGAAGCACACTACAGAGGCTGAAAAATTAGTTTTGGATGTGAGAGATAATGTGGGAGCACCCACATCATTGCATAGGCAGAGAAGGTACCCAGAGAAGTACATTGGATACATGACTCTTATGAGCGAAGGTATTGAGATAAAACCATCCTCTTTTGAGGAAGCGATGTAACAACCAGTGTAGGTTGATGCCATGGTTGAGGAGTATGACTCCATTCTCAGAAACAGTGCATGGGAAGTTGTCCCAAGACCAGTGCAGAAGTCAGTTATAGGATCCAGGTGAGTCTACAAGGTGAAGAAAGCAGCAGATGGGAGTCTGGAGAAACACAAGGCTAGATTTATGGCCATAGGGTTCTCTCAGGTGGAGGGGATTGACTATGATGAGACTTTTGCACCAGTTGCAAGGTACTCATCTATTAGATCCATCCTTGTGCTCTCAATGCATATGGGATGGCAAATACATCAGATGGATGTAAAGGAAACCTTTCTAAATGGAGTCATTGAGGAAGAAGTGTACATTGAACAACCATAAGGTTTGAGACCTTATATAGGGAGTCACATGTGTGCAGGCTCAAGAGAGCATTGTATGGGATAAAGAAAGCACCTCGTGCTTGGTACACCAAGATTGACATATATGTCACCGGGTTGGGCTTCACCAAGAATGAAGCAGATGTGAACCTATATCATATTGTGGTTGATGGTCATATTTTTATTATTTTAATTGATGTCGATGATCTGATACTGATAGGTTATGAGCAACTCATAAATTCGCAAAGAGGATCTTTCAAGAGAATTTGAGATCAAAGACATGGGGCTCTTGCACTATTTCCTTGGATTGGAAATATGGAAAAGAGATGGGGAGATATTTGTATCTCAGGGAAAGTATGCCAAGGAGATTTTGAGGAAGTTCCACATGGAAGGAATCAAACCCATGGAGACTCCTCTAGTAGGAAACTGGAGGAAGGATGATGCTACTTCGGGTGAACTAGTGGATGCTACTGTTTATAGATAATTTGTGGGTTCACTCATGTATTTAGTGAACACATGACCTGACATATGATACGAAGGTAACCAACTGAACCAAGCTATAGTTAAGCCTACCAATCTCTTTTGGAAGTTAGGGAAACATGTGTTGCGTTATCTTAGAGGCACTACAGAGTATGGATTATGGTACAGGCGAACAGAGGGAGTGAAGCTTCAAGGCTTCACCGATGAAGATTGGGCAGGAAGTCCATCTGACAGGAAGAGCACATTGGGGGGCATCTTCAACATAGGATAAACAATAATTTCTTGGTACAATAGGAAACAAAGATCATTTGCACTCAATTCAACAGAGGTAGAGTACATGGAGCCCAATCAGGCAGCATGTGAGGCCATCTAGATGAGAAAGATACTTGTTGGTTTGTTTAGTCAACATATGGATCTAGCGATGATACATTGTGATAACCAGAGTTGCATCAAACTCTCGGTTAATCCAATATTCCATGATAGTTCCAAGCATATTGATATCCTGTATCAACATCTTAGAGATTGTGTTTAGAGGTGGACTATGTCATTTGAGTACATTACCATAGAGGAGTAGGATGTAGACATCTTGAAGAAGACACTGGCAAGAAGAAAATTTGAATTCCACAGAGACAGGATTGGGGTAGAAGCTAATCCATTTATTGTTGAGAGGGACTGTTTAAATGGCACCCAAAGGGGCCTTTTGATTCAATTTCCCTTTAATTAATCTGGGAGAGAAATTGTAATTTCATCTCATGACAACTTGCATTAGTTAACTAAATCATAATGACTAATTTAGCTTAGGAAATTCGAGTTGAGGGTCAGAGAGGAGCATGTACAATGCTCCCATGATTTAAGGGGGTCCAGTTACAGTTATTTGTGAGCTATAATTAGTTAACTCAAGAAATTGAGTTAAAACTAGTTTAACTAGTTCTAGCTGAGAGATGAGCTAGTGAGAGGCGTAGTGAATTAAATATGATTTAATTCACAAGTAGTGATCAATTAGTTAACTGATAATTATCTATAAATATTTTTTGGATGTCAGTTCTAAGGAAGGCCCAATTGAGATTGGGGTTAAAGGGATGCTAACTATTAGTTGGATAATTAGAAATTTGTACAGGTCAGTTATAGGGTCATGTGGAGGCCAAGATGCATTTCTTTATCAATTCAAGAGAAATTCATATTTAATAGGGAAAAAATTCCTCCAAGAATGTGTGAGCATTGAAGGCTAAGCAAAGGTTGAGAATTAGTTAAGTAATTGAATGGTTTTTCCTAGATCAGAGTGAGACAGCTGGCAAAGTGGAGGAATTACTCTGAGAAATCATTGTATTCTTTCATGATCTTGACTTTATACAATATACAGATAGCGGGGTTTTAGGAAGTGTGATTTCCCCAAATACATCTTCTGTTGTGTGATTGATTGTTTATTTCTTTTACTTATTATGTGATTGTGCGATAACATTTTGTTTCCGCAAATTGTAGAAGGATTCATTATCTTGTTTTAGTACATTACAAGATCAGTTTGAATCTCGTTTTTAGATTTTATACACCCCCTATATGCTACATCCTTTTCCATTAATGGTTCTTGTGCATCAATTGTTTTGTCTAAAGTCCAATCCCATGACTCTTGTTCTTTGAAGACAACATCTCTACTAATTATGGTCTTCTTGGTGACAAGGTTATACAATTTGTAAGCTTTTGATTGCTCACTATAACCAATAAATATGCATTTTTCACTTTTATCATCCAACTTACCTCTTATTTCCTTAGGCACATGTGCATAAGCTACACATCCAAACAATCTGAGATGAGATACACTGCAAGACATACCTAAGGATGATTCTTCTGGTACTCTGTTCATCACACTCTTTGTAGGGGATCTGTTTATCACATAAAAAACACATGCAACTACTTCTACCCAATACTCATTTGAAAAGTTTCTTCCTTTCAACATACTCCTTGCCATGTTCATAATTGTATTGTTCTTTCTCTCTGCTACACCATTCTGTTGCGGTGTGTACCTGGTTGTAAACTGTCTTCTAATTCCATGTTGTTTGCATTAATCATGGAATGATTTTGAAACATATTCTCTACCACGATATGACCTCAATACTTTCATCTATCGATCACATTGGTTCTATGCTAAGGCTTTGAATTCTTTGAACTTTGAAAAAGTTTCAGAATTCCGTTTCAGGAAGTAAACCCATTTTTTGCTATAATCATCAATGAAAGTGAGGAAGTAACAACTTCCACCAATCTACTGTGTCCACACAGGTTTGTATGCACTACCTCAAGAGGTTTCTTTCTCTGTATGCAACTCCCTTTGGAATAATTTCATGGTTTTTCTTTCCCAAGATGCAACACTCACAAGTACTAGCAGGTTATTTCATGGGAGGTAATCCTCTAACCATCTATTTCTACTGTAAAAATCTTAAAATAGAAAAATGCTAGTGTCAAAACCGAAAGGGCCATAACCAATAATCATTAGAACATGCAACTATAAACGAACTGGCTTGATCACTGTAATTCATAATTAGATGAAAGAGTTTGTTCCTAATCATCTACACCTCTTCTATCAGTTGCTTGTTTGAGGGCTTGTCATATATAACAAACCCTTGTACTTGAAATATAACTATATATCCCTTCTGTGTCAATTGACTAATGCTTATTAAATAATGTTTGAGACCAGGGACATAATATACATCTGATATTGTGTTTGAATCCCTCTGCTTGGTCATAATGTTGACCACTCCTTTTCCATCTACATCCATAATATTGTCAGTCCCCAACTTTATCTTTGTCTTCATAGATTGATCCAATTTACAACCAAATTCTTGTTGCTTGTCATATGGCTACTGAAACCACTATCTAATAGCGACACATTATTAGAAGGTTAATGCATGGTATGGAAAGCTAGGAGCATGGAGTTAGCGTTAAAATTCTGTTACCTGAATCCTATTGCAACCACTGATGTTAATTATTCTAATTTTTAATTTACTCAAAAATTTATCTGTTGTTTCGCACGAAAATTATCAAATTAAATACACTGCAACCTTTGCAAATAAATTGCAGAATAAATAAAAATTTGGAAGAAAATATATGCACACACACACACGAAATTACACCATTATTTTTGGACCAATGTCCTCGGAAAAACCCAACTCAGGAAAACTGGTGCAGCAACTGAGGGTTTTATTATTATGCAATAGTGAAATCTGAGTACAAACTATGGATGCCCAAAATGGCAATACAAACAGACAAAAAATGGAAAAAATAACTAGTGAGGAAATTCCTCCCTCCACAAACGAATCCAACATTGACCTCAACTCAAAATTGAGTCGTCCCTAACTACCTCTACACAGTCGTTGTGTCATTCTACACAGTGACTATGCCCCTCCAGTTCGGAACAACACCACCTCTCATTGTCTCGTCAACTGTTGTCTGGGTGGCTTTTGGAACCTCTGCCCAACTCCTGGCACTGAATCTCACCTTCTCCCCAACAAAATAGAATTTTCTTGTAGAGGGCACTATGTTGCCTCACTGTGGAACTCTCTGACATACTGTAAATGTACTCACCGGATCTAGAAATCTTCCTTTGACCTCACTATCTTTTACCCTCTCTCACTGATTTGATCTCACTAAAACACTTCCAACAAAACAAATTGCTACTCTGGAAATCGATTCTCAGCAAAATCCAATGGTCATTTGATTTAGTTTGTCTTCTCGAAGCTACATCAAAATCTTCTTATAATCCTTCGTTGAGACTTCAACAATAAGGATTAAATCTCAATAAATGGCTAGGATTAACTAGAAATCGATCCATGTACTTTTATAGAACATTCTCACCATTACATAATTAATTCTGATTAATTAATCATATTTCCTAAGTTTGGACTTAGGAAATATTAGAAATTGAATAATAAATATAATTAAGCCATCTCTATCTGGAATTTCCATAAACAATTTATGGGTTTTGGAGAATACATGTATTATAGCCTCTCTACCAAATCTTGTGGCTAGAAAACATGTCATGCTACAAAAACTAACACTCCCTCTTAGTGAGGAATGTATTCTAGTACTACGAGTGTTGCCACAATACGTTGTCCCTGCACTATCTCTTGTACGCAGCTAATGTCTAGCTATTGCTACCCACCAAACATTGTGCAACTCTGATACGCGCTGCATCTGTGTTGTTGTTGACCCTACTGAACAACTACCAACACTGCATCTACACTGCAACTCTATTGCTGCTGCTATTGCAAAATCTGCAACTTCCTCTCATTTGTTGCTATTGAAACTGAGAAATAAACAAAATATTGAACCATTTTTGTTTAGTACGATGCATCTGTCACCCAAGTCCTGACTGATACTAGTCTCTGCGTTGTCACTGAAGCCTTTGCACTGTTTCTGGCTATGCATTGTGCCAACTGCCAATGTTTTGCCCAATATTTGATCGCTACTAGCCACTGCATATGTCACTCTGGCATCTAATTGCACCAACTGCATATTGTTACTAGGCCATACTGTTATTGCATATTGTGGGTTCCCGTAGCAAGGTATTGATTCAAGAGGTAGAACTCCTCAAGAATATTTCCCAACTTGTAGCACTCTGGGGCTATAAAAATAAGTCACCCCACCTCACTCCTGGAGGGATGTCTGCAAACATGGTGAACTCTTCCTCCAAAATGGAGGACAACCTATCGATCTCAACAGAAGTTACATGCTAGTCCTGCTTTTCCTCCTTATTCTTCTTCCTGAGAGGACACTAGGAACTGTAGTGGCCTAGCTCACCACACCTGAAGCACTTGACCTTCGATAGGTCCTTATTTTTCCTACGTTGCTCCCCATGTCCATGACTAGGTCCCTTCGCTGCAAGGTCCACATTCTTCTCTTCCTTTACCTTCTTCAATCCAGTGTTGTTGTTGCTGCCATTGATTTAGCTCCTCATCAGATCTTGCCTCAACTCCTGCTTCAAGTCTCCCCACCTTATGTCCCATTTAGGAAAGTTTTCTCTACCTAAATTGCTTTGGAAAAACACCTGCCACTCCTCAAAAACATTGTTGAGGGCTACTCATACCAACTATGTAGGTTGAGGAATTGACCCTGTAGCTACCATCTCATCACAGGTCTACTGAATCGTGGTAAGGAAAGTATTTATGTGCTCCCCCTTATGGATACGAGTACATCTAAGCTTTTCTTCTAAGTATATCTTCCACTGCTCGGAAGATCCTCGGTATTTCTTGGAAAGAGTGTCCCACATCTCTTTGGTTGTGCCCAAAGCTTCTACGTGAGACACCTCATGATCCCATACTCCATCAGTGATCAATCTCTTCGCCTTCGCCATCTCCTTCTTGTACTCCTTTTGATGATCTCAATCTGTGGGGACAACTACCACGCTATCGATATATGCTTTGAGATGGTACTAATCCACAAGGAAGGAAATTATATCCTTCCAAGATCACATAGTTGGAGGCTTCATCCTATTAGGGTCCTGTGAATTAGCTGATTGGCAAGCCAAGTGACAGGGTAACATCAAACCAACTTTGGAGCCCAAGGACCTAGCCTTCCTGGACTCAGAGAGGGCTCTCTCTATTTGTGCAAGGGATGTATAGTTGTTTGCTTCTTATGTTTATGATTTTAGGCTAGTTGTTAAGTGTGTTTTTAGTTTGTTTTAAGGTTTTTGAGGGAGGAACTGATCAAAGTTTTAAATAGATAAAAATATTGTTAGATAAACTGGGCTATGGGGTCGAAAAGGTCGAGAAAGCTTCAGATGACGGACAAGGTATATTGAAGGGCCAATTTGATCAAGGTAAAATGGATCTTTAGGTGGAATGAAATGGGATGGACACTAGGTTTTGTGACGGACAAGGACTTTTAGACATAAATAGTTCAAAAAACAGACATCTATGTGATAGGGCTAACCATTAATCACGATAAATGTAACTTCAAACTGATAGATGCATAAAATAAACATTCAAGCGATACATAGAGATATATGACTCTCTAACTTTAGAAAAATCGCTATCAGACTTTGGAGAAAAACAATTAAGACAAACAAATAACTCAAACTACTAAAAGGGAACTCCTAGACATAGTATTTTGAGCTATCGAGCACTTTGAACTAAGATTGCAGAGTTTTAGGCAAAGGGCAAGATCGATACAAGACCTCTTTGGTTCAACTAGGACAATATAACATTCAAAGAAAGGTTTCAGTGATGGGGTTTTGGTTAAATAAGGAGTAAACAGGGCGTACCGTGAATCATACTAATTAGCATACATAATAACCATTAATGCAACTGAAAACAAATTCTTACGGTATCAAAGAGCATTTAAGAATTCATTTGACATAACTAAGAGAGAAGACAAACATAGAAGCTGTAATGAATTAGGAAATCTGAGGTGCCTCCATGGGGATGTCTCAAATCTATTCTCTACTGTCTTACAACAAGCAAGGAACATGAAATATGTATGATAACTAAGGAAACATAACAGAGAGGAACACTATACCATTTTACCAAGTCAAGGAATCCAACAATAGTCCTCTTTCATCATCCAAAACATTCAAGAAAATATCCAATGCATGAGACAAAGTATTTCTTCCAAGCTTGTATAACCATATATTGCTTTATATCATCAAGTTCAGCCTTGTTTACAATGAAATATCTTGGAATAATAGGCCATAGTGAAGGAGAACCTCCTAGTGCAACTAGTAAGCTCATTGGTCCATCAAAAATATATAATTTTGTCCTTGAGGCTTTGCAAAGCCCAGAGCACAAAATATCTATAAAAATATCCTAAAAATGCTAAAAAGGGAAATTAAATTGACTTTTCCCAACTGAAAATGGCCAAAAAAAGGCTAAACGCACATTTGGAAAAGCCACTTCAGAAAACTGCATTTTTTACAAAAATACTTCAGAAATATAGCAGCAGAAAATTCCCTGTCTTGTGGGCAACTTTTGGAGGATTTCCCGATGTCGAAACAAGGCCCGTGATCGCTCGTTGGAAAGCCCTGGATGTCTAGTTTCTGAAAATACTTGATTTCTCTCCAACTGATCACTGGAAGCCTTTGAAGAACTGACTTGTGTGGAAAAACCTAGAAATTAGCTTTTGCTGATATGCAAGGCAGAGTGTTGAAAAAGTGTGTTTTTCGCCACTTTGGGGGACCAAAACATCTTCAGTTGATCTGAAATTTGCTGAGTAGATGCCCCTGAAATTAATTCATCCAATGATACCACTTTCAACCTTTGAGGATGCTTCAAACTAAAATGGCGATGCCCATGATTTTCTGCAAAAAGCCCAAAAATGTCAAAAAACAAAAACTTGTCGAATTATGCCCAATTTTGGCGAGCATAACCCTCATGGGTTTTCAGAGGCATGATGAGAAGTGGAGGCCAAAACTTCAAGCCTTGATATGCCTTTCTTCACTTTTTGTACCGGGCACCTTTTTCGGGCCACCTTGAGTTTTTCTTATGTAACCTTCAATTTTCTTCGAGCAAATTGATTTAGCTTCTTAGAGTGCCTGGTCATTTTCCTTTGAAGGCTTAAGTCTCTATTAGCTCTTTCCAACTTATTTTCCAAGTGTTTATTCACCCTTTCAAGTCATGCTTCTCTATTTTTTCTATTCTTGGGTGAATAAAGTGTTTGGTCAATTTAGTGTGTCCTAAATTGCTAACATAAATTATCAACCAGGGATTCGAAAGCTGACGAAGTGTGGCGCACTATATGTGCAAGATAACCTATTTCTTACCTTTTTGTTGTTTTTGGTTTTCTAATGTGAGATGGAAATTCTAAAATAAAAACAAGTATGGTTTTGATTGTTCAAGGCAATGATATCCTTTATAATGATTTACCAACTTTAAACTTCAAAAGGAATTTGAAACATACAATGACAAAACTTGAAAGGAAATGAAAATGTGCTGCTAGCCTAATAAATCAAACAGTGAACTATTGAGCATGAAAACCAAACTATCCTTGCTGCTGTCTAAACACAAAAGAAATTATGCTTAAAGAAATCCAAGAATTGCAACAAAGTAAATCTAAATCAAATTACATCAACTTATATTCTGATCCCTCACCATTAGTCCAGCTATGGCTTTCGGAGGTAACCATAAACAACTTGAGCAATTTGATATCTAATTTGCAGAAAAAGAAACTAATATCAAACTACACACTCATACTTCAATCCCTCACCATCAGTCCAGCTGTGGCTTTCGGAGGTAACTGAAAATGACATGAGCAATTTAATATATCTAACTTGAAAAAAGTAAACTAATATCAAACTACACACTCATACTTCAATCCCTCACCATCAGTCCAGCTGTGGCTTTCGGAGGTAACTGAAAATGACATGAGAAATTTAATATATCTAACTTGGAGAAAGTAAACTAATATCAAACTACACACTCATACTTCAATCCCTCACCATCAGTCCAGCTGTGGCTTTCGGAGGTAACTGAAAATGACATGAGCAATTTAATATATCTAAATATAACTACTGAAGCAAATGTGCAAGACTGAAATAAACAAAGCAATACCGGAATTAAACAAAAACTAAGAAAAAATAAATTAACAGCAGAACAATATTGATTCTATGTCATTAGTCAAAAGATATGCAAATGCCCGGGCTGCCATGAAAAATTATGCTAAAAGCTATGATTTCAAAAAGCAATCTAAGTAAGGAAATATGACAAAACAGAATTGAAAACAACTTATCTAGAAAACATGTAAAAGCCTCATTGGATAGCAGGGGCCCTCTGCTACCAATTTGGTGAAGTCCTTCAACTCCTTAAAATTGTAATCAAAACAACATCAAAGAACTGAATTTCTCTATTAAAAAGAACTCACAAATCTACATCCCATTCCATCTTGAACTTTGTTACAAAAGACTTCTCTACTACTTTTTTATTACTTCCTCATTACCTATGATAGGAGAAAGCTTCTCCTATTTATACAAAATATGAGGAGTCATCTTATTAATGGGAGTCCATGAATCTCTCCCTCCATCTCTAGAGTTACAATCAAAATAGGAAATGATAAGACACATGTCTTTCTAGAGTTTCAACACAACTTGAGGAATGAGACACATATCCTCTTAGAGTTTTAATACAACAAGGAAGTGAGACACATATCCTCTTGATCCCATAATCTTCTCCAACCAAATTCGAATTTGGCTTTAGAGTGCCACATAAGAGTCTTCTAGAAGTCTCCTTTTGACCTACACATGTCACAAAACTCATAACACATATATAGATATATGAAACTATGTTAATTTTCTAGTTTATAATCATAAATTCACTTAAAATACATAAAATAAATAACTTTGGAAAACAAGGATCCTAACCCATATATTTATGTAAATGGTTATTTGATGTAGGGTTTTAGGTCAAATGGCTATGAAATAAGAGCTAAATGGTTATGACATAATGGAAGTATGTATGAATATGGAGAACATTTTTGAGACTCAACATACCCCCCAACTGAAGTTGTTGCATGTCCTCATGCAACCATTGCAATGATTCATTTGTCCATGAGTTGATCTTTTATGAGTTTTGACTCATATAGATTCATTCCAAACTTTGTTTCTTGATATTTTCCTTTTTGGCAAAGTATAATACATTTGATTGCAACACACTTTTTTTTTTTTTTTTTTCTCAATGGTTGGTTCTTGTGTGACAACCATTTTTTTTTTTGAAGCATTGGTTCTTGTGTAACAATGCTTTATTTTCTTTGTTGCATCAAAGTTCATGAAAACATTTAGAATCAATTACTTCATCAATGAATTGATCATTTGCAAGGCATATAATCTTTTGGATCATGTTTCAACAATAGTTGGTTGGGAAGTATATGTGGGTGGAAATGAAATGAAAATGTGTGATAGTGTATGACATGTGGATATGAAATGATGTCCCTTCCCCCCCAACTAAAGATATGACAATGTGGAAAAGGGAGTGAGGAATTTTTCCAAAGTTACAATTTTAGTATTCTAATGAATTACATGACTAAAAATTAGAAAACAACATACCTTCACTTACCTTAAATGTGGATGAGTTGTGTATGTGTGGTGGCTGCAAAATTCTGATCATATTCTTCTTTAAGTGGCTGAACAAGAGGAGTCATAGATAAAGAGATAAGATGAATTTTATTGCTTCTATTAAAACTTGCTGAATCTGCTCCAAAATGCTGAAAATAATAGTTTTCATGTCTTCAAAACTCATTGGCACAATTCCTACTATGTGAAAAGATGTTCTGATGTCGAACATAGTAGGAAATTGTTGACTTAGTGGCCATTAATGGATGCCACTAGTCAACACAAGAACTCTCACCATTGATGACAATGAGAGTCAATATGCCCAAACACATCTTGCTAGGTACGAATGATTTTGCCGATGTCGAGTCACCTAGAAGATCTGATGAACAAGGGACATTAATGTATTCCCATTGTTTGTCAGCATGAGAACTTGCCATTAAGGCATGCAAGCCTCAAGGTGTTTTTACAAAGAACTTAGACTCAAAGGACTATGGACTCAATAGTTTGCATTGCAGCAGGGCTTATTTGCGGAATGAAAATGACAAGAAATGGAAAATGAAAATGGAAGATGGCAATGGAGAGTAGAAATGGAAATGGACAATAAGCATGTGAATGAGAAATGGCAATGGGCAATAAGCATGTGAATGAGCCTCTTGCTTTTATTTGTGGGTTATGAATGGACAAAAAGAAATGGAAAGTGGATGTGAATGTAAATGGAAAACATGAAGTGAAATGAGGTGAATGGTTTATTATGAGGTATGGATATGTTGGAGACAATAGTATCTGAAAGTTTTTCAAATGTTTGGATCTGATTTTACATCAGCATATTTCCTTTTTGTTGCTGATCATCCTCTTATGAAACAAATTGGTCTCTTAGAGAGACACCATTCTCTTGTAGTCATTTGTCCTTCCTCCTGGAACTTGCAAAAAAAACTAATACTTCTTCTGCAATGGAATGTAATATTATCAAAGGAGAGAGGTGATCAATCTCTCTAGTTATGATATTTACACACAAAACTAAGAATTTGTATTAATGAAACAAGTTCTCAAAGGAAAAATCAAAGGAATTTATACATGTTTTGGAATTAGTGCCTCAAGTTGAATGTTGCTTCTTTTCATAAATTTATTTCATTATTTGCCTTTTCAAACTCTAATGATGGATTTCTCATTGTGTAGATCTTGTTGAGACCTTTCCAACGATACTTAAATCATCAAAATCTGATTTTGTATGAGAAAGTTAGGCTGATTTGAACAATGAGGTTTTTTAGCTGCGGAATTGGAGAACAGCTGCGGAATTGGACTTTAGCTGCGGAATTGGAGAACAGCTGAGGAATTGGACTTTAGCTGCAGAATGTCGACGGTTTCTGTAGCTAAAAATCTTAAATAAAAAGTTAGCCATTCATCCTTCATCATCAGTCCAAAATTAATCAATACCTTCATAAAAACGAGCAAATAACTTATTCATTTCATTGATTCAAATTATTATTATTATTATTATTTTAATAATCAAAACAAAATTGAAAAAGAGAATTGCAATTTTTTTTTTTTTTTTTATTAACAAAATTGAAAAAGAGAAATGCAATTTTTTTTTTTTTTTTTTTTTTTTAAATATTATATATGTTACATTTAAAAAAAATATATACATATATAATTTTAAACAAAACAATTTATTAAAAAAAAAAAAATAAAATAAAAACTAAAAACAAGAATGCCATTCTCCTATTGTATACAAGTGAACTCCAATGTGAACCACCACCTGCCAATAAACTGCTCTAGACAAAAAACATAAAAGAGAAACATTGCAAGTGATGCTGTAAGAAGATAACTGATGAAATCTCATACATAAGAACAGAAACCCCGCTAATAATATGTTGGTGTTTTGCGTTTACTTCACGTTCCTTTACAATTGGCACAGCAAAAGATGAAGGAATGAAAGCGAAAGCAATGTTGACATTAATTTTAGTTGCAGCAAATCAAGATCCAAAGAAGTTGGGAGCTGATGCATATGACTTGGCTGTAATGAAGAATGCTACTGCATTTGCTGTTGTTGGTATAAATGTTTCAATCTTTGTGCATCCTTTATCAGCAATTTATGTTCAACATTTTTTTATTAACTTTTCTTGAATAAGACCAGTGATATGCTTCTTGAGAGCTTGATTCTCTAAAGAGTCAGAAGTGTCAGCCGTTCAAACAATGCAAGGAAGAAGAATTAATGAAATCCAACATTTCAGAAAGTAGACGAAGTCAATTTGAACTCTTCGATATATCAAAATCGTGTGAAATGTGGATTGAATGCCACGATTGAATTTGATTTCATTTAAAATTTGTCTTCTTCAGATTATGGGTGAAATCAAGCAAAGTGCCGTTTAAACTCTCCACTGTGCAAACAGAAAACCGTTTTTCCTCACGCGGCAGACAAAAATGGCCTTCAAAGAACCGAGAAATTCTCCCAGACCGCCACGAATTTCGTAAAACGATTTTTGGGTTATCTAATTGACCACGTTGGCGAAAAAACCAATGTCTTGGATTTTCAAAATTCATCCCCAATCATTCAGAAAATGCGTTTCAAATTGACGTGTCAATAGCAGTTGCGTTTCTGGAGATGCTCTGGCAAAAATCGTTTTTCTCAGAACGTGGTTCAAAATTGCGTTTCGTGTGCATCATTGTTTTCATCCCTGGACTGTTCAGGAGCACAATTCTCTCTTTCATCTACAGGAATGGGCGAAAAGGTGCTCTGAAGGTTAATCTCACATTCAAGTGTTTTCCTTTGGCTTCCCTCTAGTGCACTGAAAGCGTGAGGTCGTGATCAGAACTTTTGGTGTTTGAACACGGCTGAAATGTGCACTAAATTCATCACCAGCATTATCTGCAAACAACTCTTCATCATCAGGCCGCCAAACAGTCTTACCAGCCTCCCGTGTGTTTTCAATCGTGTGGGGAACCTTTGGTTTTGGAGGCTCTTCTCAAAGCTTTTTTCTCTGTAGCATCACGAGACTTGGTCTGCTTCTTCTTTTATACCTTCTTCTCTTGCTTCAATTTTGGCATGCATCATGGACCTCTTGATTTTATTTTTTATCGAGGAGAGTTGCATTGTCTTAGGATGACTTTGTTTATTGATTTGTTTTGTTTTTGTTTTTCAATTTTTTTTTTAATTTTTTTTTGTTAATAAAACTATATATTATATTTTTAAAAATTAAAAATACACATATATATTTTACTAAGCAAAATGATTTTTTTTTTTTAAATAAATATTTGTTTTGTTAATAAAATTACACATGTTATTTTTGAAAAATAAAAAATATACATATGTAATTTACTAAACAAAACAATTTATTGAAATTTTTTTTTTTTAATGATTTGTTTTTAAAACTATATATATATTTTCAAAAATAAAAATATACATATATATCTTAGTAACAAAACAATTTAATTTTTTATTTTTATTTATTTTTATTTTATTTTTTATTTTTTATTATTTTTTTTTCATTCATTTTTTTTTTAATTGATTTGTTTAATAAAATTATGTATGTTATATTTTCAAAACTTTAAAAATACACATATATATTCATTAAACAAAACAATTTTATTGAAATCAAAGTTTTTCATGAATTTTTTTTTTTTTTTTAAATTGTTGAATCAATTGAAATGATGAAGTTTTATTTTGTCTCTTTTTTTTTTAACATAACAATTCTTTTTTTGATCCTCCAGATCACACAAAGTGCAAGAAGAGAGCATACTCAAGAATTATTAATTTTTTTTTACATAACAATTCTTTTTTTCTGATCCTCCAGATCACACAAAGTGCAGGAGGAGAGCATACTCAAGAATTATTAATTTTTTTTTTTTAAATGTAAGAAATAAGGCTACTTAGTTACACTTCCCCGGCAACGGCGCCAAAATTTTTGGTCAATTTAGTGTGTCCTAAATTGCTAACATAAATTATCAACCAGGGATTCGTAAGCTGACGAAGTATGGCGCACTATATGTGCAAGATAACCTATTTCTTACCTTTTTGTCTTTTTTGGTTTTCTAATGTGAGATGGAAATTCTAAAATAAAAACAAGTATGGTTATGATTGTTCAAGGCAATGATATTCTTTATAATGATTTACCAAATTCAAACTTAAAAAGAAATTTGAAACATACAATGACAAAACTTGAAAGGAAATGAAAATGTGCTGCTAGCCTAATAAATCAAACAGTGAACTATTGAGCATGAAAACCAAACTATCCTTGCTGCTGTCTAAACACAAAAGAAACTATGCTTAAAGAAATCCAAGAATTGCAACAAAGTAAATCTAAATCAAATTACATCAACTTATATTCGGATCCCTCGCCATTAGTCCAGCTATGGCTTTCGGAGGTAACCATAAACAACTTGAGCAATCTGATATCTAATTTGCAGAAAAAGAAACTAATATCAAACTACACACTCATACTTCAATCCCTCACCATCGGTCCAGCTGTGGCTTTCGGAGGTAACTGAAAATGACATGAGCAATTTAATATATCTAACTTGCAGAAAGTAAACTAATATCAAACTACACACTCATACTTCAATCCCTCACCATCAGTCCAGCTGTGGCTTTCGGAGGTAACTGAAAATGACATGAGCAATTTAATATATCTAAATCTAACTATTGAAACAAATGTGCAAGACTGAAATAAACAAAGCAGTGCTGGAATTAAACAAAAAGTAAATTAGCAGCAGAACAATATTGATTCCATGTCATTAGTCATAAAAAGATGTGCAAATGCCCGGGCTGCCATGAAAAATTATGCTAAAAGCTATGATTTCAGAAAGCAATCTAAGTAAGGAAATATGACAAAACAGAATTGAAAGCAACTTATCTAGAAAACATGTAAAAGCCTCCTTGAATAGCAGGGGCCCTCTGCTACCAATTTGGTGAAGTCCTTCAGCTCCTTAAAGTTGTAATCAAAACAACATCAAAGAACTGAATTTCTCTATTAAAAAGAACTCACAAATCTACATCCCATTCCATCTTGAACTTTGTTACAAAAGACTTCTCTACTAATTTTTTATTACTTCCTCATTACCTATGATAGGAGAAAGCTTCTCATATTTATACAAAATATGAGGAGTCATCTCATTAATGGGAGTCCATGAATATCTCCCTCCATCTCTAGAGTTACAATCAAAATAGGAAATGATAAGACACATGTCTTTCTAGAGTTTCAACACAACTAAGAAATGAGACACATATCCTCTTAGAGTTTCAATACAACAAGGAAGTAAGACACATATCCTCTTGATCCCATAATATTCTCCAACCAAACTCGAATTTGGCTTTAGAGTGCCACATAAGAGTCTTCTAGAAGTCTCCTTTTGACCTACACATGTCACAAAACTCATAACACATATATAGATATATGAAACTATGTTAATTTTATAGTTTGTAATCATAAATTCACTTAAAATACATAAAATAAATAACTTTGGAAAACAAGGATCCTAACCCATATATTTATGAAAATGGTTACTTGATGTAGGGTTTTAGGTCAAATGGTTATGAAATAAGAGCTAAATGGTTATGACATAATGGAAATATGTATGAATATGGAGAATGCTTTTGAGACTCAACATAAAGTAGTAAGAGGAAAAGATCGGAAAAGGGTTGCCTCTTCCTCTTTCTGTTTCTCCAAAGCTCTTTTGAGTCCCATAGTCCTAGGCCTCTTCTTCCTTGGCTGATCTTCTTCTTCAGTGTCACTGAATTCGCCCATAAGTTCTTCCAACTTGATTTGTGCTTTGGAGGCTTCCCTTTGGTACTTGATAGCCCGTGTTTCATAAAATGCCACGTGGACATTCATTTGTTTGTTTTGTGTTTGCAGAAAATGTATGAGGTCCTTAGACCTCTCTAGATCAGTTCTTAGATCATGAATTTGTTCTTCTCTATTTCGCAAGAGGGACTCAAGGATTCTAACTTCATTGTCACTGTCATCATTGTTTATCTGGATTATATCAAAATATCTTTCTTTCTCATGGCTACTTTCCTCCTTCTTTTTTCTCTTACTTTGGGTGGTCTTCTTGGTTCTCCTCTTCTTTGGTAATTCAACAATGGATTTCTTGGGAAACTTGCCTTTGCTTTGGAGTGCTCTAGTAAAATTTGGAGTTACAATTTGAGCCACTTTTTTTCTTGATGTTCGGGGCTTTGTTACCTTTGGAGAAGAAATCATGGCCCCTTGCCTAGGAGAGGCAGCTAGCACATGCTCTATTTGGTCTTTGCCTTTACTGCTCCCCTCATCATCTTTGTCACTGTTTTTCTCCTTTTGAAGGCTGCCTTCTTTAGAATGCTCACTGCTTGGGCTTTCTTTGTCATCATCCTTGTTGGTTGGTGGGCTTTCCTGTTTTTCACCATAAGTGTCCCTTTGAGGACTGTCTTGACCCTCCTCATAAGTGCCTTGGCTGTCACCTTGCATGTCTCCTTGAGGGTTGCCTTGTTCACTTTTGTCCCTGCTTTTTTCAGGGATATTAGGCTCTATATCCTTAATTTTTTGTGCTTCATCATCATCATGCTCACTGCTGTGTGGGCTGCCAATATTTTCTTCTTTGTGACTGCTATGTTCCTCATCAACCTATTCCATCTCTTCATCATTTCCTTCTTCATGCTCACTACTGTGCTTGTATTCTTCATTTTGTCCTTCCTCTTCACTTGTTTGCCCTCTTTCACTGTGTTCTTCTTGATTACTGTTTTTCTCTTTCTCACTTTTCTCCTCTTCACTATTTTTCTCTCTTTCACTATGCTCTTCTTCATTGTGCTCTTCTTCACTCTCAATTATAGGATATTTTTTCTTCTCAGGAGTGGATTTGCTGGAATAAGGATAGACATGATGAGTGGATGGTGAGGAAGGCACATGATATGAAGAAGCAATGGCAAAACCGAAATGTGAAATGAAAGAGTCCCAAGAAACTCCCTTTTTCTCAAGTTGATGGAGGATGATGATCTTGATAAGGGAATGATGAAAAAGACAAGCTTGCTGCTGAGAGGAAGACTTCTTTTGAACAGTAGAAGCCATCTTTTCAATGCTTCTATAGAGGAAAACGAGTAGGTTTAGCAATTGAGTTCTTGTGAAGTGCATGAGTAGCCTGATATGATAAGCATAAACCCGGGAAAACCTCCCTTTGCATGTGAAATATTTTATGATGATTTTCATGAAAGGAGCATAGCTGGTCAACAAATCGGAAAAAGGAAAAATAGATGGGCATGCATCCCGATGTTCTGGTTTCAAGAAGGGTTTGTATTGATCTGAATCTAGGTAGGTCTGCTTAAACCATTTCTCTCCGACATATGGAATTTTGGTAGCTCTGGAGATAGATTTAGGAGAGAGCTTGAAGTCTAAACTTGCTAGATGAACATGCTTCCCTTGCAACCTTAAAGCAAATAGTGTAGAAATTTGAATAACTGATATATTATTCACCAAGATTCTCCTGATCACACACTATTTTAGCTTCATGCATAATACAAAATCTCTTCTACCATTGATCATTAATTGCGGAAATAAAATCAATTGCATGCACACATTAAAACCATAAACAATCACACATATGAACACAGTAGTTAATGGGAAAGCTTAAAGCTGAAAACCCCAACTATCTGTATGTTATATGTTATGGAGATCATGTAACAATCATAGTACAAAGCTCCTCACAAGCTCTCATGCACACCCTCAATTTCTACACACTGTCAAGCTAGATCTAGCAAAACACATGCTCCAATCTTTTGCCACTTGATAGCTAGCCTCTATTGCGTTTTCAATGCTATGGGATGGCTTCATTAAATAGATAAACCACCTGGCTTGTACTGCGCAATCCTCATGGGCTTCTCCACCTGTCTGTGTGTTGCAAATAGCAACTGTATAGTCACAACTGATAGTTAACCTGCTCTTTCACCTATTTCTGCACTGGTCTCCACTGAAACTTTCCATGCACTAAAGTTAACTGATGCATTCTTTAGTTGATTAATGAGTTTATAATTAGTTAATTAATTAATAATTAATTCACACCACTCTCACTAATTTTATCAATTAGTTAAACTGAATACAAATAGCTCAACTATGTTTAGATTAGTTAAACTGAATACAACTCCACTAACTTCCTCAATCAACTCCACCAAACTCTGTCACATGAGTTCTAACTGAAGTATCCATACAATAGCTCCACTTAACCCTCAGGAATAGCGTAATTCCTTCTGTCAGCTCCTGTGCCACATCTGTGCACTTAACTGAAGTGCTCCAAGAGAATAAGATAATGTTTATAGTCCAAATATTATTAAGAGGTAATAATATTCGACATATCTATTTTTAGACTGGCAATCTAAAAATAGATTCCGCCCAATATGTCTAAAAATAGAAGTCCATCTATTTTTTCCGACTTGACCAACCATCTACAAATAGCATCCTGCAACTCATAGAACATGATCCATATGTCTAAAAATAGACATAGTCTAAAAATAGACTTTGCGCCAAAAATAGCCTGCGGGCCCACTTAGTGAAGGAGAATTCTTTCCACTAAGCTCATCATCTTGTTGCAATCTCAACACTCCCTCTCAAAAAGATAAGGATTATATGCAACCCCTATCCTGCCCCTGTGGTATTCGAATTTGCTCCTGGTGAGCGCCTTCGTCAAGATATCAGCATCTTGATCCTCCATAGGAATGTATGAAAGTAACATGACCTTCCACTGCACACAATCTCTGATATGACGATACTGATCCGTGAAGCCATGCCGCCTCAACTCATCCTCCTGTCTGTACCATGATCCATATCCCGATGTGCCTTTGAGATATCTCAATACATGCTTCCCCGCCTTCCAAAAGAGCTTGGTTGGCTTAACCATAGCTTGTGAAAGTTGGTTAACAACATAGAATATGTCGGGTCGTGTATTGACCAGATACATAAGAGACCCCACCAACTGTCAATAAACAGTGGCATCCACTACCTCCACTGAAGTAGCATCCTCCTTCCTCCATCCACCAAGAAGAGGAGTATCAACAGGCTTGCAGCCATGCATGTTGAACTTCTCCAGTATCTCCTGGGCATACTTACCCTGAGAAACAAACAGTCCACCACTGCGCTGCCAAATTTCCAATCCCAGGAAATAATGAAAGAGGCCCAAGTCCTTCATCTCAAACTCTTTTGCAAGATCCTCCTTGCATGAGAGTATCAACAGCTCATCACCTGTCAAAATCAAATCATCTACATAAAGTACAATGATCGGCAACTTACCCTCCACCACAATCTGGTATAGGTTAGGATCCGCCTCACTCTTGGAGAATCCAAGTCCGGTGAAATAACTGTCTATCCGTGTGTACCAAGCACGAGGTGCTTGTTTCAACCCATACAGTGCTCTCTTGAGCCTGCACACATGCGACTCACTGCTGAAGATCTCGAAACCTTCGAGCTGCTCTATGTACACCTCCTCCTCAATGACTCCGTTGAGGAACACAGTCTTCACATCCATCTGATGAATGTGCCACCCCATCTGCGCTGAGAGAGCAAGAATCGTCCATATGGAAGAATACCTTGTGACAGGTGCAAAGGTCTCCTCATAATCGATCCCCTCAATCTGTGAAAAGCCTCGGGCAACAAATCTTGCCTTGTACTTCTCCACACTCCCGTCAGCTGCCTGCTTCACTTTGTAGATCCATCTTGAACCCACCACTGATTTCCCTTCCGGCCTCGGGACAATCTCCCATGCACTGTTTCTGACAATCGAATCATACTCTTCCACCATGGCATCTACCCATGCGGGGTCCTCCACAGCTTCCTCAAAAGAGGATGGCTCTGTCACGATACACTTGCTCATAAGATCCATGTATCTAGTATACCGGTCAAGTGACTGTCTCTGTCTACGCTGTGATGTAGGTGCTCCTACAACCTTCTCTGCATCTTGAGCCAGTCGCTTAGCTTCTGTAGTGTGCCTCTGCCCTCTGATGGTTGGCGCTGCATGAGTGGTCTCTTCCACTCTGTTGTTCACGATCCTCTCCTTATGGAAATCTCCATGAGCCAGCTGATTTAAATCATCATATTCCCTCGCCTTGTCTTGCAAAATCCATTAGCTGTCTATCGTTGCCCTCTCACTGCTTTAAAATTGTATTTTTAATTTCCAGAATCCATATTTGAAATTATATTGGGCCTAGCCCCTTCTCCGCTAGCCCCGCGTCTTTTTCTCTCCATGTGACCCAACGCCGTGACCAAAGCGTTTCCCCTGCGGGGGCTTTACTCTATCCGTAGGGTCAAACCTTGGTGCCCCCGTAGTTGACTCCTCAGGATGGATGAAGACTTAATCTAACGGCTTCCATTCACTACGAAGGGTTGCTCCAAAAGTCTCGTGTCCGTACACCTTGGCCCCCCGCAGTTCATCCCCACCGTTCGATCAAAAACCAATCGACGGAGTAGAACTGTTTCCCGTGGTGGTCCCCGCGCCCGCGTTCATTGTGTGAAAACTGGTGGTTTCATTCCGCACCACCCATCCATAGCCAGCGGTGTTTCCCGCGGACCCAGCGATTCCACACGCTGGGTGACGCGTGTCCGAGTGTACTATTTCGAAAACCGCCCATTTCGCGCATTATCTCCCGGACGAAAGCCGGGCAGCGGAATTCACCTGGGTTGTTCGATCTTGGGGACCACATCTAACGGTTCCCGCTCTCCAGAGATGCACGATTATTAGTGTCCTTGTAAAGTGCCCTGTGGCCCACCATCATATCATCCGCTTGACCACCTGCTGACCGAACCTCCCACCACATCAGCACTACACATGTTCACCGTTTCATCCTCCGCTATGCATATATATATATTTCTTTCATATATACATTTCATCGTTTTCCCCTAGTCAACCCGTCCACCTGCATCATCGTCCCCCTATGTTTTTCGCCACCCTGCATCGTTTCATCATCCTCTCAGACCTATACCACCATCTCCATTAACCCCACCATGTCCGCCATCCTTGTGATTGGTTTTATTTAACGAGTTTTTGTTTTGCAGGTTTATCGTGGCTAAGAATTATCATGATTCGTCACTCCCATTACAGAGGCCAAGAATGCACAGCAGGACCATGTTTCAGGAGTAAAATTGGTGGGAAAAGATCCAGGAGCTGCTATGATGTGACCACCATTAAAGAAAGCAAGGATTTGCAATTGCAGAACCCTCCAGAGAAAATCAAAGAGCATATTTGGGTAGGCGAAAACATTAATGGGGCCGCATGAAATATCAGTGAAAGATCGAGAAATACAACGCCCTGCATTAAAGATCTGGGATTTTAATTCAAAGGTAGAGGGCCAAGAGTACCATGCACAAAAACAAGCAACCTCAAGGTTTTATTGCAGCAAATTTTTCTCTTTCAGTCAAGTACAGAACATTTGTATATTTTATTCTTTATGTCCTGTTTATGAGGAGATTTTCATCCTCAACATTTATTTCATAAAACAGCAGCAGAGTACTTGCACCAGTTCAGCACCGCCAAACAGCATAGGCGGGTTTTTCTTTCAAATTTGTTTTAAAATAGATCATTAAATGTATATCACCTACCTCACTCTCTAGAGCCTTCGTTTTCTCTTATAAAAATGAGGGAAAAAGACATTGTAAGGGTTCCATATTTCTATCAGAAAACTGTGCAGTGAAAGGCTTTTGTATACATCTTGTAAAGTTTCTGTATGAAGGCTTAGAGCTCGTAGCGTTTCAGTGAGGAGGAGTTATAACTGTAATGATGATTCTAGTCTTTGGTATCCCACAGTATGTAATCTCTTCTTATGTGTTAATATAATATCTCATTTCATGCTATTTATCTTCTTGTATCATGTTCTAGAATGCGAGTGGCTCATTGGTCTTAAGTAAGGATTCATCCTAGTTGGTGCCCATACTTGGATTAGTCAAGCACTTTAAATAGGCCTAGTCATGATATATTGTTCCATGTTCATTTCATCCATATTTTCTGCTATATTAGTTACTTGAGGAGGGTGCTTTTAAAACGCCATTGTCATGCATGGATTCTTAGTTGGATAAGCCCATATGTAGTTTTGTTGTGTATCTGGGTATCAGCCTCATGCTAACTAGTATCTTCTTCATGTTTCTTCACTGCATCCACTTTCTGATATTTGATTTCTGTGGCATATTATTTGAACTGGCCCTCTTTGCAGTAAGATGTCTCTTAACTGTCTGATGCTTTTGTATTGGAGTTTTGCATGCTGTTTCTACATTATTCTTATCTTTGTATCAACTTCTGAGAGAGTTTGGTTCCATTTAAACTAATTTCCTTGTTTTGCAAGAGATAGTAAGAGAGATTTTGGATTGACAACCTGTTTGGTCAATTTAGTGTGTCCTAAATTGCTGCATTTAATTTGTCAATCCGGGAATCGTAAGCTGATGAAGTGCGGCGCACTATATGTGCAAGATAACCTATTTCTTAACCGTTTGGTCAATTTAGTGTGTCCTAAAATTGCTGCATTTAATTTGTCAATCCGGGAATCGTAAGGCCGATGAAGGCGGCGCACTATATGTGCAAGATAACCTATTTATTAACTTTTTGTCGTTTTTGGTTTTCTAAGGTGAGATGGAAATTCTAAAATAAAAACAAGTATGGTTATGTTTGTTCAAGGAAATGATATCCTCTATAATGATTTACCAACTTGAAACTTAAAAAGGAATTTGAAACATACAATGACAAAACTTGAAAGGAAATGAAAATGTGCTGCTGAAATGAAAAAGGTGCTGCTAATCTAATAAATCAAAACAGTAAACTATTGAACATGAAAACCAAACTATTCTTGCTGCCAACTAAACAAAAAAAAGAAACTATGCTTAAGGAAATTTAAAATTGCAACAAAAGAATTTGAATCGATTACATCAATTCATTTTCCGACCCTTCATCATTAGACCAACCTATGATTTTCTAAGTAATCATAAACAACTACAAACTATATTTAATTGCAAAAAGTAAACTAATACTAAAAACCATACACTCATGATTCAATCCCTCACTCATCAGTCCAAATTTCGTGGCTGAGGCACCGAAGATTTCATACATGATTTAATATATCTAAATTTGCGTAAAAGAAACTAATACTAAACTACACATTTCTATACGTAAATTCCTCACCATCACCCAACTGTATTAGGCAACTGAAGATGCTATGCATGATTCAATATATCTAAATTTGCAGAAAAGAAACTAATACTAAACTACACATTTCATAATGCAATCCCTCACCATCAGTCCAGATGTGGCTTTCGGAGGCAACTGAAGATGCTATGAGTAGATTAGTATATCTAAATTTTAACTACTGAAGCAGACAAACAAAACTAAAATGTACAAAGCAAGACCGAAGTTAAACAAAAGCTATGAAAAACAAACTAGCAGCAGAACAATGTTAGTTTCATGTCATTAGTCAAAAAGCTTATGAAAATGCTTGGGCTGCCCATCTAAAACCTGAAAAACATAAACACTGATCAGTGATTAACAATCAGAAAGCATGAAAGACAGAAATGAAATGGAAATTATGGAAGTATATAAACAGAAATGAAACAACTGCAAAGTATGAACATATGGATGGATTATAATACAATGACTTTTAAAGAAATGAAATGAGAAATATACACTAATACACAAAACCTTAGCTGAGCAGAGGCCCTCTACACAGCCTTGGTAACGATCCTCAAACACGAATTAAGTTGAAAAACAGAGTCTTCTCATATTAAAAAGAAGTTCATTACAGAATGGTAGTGTTACAGCTCAAGGGCAGCGTAATCACTACAAAGCAGACTAAAAGATAACAGAGTACGTTCACGAACATCAACTATCAACTAACAACTAACTTTATGTGTGTATGCAAACGCTCTATATATAACAATAAACTGTAACTGTCTCCTAAAGTTCATGATGGCAGAGAGCACGTAGACCACTACGTCCACGGATATAGGAGTATGGCCGTGTTGAAAGTGAATCTACGGAAGGTGGATGTGCTTGAATTCGACTCCGCAGCGGACCAGAGGAGCGCGATTTAACCTCCTACAGTTGAAAACGGCCGTATGGATCTTTATATGCCACGAAACAGTCCGCCGTACATGAAACTCCATGTTGACTTCCATGTGATGCCTTTGACCGCGCTTTGGACAGTAGCTCGTTTGAACCACAGGGACAATCTACCGCCATTCTAGCCTCGCCCATGTGGCTCTGCTTTCCTTGTAGACACTGCATAGAGTTCCACAAAATAGTCATGAGGCACAGTAAAGAACATGAAAGTGGCAAGTTCCGAAGGAATTCGAATGAACAAAATCTAGATCAAATAGCAAACACAAAAATATAATTAAAAACCATGTTAGATGCCCTTTTGCACATGATATTGACAATTTGGGAGGTTTAGGTGAGTGAAAAAGGTATGGAAAAGTGTATGGAAAAGATGCAAATTTAGGACTCAACATACCCCCACTGTGAAGGTGTTGCATGTCCTCATGCAACCAAAATTTTGATACTCTTTGTTCAGTTCATGTGCCTTGATACTTCAGCCAGCACATCCAATCCTCTTCTCTTCTTCCTTGGAACTGCCATCATTCTGGGTTTCTTCATTAAGTACCTAAATTTGATATTTACAAGTGCTCTGCTCAATTTTTGGCATTTCCTTTTCAATTTCTTATTCTTCTTTTGCCATATTCCCAAATGTAACATAGTATTATCATGGATGATCTTGTCCAGCTTGCCTTGTTCTTTCAATGTTTCATTTTCATTTTTGATGTGCCGATTTAAAAGCTCCAGCTCAAAAATTTCCTGTTTTAATGACTGAACTAAATCATCCTGCAATGTATGAGGCTGAATGGAAGAGGTACTTGAACCTGTGGCTGCCTTTTCCAAGGATTCTATATAGTCATATACCTCCTGCTGCTTGGGGTCTACTTCCGGTGTCATTTTCATTGGGCTGTCCCCAAAATGCTGTAAAGGAGAATTATGTTCAAAATCTGGCCGAGGAGGGCTTACATCAATATTTTGCTGAGAATAAGATGGAGCATGCTCATTGTCTGATTGGGAATGAAAGGAATCAGGTTCACTAACTGACTGAAATGGACTATGGTCAGTTGGAGACTGTTCAGATGTCTCCTCACCCAAATCAATGAAATGAGGACCCTTAATTTGTGTTTTTCTCAATTTTCCTTTAAACCTGCTGCTTCTCCTCACATGCTGTGGTACACTACCCTTTTGTTCTTGTTTTCCTGTCTCTGCCTTCTTGGATATAGATGACTGTTTTTGAAGATAAACTAATCTTTCAAATAGTATTTGATGATCTTCTTCTTTAGAAGAAGGAGTTTTATGGACAGCCTCAATAATTTCTTTCCCTTTTGGTATTATTGGCTTCTTAGCCTTGATTTCCTTCTTCTTCCTTTTTACCAATCTCTTTTCCCTATCAGTTCTTTCCATAGTAATAGTAGGAGTGTTTTGGATTTCCTCAATTGTTCTTTTCCTCCTACTTCTTTTTGCTGTGCTAGCTGCGGGAATTTCCCGAGTAGGAGTAATTTGGGTTTCAACATTCATTCTTTTTCTTCTACTCCTTCTAATTGAACTACCTTCAGGAATTTCCTGAGGTTCTTCAAAGAAGTTTCTAATTAGGAATTGTTCCCATGTATCTTTTCTTTCCTTTAGCTCCTTTTCAATCAGAATTTTTATAAGGCCGTGGTGATAAAGATGAGGCTCTACATCTCCTAAGTGTTTTTGAATAGTCACAGCCATTTTCTTTAAGCTATTGAATAGAAAATAAGGGAGATTGAGAGTTTGGTTTTCAAGAAAATTCATCAATAGCCTGGTATGGTACATGTACATAGACCCAAAACGGCCTTCACATGTAATAAATTTCTAAACAATTAGTAGTAAAGTGGCCCATTCTTCTTTTATTGCATGCACAGGGATTCCTCTTTTAAAAATAGTGATATCCATACCTTGATTTCGTAGAATTGTTCTCCATGCCTCATCACTGATGCTTTTATTTTTGAACCAACGTTCTCCCTCCTGAAGAAGTTCTGTGGCTGTTGCTATTGATGCTTCATTGACCGAAAACTTGAGGTCTCCAATTTCTGCTTCCGAGCCATCAAATGACCTTGCAAACGCTTTTGTAACTTCTTTGTGGTAACCTCTGAATTTCTGAATAAAACGCAGCCATTTAGCTTTCTTCAATATCTCTTTTGCTTGTGGATATCCCTCTATAAACTTTGGTCCTTCCGGCTCTGCCCTTAGCAACTTACCCATTTCACTTTTCTGTGCTTCACTAATTTGCCTCTGTGAGGGTTTAAGTGGAAATGGAACGACTGAATACACATGATCGAGCACAATGACTGTGGGAATGTATCATAGAATGGAAATGAGCACCATAAACGGAATGGAGTAAGACTGTGGGTAGATATACGGGAGTGAGAATGAGCAAAAGGAACGAAATGGAGTGAAATAGGGAGTGAGAATGAGTAGAGTGGGGTTTTGTAAACACGACAGAGACACGACAAAGAGGTTAACAAAGTATAATGCATTCGGCCGCGTTTTGAATTTTGGTGGCTGTGTAATAAATATAAACACGTTTCAATCAACGGTTATGAAGTTATGCGGCTTGTAAGAGTCCTTTGTCAACTCAAATACGTCTCATTATCTCTGGTGGGATATTGGAACATGAGTGAGAATCGGAATTTCAATGATGAAACCGTTTATGAATGAATGCAAGAGGATAACATGGAGATCGTGACAGGTTACGGAACTGTCAATATAATCATTGCACGTAATGGGTAGAGCTCATGGTTTAAAACTATATAAAAATGTGTTTTTCAATACTATTTGAAATAAACTTTATTCATACCTTTGGAATCCTTGCTTTTGCCCTTGGTCTTCAACTGATTCATCTCCATTGGTGTCTTGAATGTTCCATTGATCCTCTCTCCTGCATTTTATTTCATAATTATGAAAATAACAACTGACTGTACATTCTCTTTGAAAACAGAGTAGTAGCTGCAGAATCTGCTTCTGGCTGCGGAAACTGGAGTCAGCTGCGGAAACAGATGTCAGCTGCGGAAACAGATGTCAGCTGCGGAAACTGACACAGCTATTACTTGGTTGAATAGAAATGAACAAATGACAAATGACCAGATGGAAATGGTCATAAAAAAAATATTTTTATTGATGGAATGGATGAAATGAAGTGGAATGAAGTGAAATGAAATGAAATGAAGTGGAATGAAATGGAGTGGGTGGTAAAATGAAATGAAATGAAGAAGATATTTTTTTTTTTTTGGAAAATAGAGAGTGTCAGGTGTCCCTGATTTTCACCCTATATTTTCTGTATAAGACTGCCAATCAATGATTGGTTTTCAGGCTTATACCATTTTTTTATTTATTTTTTATTTTTTTTTATAAGTGAAAAACAAAAGCTAGGCTGGTGGAGAAGAAGAATTCTTCTGTACCAGCCTGATTGCAGAACTTTCTTGAAACATCTTGACAAAATCCTCTTTTGAGAGTGGCTTATGATAAACTTTCAATCGATGGACATTCACAATAAGAGGAGTTTGAAACTCATCAATGGTCTTGATTCTTATAGCTCCATTGCTAAAGATTTTGTCAATCTCATATGGCCCAAGCCAATGAGTCTGAAATTTCCCTTGAAAATATTTAAACTTGGAGTCAAATAACAATGCCCAATATCCTTCTTGAAACTTCTTCTCTTTGATATATTTGTCATGCCATTTAGTTCTTTGATATTGAACTAGATTAGTTCTTAGAATTGCTTCTTGTCTGATCTCATCTAGCTCATTCAACTGCTCCATTCTATGCTTTTGGGCTTCTGATAAGTCCATCCCCAACTGAACTGCTATCTTGAAGGTCTTGATTTGGAACTCAATGGGGAGCAAGACTTCTTTCCCATAAACAAGTTCATAGGGAGAATGTCATGTTGTATTCCTCCATGTAGTTCTGTAGGCCCACAAGGCTTCTGGAAGCCTTTCTGCCCAATCTCTTCTATGTAGATGAACAGTTTTGGTGATGATACTTTCAAGAACTTTGTTTGTGGACTCCACTTGACCATTTGCTTGTGGATGGTAAGGAGTAGATCTTCTGTGCTTGATTTTGTATTCTTTCATCAACTTCTCCACCAAATTGGATGTGAATTGGCTCCCCTGATCTGTCACAATTTCTCTTGGAACACCAAACCGAGTAAAAATATCCTCATAAAGAAAATGAACAACTGAATTTTCAGTAGCAGATACTAATGCTTTGGCTTCTACCCATTTAGTAACATAATCAGTACAAACCAATATATACTTCTTTTGCTTTGATGGTGGATTAATAGGTCCAATGAAATCTAAAGCCCATTTTTCAAAGGGTTCAATGAGTACCTGTGTTTGCAGTGGCATTTCATTTGAAAGGGTAGGTTTCCCTACTCTTTGGCAGCTATCACACCTTTTGGCATATTGTTTTGCATCTTTGAAGAGAGAAGGCCAATAATATCCCAAGGAAAGGATTTTATAGGCCGTCCTTTTGTCCGCAAAGTGTCCGCCGCATGGTTCATCATGACATGCCTTAAGAATATCAGGCATTTCATCTTCCCTGACACATCTTCCGATCACAAGATCTGGCCCTGTTTTAAACAATTCGTTAGAAATCCATGAATATTTTGAACTCTCCTGAATAATTTTTCGTTTTTCACTTGGAAATAAATGTGAAGGTAGTTTCCCCGTAACCAAATAGTTAGCAATATCTGCATACCAAGGAGTCTTAATAGTTACTGCAAACAAGTATTCATCAGGAAACTTATCCTCTACAGGAGAATCTTCTTTAGTATTCTGAATCCTAGACAAGAAATCAGCTACCGTATTTTGTTTTCCTGGTCTATCCAACACAGTAATATTGAATTCTTGCAAAAGTAAGAGCCATCTTGTCACTCTGCCATTAGTAACAGGTTTTTTCATTAAATATCTAATTGCATAATGGTCAGTATGAATAAAAGTTTCATAGCCTGTTATGTAATGTCTAAACTTATTAATTGCATGAACAACAGCTAAGAACTCTTTTTCAGTCACAGTATAATTCAACTCTGTGGGAGTCAAATTTTTACCGGTGTAATAAATGGCATAAGGAATTAAATCTTTTTGACCCAACACAGCTCCAAGAGCTGTATCTGAAGCATCCGTAGAAATATGAAAAGGGAGTTTCCAATTTGGTCCTCTCAAGATAGGTGCTTCAGATATTCTTGTTTTCAAAGTTTCAAAGGCTGATTGACAATCAGGATCCCATTTGAATTCACAATCTTTTGTAAGCAATTTGAAGAGTGGAGATGCTATTTTAGTGAAGTTTTCTATAAATCTTCTATAGTAACCAGTAAATCCTAAAAAACTTCTAACATCTCTTTGACAATTTGGAATAGGCAACTTGGAGATGACTTCAACTTTCGATCTATCAACCTTAATCCCATCTCCCGAAATATGATGTCCTAAAACAATCCTTTCAGTAAACATCATAAAGCATTTTTCATGGCTTAATGAAAGGTTTGTTTCTTTACATCTTATGAGAACTTTTTCCAAATTTTCTAATGCCTCTTCAAATGAATTACCATAAACTGTAAAATCATCCATATAAACCTCTACACAATCATGGATTAGATCAGAAAAAATTCCTAGTACTGCTCTTTGGAATGTTGCCGGTGCATTACATAACCCAAAAGGAAGTACTCGGTAGGCAAAAGTTCCCCATGGACAAGTAAATGTGGTCTTATCTTGATCTTCAGGTGCTACCTGAATTTGATTATAGCCACTAAACCATCCAAAAATGAAAAGTACTTTTTACCTGCTAATGTGTCTAATACCTGATCGATAAAAGGCAAAGGAAAGTGATCCTTCAAAGTTGCTTTGTTCAATTCCCTGTAATCAATGCATACCCTCCATTTACCATTCTTTTTAGGTACTATAACCAAAGGATAAACCCATCAGCTATCTGAAATTGGATAAATGAAGTTTACATTGAGAAGTTTTTGGAGCTCTTCTTTCACTATCTCCCTAAGATTTGGATTCATCCTTCTTTGAGGTTGTCTGATTGGTCTACTCTTTTCCTCAATATAGATATGATGGATGCAAGTCTTAGGATCAATACCCTTCATGTCAGTATACTCCCATGCAAATGCAGTAGAATGTTTTTGCAAGATTCTGGTTAGTTCTTCTTGTTGTGATTTCTCCAAATGTTTGTTGATATTCAATGTCTTTTCTAGAAAAATCTCAATAGTAGAATTACCAAATTCTTCCATAGAGTAAAGAGAAATTTGTCTTGATGATAAATATTCTATGTCAGATTCCAACTGAAATTGTGTGGGGTCATATTCTGAAGATGTCTCAAAATTTTCTAATGTGTTCAGAATTTGACTATCCTCACTGATTTCAGAAATGGTAAAGACAGGTTGTATAGTGTCCTCATCATCAACCCATTCATTGTCTCCTATTTCTATGATTGCTCTTGCTGGAGGATACAAATTGAATTTCTTTGTCGAATTACCATTAGAAATGTACATGTCCCCAGATCTACAACTAATAAAAGCATCAGCTGTGGCTAGCCAAGGTCTTCCTAAGATAAGTGGGTGCCCTCCTAGATTATTCTTGGGAGTCAAAATCATAAAATCTACCGGATATTCCCAAGAATCTAAGGAGACTAAAATATCTTCTAATACACCATCTGGTTTAATAATTGATCGATCTGCAAGTTGCAGTAAAGTAGGTGTAAAAAGAAGGTTAGGAAGTTTTAGCTGGTCCATAGTCTGTCTACTCATAATGTTGATAGCAGCCCCTAAGTCAATCGATGTGTTTGGAATTTCTATCCCATTTATATGTGTCTTGACAATTGGACTTCCTGGATCTACATACTTCTGCATCGTAATTTTTCCCATCATGATATCTGCAATTTTTCCTACCAGGTAGATTCTTCTTGTGTCTTTTAGTTTCCTTCTTGGTCTTTTGAAACTCAACTCCTTTATTGTTTTTGCTAGAATAGGAATCTCTCGAATGGCTTGTAGCAAGGGAATCTTGATACAAACATTCTTCAATTCATCTAGAAAATCATAGTTAGGCCACAAGATTTGTTTTTCCACCCCCTTGTCAATTTGTAGTCTTTCAGGAAAAGGAGGTGTAGATGAAGATGCAGGTTGCTCAACTATAGGAGTTGTGGGTGTTGACTTTTCTTTTTCTTTTTGAATGCTTGAATTTTGAAGAGATTCTTCCTCAAAACCCTTATTGACTTGAAGAGAATCCTCCTCAGAGGTATCTTGCTCTTGAATATCTATAGAAGGTTTTTCTAAAACTCTACCAGATCTGAGTTGTACATCGTTGAGAGGAACAATCATATAGGTAGGAAATTGTTGTCTTTCTACCATATAAGTAGTTTGAGGATTCTTATTGTTAGGATTTGGCAATGGCTGAGCTGGAAGTTGATTTGTCTTCTGTTGGTATGGAAGCATGAGTTGAGGATTTGAATTTTGTTGAGAAGGTTGTTGTTGTGGGAATGGCAATGAAAGTTGTGGATTTGGGCTTGGAAGTTGTGGAATTTGTTGACTTTGAAAAGATGGAGGATATTGATAAAATTGAGCAAATCTCCCATAAGGGTTTTGCATCCCTTGTACCCATGGCTGATATGAATTTTGATGTTGGGGCCAAGGTTGTTGCCAAGGATTCCAATTTGGTGGGGTTTGAAGATTCATCGGGTTATTAAACCCTTGAGATTGTTGTCCCTGCCAAGGTCTCCTTGCGACAAAACAGAGAGATTCTACTGAATTTGGATCTTCTTGAAAAACAGTTTTGAGTCCAGGGATTGAAGGACAATCCTTGATCTCATGATTTTCTGAGCAAATCATACATGTTTCTACAACTTTTGCATCCAAGGGACATTCCCTTAAAGCATGTTTCTTCCTACATTTCGGACAAAAGATGGCTAAGGCATCTGTTTCTGCTTTCTGCTTGTTTTTGATTTTAAGGGTGTCTAGTTGTTCACTAAGGCTCCCTAAAATATCAGTTTTGAACTCATAAAGCATATTACCAATCTCTGCCCTACTTACTGATCCAGTTGCAGATTTGTTAGCCCTAATAAGAGAAGGATCCCTAGGCCCTTTTCCTGTTTTAGATTTTCCTCTTGAGAGATGGACACATAGTTCTGTTATATCACGAAGTGGAAGTTGAAAAATGTCTCCTTTCCCCATCATGTTTAAAATATCTATCCATTCATCTCTAATGGCTTTTAATATGAGGGCTTTCAAGGTTTCATCATCTAAGTTGCTCATCTTTGCTCTTTTCAAGTTGTATTGAAATCTTTCAAGTAAATCTTCCAAGTTTTCATCTTCTTTTGCATCATTTTGAATACCTCATCCTTGTGATTGGTGGGCATACAATAGTCCAAGTATCTATCCAAAAATGTTTGTTTCATATCATTCCAAGTCCCGATAGATTGAGTGGCTAATCCCATGAACCATTTCAAAGCAGATCCCTTCAATGTTGAAGGAAACAGTTTGAGTTTTTGAGAATCTTCCATAGAGTCATAAGTTCGGCACACAACTTCAAACTCAAACAGAAATGTTTCAGGATCCTCACTTCGCAATCCATAAAAGTTAGGGAGAACAGATGGTGAGATATTTTTCATTGTTGCATGAGTTTCCTCATCGACTATAGGGAATCCCAACAAATCCCTATTTCTACCATTATTTCCTTCACCATTGTTATCTCCATTATCTCCTCCTCTTCTACCTCCACCTCTATTTATTACTTCCTCTGCCATGATAGTTTATTTAGAGTCCTTATAGTCCTCTATTTCTTCTACCAAGGAAGGATGAGAGAAAGTCTCTTTGTTTTCTAAGTGGGTTTTAGTAGGTGGTATAGGAGAATCCTCTAATTCAGCTGTTCCTTGACTTCCAAAAATCTTAAGGCTAGGGGTATATGGTGGTGAATCTGGTCTATGCCTTGAAGAAGATGGAGTTATGAAAATCGAACTCTTGGCTTTAGCTATAAACCTTCCCCTAGAATCTCTTGCTCTATGCATGTCATTTTTTATTTTTATTTTTAAAAAAATTGGGCTAATAATTCTCTTTCTGATCTTCCAGATCACACTAGGTGCAAGAAGAGAGCATACTTAAGAAATTACTAAACCAATAACTCTCTTTTCTGATCCTCCAGATCACACTAGGTGCAAGAGGAGAGCATACTTCAAGATGTTATCAAGTTTTCCCTTCTTTTATGATTTTATGTTTTTTTTTTTTTTTTTAAGAAATTGGCTACCTAGTTACACTTCCCCGGCAACGGCGCCAAAATGTTTGGTCAATTTAGTGTGTCCTAAATTGCTGCATTTAATTTGTCAATCCGGGAATCGTAAGCAGATGAAGTGTGGCGCACTATATGTGCAAGATAACCTATTTCTTAACTTTTTGTCGTTTTTGGTTTTTCTAAGGTGAAATGGAAATTCTAAAATGAAAACAAGTTTGGTTATATTTGTTCAAGGAAGTGATATCCCCTATAATGATTTAACAACTTGTAACTTTAAAAAGCAATTTGAAATTTACAATGACAAGACTTGAAAGAAAGTAAAAGTGTACTGCTGAAATGAAAAGGTGCTGCTAATCTAATGAATCAAAACAGTAAACTAGTGAACATGAAAACCAAACTATTCTTGCTGCCGACTAAACAAAAAAAAAAAGAAACTATACTTAAGGAAATTCAAAATTGCAACAAAATAAATCTAAATCAGATTACATCAATTCATTTTCTGACCCTTCATCATTAGACCAGCTATGATTTTCGGAAGTAATCATAAACAACTTGTGTAACTGATATTTAATTTGAAAAAAGTAAACTAATACTAAACCATACACTCATGATTCAATCCCTCACCATCAGTCCAGTTGTGGCTTTCGGAGGCAACTGAAGATGTCATACATGATTTAATATATCTAAATTTGCAGAAAAGAAACTAATACTAAACTACACATTTCATAATGTAGTCCCTCACCATCAGTCCAGCTGTGGCTTTCGGAGGCAACTGAAGACGCTATGAGCAGCTTAATATATCTAAATTTGCAGAAAAGAAACTAATACTAAACTACACATTTCATAATGCAGTCCCTCACCATCAGTCCAGCTGTGGCTTTCGGAGGCAACTGAAGATGCTATGAGTAGCTTAATATATCTAAATTTAACTACTAAAGCAGATAAGCAAAACTGAAATGTACAAAGCAAGACTGAAGTTAAACAAAAAGCTATGAAAAGCAAACTAGCAGCAGAACAATGTTAGTTTCATGTCATTAGTCAAAATGCTATGAAAATGCCCGGGCTGTCTATCTAAAACCTGCAATCAAGAAAACTGATCAGTGATTAACAATCATAAAACATGAAAGACAGAAATGAAATGGAAATTATGGAAATGTATACACAGAAATGAAACAACTGCAAAGTATGAACATATGGATGGATTATGATACAATGACTTTTAAAGAAATGAAATGAGAAATATACACTAATACACAAAACCTTAGTTGAGCAGGGGCCCTCTACACAGCCTTGGTAACGATCCTCAAACAAGAATTAAGTTGAAAAACAGAGTCTTCTCATATTAAAAAACAGTTCATTACAGAATGGTAGTGTTACAGCACAAGTGCAGCGTAATCACTACAGAACAGACTAAAAGATAACAGAGTACATTCACTAACATCAACTATCAACTAACTTTATGTGCGTATGCAAACGCTCTATATATAACAATAAACTGTAACTGTCTCCTAAATTTCATGATGGCAGAGAGCACGTAGACCACTACATCCACGGATATAGGAGTATGGCCGTGTTGGAAAGTGAATCTACGGAAGGTGGATGCTTGAATTCGACTCCAGAGCTCTGCACAGATGTCGATTTAACCTCCGCAGGCTTAGAAACGGCCGTATGGATCTTTATATGCCACGAAACAGAGTCCGGTCGACATGAAACTCCATGGTTGACTTCCATGTGGACGCCTTTGACCGCGGCTTCTTTGGACGAGTTTGCTTGAACCAATAGGACACGAACGATGTCCACGTCATTCCTAGCCCGCCCATGTGGCTCGTTTCCCTTGTAGACACCTGTAGCATAGAGTTCCACAAAATAGCTGCAACCCAAGCTATATTATGAGCTCCTTGCTATGTTAAGATGTCCTAGGCACTGGTCTATAGCAACTCTAGGCTGTCTCTAGGAGGGACAAGAATTGTCTACAACACACTCCATGAACCTCATCTTGTGGCTGATCCACATCCTGAGACTCATCCTTAGGAACTAATAGCTCCTCATCTGCATGCAAGTGTGTCTCCCTCTCAAGCGAACACTTCATGGCTTTCTCCTCATGAAATTTGATATCCCGTCGCACAAACAACCTGCGACAACTGAATTTCACACGATAGCTAGTACTGCACCCTACAAATATCCCAACCTTCGCAGTCACCAGCCTTCTTCCCCCGGCATCCGTCGATTGAATGTAAACAGGTGAACCAAAAATCCTCAAATGGGAAATATCAGGCCTCTTACCAGAAAACGCCTCCTCGAGTGTACTCATGCCAAGTATCCTGTGAGGACAACGGTTCTGCACATATACTGCAGTATTGCATGCCTCACCCCACAAGTGTATGGGAAGGCCCTGATCATGCAATATCACCTGTACAGTGCCCACGATCGTTCTGTTCTTCCACTCAGCAACCCCATTTTGCTATGGGTTATGAGGTGGTATGAGCTCTCTTCGAATTCCTTCTGCACTGCAAAAGTCCTTGAATTCTCCAGAGATGAATTCACCACCATTGTTGCTCCTAAGAGCCTTCACTTGCTTCCTCGATTCTTTCTCAACCCCATGAACTCACAGAAATTTGATTATGTCTCGCTCTTCTTCTGCATGAAGAAGATCCAGCACTTACGAGAAAAATCATCAACAAATATCACATAGTACCTGTGCTTTGTTGTCGAAGCTACTGAGAAAGGTCCACACACGTCTGTGTGAAATTCTCTCAAGGACTGAAGCGTGGCGCGACTATCCTTCGTGAAAGGTGGCTTTCACAAATTTTCCAAGGTAACCCTTTGCACAGATCCCATCGCAAGAGCACTCTTGTAAAGCCCTGGGAAACGCCGCAGATCTTCTCAAAGCTCCATGGTAAAGGTGGCCCAATATCTGGTGCCACAACTTCCCATCATCCTGGCTGACCACTCCTTCTGCCTTGCCTGCCATTGCTGTGCAGCCATCTACCTGCAATTGATAAAGGTTATTAATTCGAACCCCTATCCTTCGAGTCTCACCAGTTGCCTTACTGCACAGGAAAGCCTTTCCCTCACTAAAGACAACATCATATCCCTTGTCTTCTAACATCCCCACAGAGTTAAGATTCTTCTTCAATCCTGGAACATGCATCACTTCCTTCAATATGAAGGGTTTACCAGACTCCGTCTCAAAGAAAATGGTACCAATACCTGTTGCACTGTATCTACCATCATCGCCCATCTCGATGTGCAATCCAAGATCTTTCTCATCCAAATCAGTAAACAAATCTCGATCTCTTGTCATGTGAAAATATGCACCACTGTCCAGAAACCACACTGAACCCGTCAAACTTGAGACCAAGCATGTGATCAGCGAAAAATCCAGCTCAAACTGTGAGGCTAAGGCCTCTCCAGCTGCAGATCCAACAACCTGCTTATTTTTCTTCTTCTGTGGACAACTGGTGGCGTAATGTCCGTGTTGGTGACAGTGAAAGCACTTCACCTTGGACATGTCTTGCTTCTTGCCGTTCACACCAGAATGAGAAGCTTTCTTGCTCTTCCCCTTCTTTTATTTGGAAGCCAAAGTGAAATTCTCTTCATCAGAGTTCTTTGATGAAGATCCGTCCCTGGTACTCCGCCTTATCTCCTCTTGCACAAGATCCAACCAAAGTCGCTCCCATCCTGGCAATTTCTCTCGACCATTGATAGAGTCCTGATAGGAGTGCCAACTCTTCAAAAGCCCAAGGAGATCCAAGCTCACCAAGTCCTCATCATCAACAGTCACCCCCACACTTCCCAACTCATCCCTGCATTGGATGAACTTCGTGAGGTACTTGGGCATACTGTCGCCTTTCTCCATCTTTATGTTCCTGAGTTTGTCCTTGAGCGCCAACTTCCTCTGGTCGCTCTTGCTTTGGAATAAATATATCAAAGCTCTCCACATTAAGAATGGAGAAGCCTTACCATGAAGGTTGGACACTATGTGATCCTTCACACCTTCCAACAGAATCCTTCGACACTTTTCTATCTTCTTTTGCCATGCGTCAAGTACGACAGCATCACCAGAAGCAGGTTTAGGAATTTCTGCATCTATGAACTCCTTCAACCCATTTTCATCTAACACCGCCTCCATCCTATCCTTCCATGCAATATAATTCGAGCTGCCCTCAAGGGCATACTCCAATCGCAATCCATTGAAAGACATTTCAACTTCGACACCAAGAAAACACTGCTGCAAATTCGAATTCCACCAGCACAAAACTCAACCGCTTCAATGTTTTTCAATTGCTCCAATGATCAATATCGCTCCGATACCATGTAGAAATTTGAATAACTGATATATTTTTCACCTAGATTCTCCTAATCACACACTATTTTAGCTTCATGCATAATACAGAATCTCTTCTACCATTGATCATTAATTGCAGAAATAAAATCAATTGCTTGCACACATTAAAACCACAAACAATCACACATATGAACACAGTATTTAATGAGAAAGATTAAAGTTGAAAACCCCAACTATCTGTATGTTATATGTCATGGAGATCATGTAACAATCATAGTACAAATCTCCTCACAAGCTCTCATGCACACCCTCAATTGCTACACACTGTCAAGCTAGATCTAGCAAAACACATGCTCCAATATTTTTCCACTTGATAGCTAGCCTCTATTGTGTTTTCAATGCTATGGGATGGCTTCATTAAATAGATAAACCACCTGGCTTGTACTGCGCAATCCTTATGGGCTTCTCCACCTATCTGTGTGTTGCAAATAGCAACAGTATAGTCACAACTGATAGTTAACATGCTCTTTCACCTATCTCTGCACTGGTCTCCATTGAAACTGTCCATGCACTGAAGTTAACTGATGTATTCTTTAGTTGATTAATGAGTTTATAATTAGTGAATTAATTAATAATTAATTCACACCACTCTCACTAATTGTATCAATTAGTTAAACTAGATACAAATAGTTCAACTATGTTTAGATTAGTTAAAGTGAATACAACTCCACTAACTTCCTCAATCAACTCCACCAAACTCTGTCACATGAGTTCTAACTGAAGTATCCATGCAATAGCTCCACTTAACCCTCAGGAATAGTGTAATTCCTTCTATCAGTTCCTGTGCCACATCTGTGCACTTAACTGAAGTGCTCCAAGAGAATAAGATAATGTTTAGAGTCCAAATATTATTAAGAGCTAATAATATTCGACATATCTATTTTTTAGACTGGCAATCTAAAAATAGATTCCGCCCAGTATGTCTAAAAATAGAAGTCCATCTATTTTTCCAACTTGACCAACCATCCACAAATAGCATCCTGCAACTCATAGAATATGATCGACATGTCTAAAAATAGACTTTGCGCCAAAAATAGCCTGCGAGCCCACTTAGTGAAGGCGAATTCTTTCCACTAAGCTCATCATCTTGTTGCAATCTCAACAAATAGATGTGTCAAAGGAAGATGAATTTTCACTTCTTGAACCTTCTGACAAAATTCTAAACATCCTACTTCATGAAAGTTAAAGAGCACTGAAGGAGAGGCATTCACTTCCTCAGTTGAAAAAGGTTCATACCTTTTGTGAGGACCACTTTTGTTATCTGACTTAGGAGGCATTTTTCTTCTGAGATCCTTAGCTGATTCACCAATGCAAACTGTCTCAAATGTTCACTGAGATAAATCTTCAATCAATACTCTTTGCTCTTTGAGAAAAACTAAGTCTATCCTTAGTTAGCTAACAAATTTGTTCAAATGAAAACAACTCTTTCTGACCCTGACAATATGCATTCCTCTCCTTTAATTCACTGTTTACTGTGGTTGTTTGAAGCAAGAAAGAGGTCCCTTTGAAAAACAATGTCTCCTCTGGTATAACTGTTTCAAGGCATTGATTTAAAACACAGACTGTATCCTTTAGCAAACACTGTGTTCTGCTTTGAAATAAAACTGCCCTCCTGTGATGATTAATGTCTCTCCACAACAAAAGACAGCCCCTTGTCACTGAATAATGAACCTTCTAACAGACTTTCTCTCTCCTTAAATGATCACCGTTTTTCTTTTGTGTTTGGAAAACAAGTGTTATATGAATGAAGACAAATTCACCTCTTCAATATTGTGTGAGATAAATGAGGTTTTGACAAGGTTTGTTAGTGGATTTTGGAGGCAAATGTTTCTTGGTTTTGGCACACAGTTTCTTCACTTTCAATCTTTGTCCTTTATCCTTTGCAATATACAGCAAGAAAAACCTCCTTTAATTTTGAAAGACACCTTATTTTCTAACCAATGTTCTTCTTTTATGATGTAAACAAAGTGCTCTTTGAAATATTTGTTAAAATATCTCTTTAAACTGCTTTGAAAAACCTTCACAAGCTTTGTTTTCTACTGGAGACTGTATACATTTTTTTACTATCTCACAGCTCAAGAAAAATGTTTCTTTTGACTAAAAAACCCTCCTCAGGACTAACAACTTAGATAGGAGATGGAGAAATACCTTGAGGAATGAGTTTTAGGCCTATTTGATCATTGGCACAGTGTGCAAGGAAGCTCGTTCAAAGTCGGTGGATGAGCAGGCGTTTAGAGCTGAACGCGTCGCACAGAAGGGTGTCGAGTCTACCTCGGGTGCCCAGTGACCGCTGGCATAGGCGTGCCGCGCGAGGCTACAGGCACGCCTGGCCTCTGTTCAAAATCTTTGTTCGGGCACCTACAGGCTCACCGTGCATGTGTACAGGCACACCGTGCAGAGCTTGAAGCCTGATTTCTTCAGAATTGCCTGAAAATTTCTTCTTTTCTTCTGGTGAGGAGGCTGATGAATGTTTGTTTCAAGTTTTTAAACTTGATGAGGGCCTTTTTAACAGCCTTCTCCTCCTTTTTAAAATTAGAAAACCCCCTTTCTTCACTTGTCCACTTTGAACATTTTCAAACAATGGTGGGCCCTCTGCTCATTTGTGGAGGAGGCCTTTTGACACCGTGATGTTTTTGGCTAGTTTTGAAAAGAGGTGAATGTAGCACTTTGATTGGTATAGAAGGACTATAAAAACTTTTTTCTTCTCATATTATTCCTCAATGGAAAATTTATCATGAAACCACTATTACAGTCCTTACAAATGGCCTTTTATATTTATGTGAGGCCTTTCTCCTTGTCTACCGATGTAGGTCTTCTTTGACATTTTGATGAGGCTGTCCTTAGCCCAAGTTTCACCCTTATTACAGTTTGAAGGAGGCCTTTATAAACAGAGGGGAAAGAGACTTTATAACATCAGAAAGCCATCTTTTTGTTTGATGTGAAATAGGTTTTCAACCTATGAACCCTTATTGTTTTATCACTATTTTTCAAACCTGTCTTTAAAAGGAAAATTGCTCAAACATCATATGAAAAACTGCTGATGCATCTTTTGTTTATCTTTTGGAAGGAGGTGACCCACAATTTCTGAAAATACTTTGACGACTTAACCCTCTACTTTTTAAATGAAGGAGGTTCTCACTGTACCTTTAACCATCTACTTTTAATGAAGGAGGTTACACTGTTTCTAACCATCTGCTCTTTTAAAGGAGGAGATTCTTATCATGTTCCCAACCATCTACTTTTCAATGAAGGAGGTCATTTCTATGCTTTCAACCATCTACTCTTTTAAAGGAGGATATTCTCACTGTAGATATGACATTTCATCTATTTCCAAAATGTATTACCTTTCTGCAAATCACATGTCTCTGCTTAGTATCATGTCAAATAGGCAATAATCCGCTCTATGAGATGTGTTATGAGATATGTTTTCTTTGTAAAATATCCTTGTGAACAGTTAGACCAGAAATCACGTGACTTGTGTATGCAGAGTATTTTCTTGCTAGACATAGTTGACTGACTTCCCTTGACTGTGTTTGCAGATGCAGGTTGAAATTTCCTTTTGTAGGAGATGCTGAGAATACTACTGATCAGCAAAACATTAGCCCTTTGCATTCATATGACTTGGAGGCTGCGCTCTGTTCCTTTAGGAAAATTTGGATTTCAGACTACACCCATTAGTAGCCCTTCACTTACTGTATTTTACTTGTTTTACTGAGGGCAAGCTATTTTAGCATGCAGGACCCCTTTGACTTTGTTCTTTTGCTCATTTACACCTTGATCATTGTTGCAATCACACCCCTGCAGAGATGTAACAGACATATAACTTTGAACCCTGAAGAGCTTCCTTAGGGTCTTATGGAGATTTTTCCTGACCTAAGCATGTTATTTTAGACAGTGAACATACTTATCTTCTTCTGTTTTGGATCTTTGCTGAACTTCCTTTGGACTGAGATAGAATGACCTCTTAGTGGTGCGACCTATGGATGGATCAAGATTTGTTTTTGCAGATTAGGCGCTAATTCAGGGCTGGCTGGTACTGAACAGAGGCTTTTGGCTCAGGGTGTTTTTTTCCAAGGAATGGATTCCCTAAAGCACCACTATCTAACTTAGGCGTGATCTTGACAGATTCTAAGTGCTTTTCTTTGGTATGATTAGATCTTTAAATGACAGATAACTAGGGACAAGGTTACAGACACTTTGTAAATAGTTGGATAATGAATGGCTTTAGGAATAAGGGTAAATGACAACGGATAACTTTCAGCTATGGCAACTATGGATAGGGTTATTTTGCTGAAACCAGATAGGACTTGACAAATGGGTTTTTTCTCATCATAGGCTGACCGGAAGGGGCAGGAGGAAAAAAAATGTTTTGGGGTGTTTTCTAGATGACAGATTAGACAGTTTGGAGGTTAGCTTCTAGAAAAATTAGCTTAAGAAACTATTCATCATCAACAGGTGAAAAATATTGATGACTAACATGTCCAATCTATCCTAATCTTGTAGCCCGACTATTGCCATCTCAAAAAAATATGTCAAAAAACTCCTCTTCCCTTATGCTCAGCTGTTGCTAGGCTCTACACACTCCCTCCTGGAGTGAGTAAATATGCTCACAACAACTGCTAATCTACAAGGGAATTTGAACTCCTAAGACTAGAAGTTCCCTCAGGAAAATTTTCCCTCATTGTGTGCTCTTTATTCCGCCTGATGCTATTTTTCTCTAGAAAACTATTGCAAAATAACTGCGTCCAACTAGAGATCTTCTTAGCAATAAAAAATATGGCTACTCCATCTTCCTCTGGTAATCCTCGATCTGTAGAAATCTGATTTCTCTATCGCACTCTTAGAGAAAATGATTTTCCTCAAGAAATTGACCCTATTGGCCAAGGAACTACGTTGTCTTTGGGGGTTTCGAACTGCTTCTCATGCAAAGCAGTGAACCTCCTCTTGCCTTCTGCTACTGAACTCTCCAACTGATCAATTGTGCTTTGATACCATGTGAAAATTTGGTTACCTGAATAATATTGTAGCCACTGATGTTAATTATTCTAACTGTTCATTTACTCAACAATTTATCTGTTGTTCCCTATGGAAAATATCGGATTAAATACACTACAACCTTCACAAATAAACCGAGTAAATAAAACACTGGAATAATTTATATGCACACACACACAAAGTTACTCCATTATTTTTGGACCAATGTCCTCGGAAAAAATAACTCGCGAAAACTGGTATAGAAACTGAGCGTTTTATTATTATGAAGTAATGAAATATGAGTACAAACTATGGATGCCAAAACTGGCAACCCAAATAGAGAAAAACTGGAAAAAATAACTAGTAAGGAAATTCCTCACTCCACAGACAAATCTAACACTGACCTCAACTCGAAATTGAGCCGTCCCCAACTACCTCTACGTAGTCTCTAAATTACTATATGTAGTCATTGCGTCCCTCCATTTCGGAACAACGCCACCTCTCACTGTCTTGAAAATTGATTCTCCTAGCCTCTGGAACCTCTGCCTAGCTTCTGGCATTGTATCTCACCTTCTCCCCAACAAAATGGAATTTTCCTCTAGAGGGCACTGCATTTCCTTTGCATTGTCTCACTGTGGCACTCTCTGCCTCTCTACAAATGTACTCGTCGGATATGGAAATATTCCTCCGACCTCACTATCTCTTCTCCTCTGTCACTTATTTGATCTCACTAAATCACTTCTGGAAACACATAATTGCTACTCTGGCCCATCAATTTATTATCAAAATCAAATGCTCAACTGATTTGGTGTCTTCTCCAAGCCCCATCGACTTCTTCTTATAATCCTCCGTTGAGACTTCAACGAACACAATACAATATTAATCAATGGCTAGGATAAACTAGAAATCGATCCATGTACTTTTCTAGAACATTCTCACCATGGATTAATTAATTCTAATTAATTAATCATATTTCCTAAGTTTAGACTTAGGAAATATTATAAACTGACTAATAAATCTAATTAAGTCGTCTCTAGATGGAATTTTCAGAAAATATTTGTGTTTTGGAGAATACATGTATTCTAGATCTACCAAATCTTGTAGCTAGAACACATCTACTGCAACAAAAACTAACACTCCCTCTTAGGGAGGAATGTGTTCTAGGACTGCAAGTGCTGCCACAATACACTATCCCTGCACCATCTCTAGTTACACTGCTGATGTCTAGCTACTATTGCCCACCAACCACTATGCAACTATGATATGCGTTTCATCTATGTTGCTACTAACCTTGCTAAACTGCTGCCAACGCTGCATCTACAATGTAACTCTGTTGCACCTTCCATTGCAATATTTGAAACTCCCTCTCATCTGCTACTGCTGCATCTGAAAACTATCCAAAATAATGAACCATCTGTGTTCAATATGATGCTTCTATCACCCAAGTCTTGACTGGTACTAGTGTTTGTGGTGTCACTGAAGCCTCTGCACTGATGTTGACTCTGCAGTGTGCCAGCTGCACTGTTGCCAACTATGCACTGCATTGCCCAGTATCTGACCACTACTAGCCAATGCATATGTCACTCTGGAATCTGACTGCACCAACTGCCACTATTCCATCCTGATACTACATACTATGGGCTCCCGTAGTAAGGTACCAATTCAAGAGGTGGACCTCCTCAAGAATCCTGCCCAACCTGTAGCACTTTGGGGCTACAAAAACAAGTCACCCCACCTCACTCTTACAGGGATGTATGCAAACATGGTGAAATATTCCTCCAACGTTGAGGAAAACCTATTGATCTCACCAGAAGCTTCCTATTGGTCCTGATTCTCCTCCATGTCCTTCTTCTTGAGAGGACATTGGGAACTGTAGTGGCCTAACTCACCATAGCTGAAGCACTTGACCTTCAACAAGTCCTTATTCTTCCTACATTACTCTCCCTGCCCCTGATTGGGACATGTTTGCTTGAGGGGTCCTAACCCAGGTTCGGAGGTTAGGGTTTGCCAACAAACCCCTATACTACTGGCCCTTTCGGCAATGACCTACTTTCGCAGGCCAAGGTCTCACCCAAAGTAGTATGGGAGGGTGCTGGAACCAGGTTTCCACACCCTAGGAGAGAGTAGGTAATTTAAGGCAGGTTTGTGTTGCAGCTTATTAGGTTCACATAGAATACGTCTATTTGCATCCCTTTTAACAGTATAATCAACACATAACCATAACCAAGCTATTATCATTAACAGATCTAATCAATACATTCGCATCCACGTGCGCATCAGCAAATACCATCATAGAATACTATAATCGCAGCAAATTCCAGATCATAGATACATTCGCAGCTTAAAAAAATATCACAGATGCGCTTCATCGGTAACACAGTCAATCCAGATAGCACAATGGTACTTCAAATATATTCTGCATTCATTAGCATCAAAAATTCACTTACAACCCAAACATAGCCTGGCACACAGCCTAGCAGGGTCTGCACACAGTAGGACTGTCGATCTCCATGCACACATCCAACAAGAGTCCTTACCCAAAACAACCCAGATAGATCTTAACAATTCACACATAGCATCAATCTTATGTCTTACTTACTTACTAGACCCAACTATCTATCTATTTATAACATCTTAGCCTTTGCTACTCGATGGTCCGCAAACTGTGGTTTGTAGCCCTAGAGCTACCCTTTAACCCATTACAAAACATTAGGGGCTTTGACCCATCCCAAAACCCATACGCACGACTGACTATTACAAAATTATACCAAAAATGGAGGTTAGGGAACCCCATTCCAATAGGCCCCCAACACAACCTTGTGACTCGTCCCAAGTCATTGCAGTCGTGGGCTTTGCATATTTGCCTGAAGTTGCTTGATCGCATCAACTAGCGAGGGAAGAAATCCTTCTCTCTGCGCAGTAGCGTTCTGAACAATATCCACCAACTTTTGCTAATTTGGACCTTCTATAGTAGCAGTGACACTTTCCAAAGTCTGGTTTAGTTGCTTAACTACGCTGTCTACTTCTTGAGAGAGCTTGAGGGCTTCATCGGCCCAAGGATTAAGGTAGTCGTTGATAACCTTATTTTTGTGGCAGAGCTCTTCAATGTCATCTCTAAGCATGTGGATGGTATGTAGTCGGTCCAAACACTGAGTTGGAATCAAGGTGGACATGGTAGCCTCGAGCTGTTCAAACTCTTCCTCCTTTTGGCGCAGCTCTTGATTAAAATCATGGAGGAGAGGATTGTGCTGCACCTTAGACGATCGCTGCATAGTTGTCTCCAACAACTCTATGCCTTGAGCGATCTGAGTGGTAATAGCATTGGTGGCCTCTGTGACCAATGTGGCTCACTGGGCTCTTACCTCAGGTGGAGTTTCTGGCTGAAATTTAGCCTGTAAGGTAGAAAACTGTTGTTCCATCTTTGTCTTAACAGTCTGAATTTTGGTCCTCGAAGCCTTTAGTGCTGCAACAAGCCCCTCAATCTTGGCCTGGGGGTTAGCAGAAGCCGGGATATCCTCAGTTACATCTGTGCTGAGCCTACTGATTAGGAATTCCAACTTGGTCTGCTACATGGCGGCAAGGGTGCATGCAGCCTGTGCCTGGGACACCTTGGTGGTTTTCTTCACAATTGTCTTCTCAGCTGTACTGAGCTGCTAGTGCACTCAACAGTCTCTGTGTTGAATCTCCTTGAACAAGGATGCGTGAAGGACCTGTAGTGGGTCATGCGGCAGTCGGGCTAAATCCAATTGTACCTCTGCACAGGCCTGGACCTACGCTCCTAAGGTAGGTGGGCTCAAGACGAATGTTGCGCCTGGCAGAGGCCAGATGCGACTTTTCGTTGTGATGATCAATTCACTGTAGTTTCTGGGGGCAGCCTAGTCTGAATCATGTTTGTCTACAGGGTGTCAGTTTTGAGCTGTAGAGCTCAGAACTCAGACTGAAGTGTAGTGACTATAGCCTTCTGCTGCTCTTCCAAAGCTAGCCATTTCTCTTCGGAGGCGAGGGTTACTGCGTTTGCTATCTACTCCAGGTCTTCCTCTGTCAGAGTTACTTCAGTCTCCCTACCAAGCCTTGTGGCTCGTCGTTTCTTTATTTGGCAATAGGGTCACCAGTCCTTTTCATACCACGAGGGGGGTTAGCACCCTCTGTATCCAGTCCCTCTACGTTCAGATCCTGCTGGGAATCCTTCTGTGATTCCAGCTCCACAGCCTTCTCGGCATTCTTTCCCTGTCCTTCCGTCTCTTTGGAGATGTCGGGCGGGGTAGTCTTTTTGGTGCTCATACCTGCAGTGTCATGCGTACCTGATTTGAAGCCTAGCTTCCACTATGGAGGCCAAGTAGTAATAATACGGTCGATCTCCTCGTCAACAACCATATACGGCAGTGATACCCATGCCGGGTCCTTATGGCCCCGGATATGCACAGTGTGCATTGTAACATGGAATGTTGCGATGCTCTTATACTTGTCATAGATTGTTGGTGACAAGCGTGGCCGAGAGTGGATTGCTGCTGTGAGTCCACTCTAAAATAGGACCCAAAAGACCTTATTATCTTCAATGCGATGCTCGTCCTTTGAATCCCACAGGTTCACATACCGCGCCCCTTCGCACATATCTGGCTCGAGCTTAGGGAGGACCAAATAATCCGGGGCTTCCCATGCGACCAACGTGATGAGGAGTAGCAACCAGGAGTAGCAGAATGCCCTTCCATGATCCTGGGCTTCGCGTACATTTTCCATAAATTCATTACAGAGGAACTGGGACCAGTTGAAGCAGACCCCTTTTTTGCAGCGGCCAACCAACTGAATTACATATGCAGGGATCGTGGCAACCTGCCATTTGTGCATCATTTTGCATGCTAACAATAAGGTGCCCATGCGCACACTGAGATCTCTACTAGTGCTGATCATGAACCCCCTAGTGTTTCGTTCAATGTGGTAATCAAAGTGCACTTTATCAGTGATCTGTTGCTCATATTTATTACTGAAATGCTCCATGGGATTCAACACCTTCATGGGAAGACCTGTGATATGGTGAATGAGCATTGTGTCTATGGGAATGCGGTCCTAGATCCACAAGCAACCATCGTGGAACAGAGCTAGCAGCTGTTGCAAAATTTTTTCGGTGATATTGTAGTGCCAAAGTGAGGTAGCTACAATAGATTTAATAACCCTGAACCAGCCAACCCACTTGCCCAAGGCATTGGGACTACCTTCAACACGTCATACTCCAATACCCTCTCGAGATATAATTCTGGTGCCAATTCAGGGAATGCCTCTATGTTGGCTAGGTCATGATCGTCGAATTTGACCATGTGGAGCTTGCCAAAGGATTTGTCAATGATGGGGACCTCGCCTGAAATCATAGGCATCTTAAAATAGGCGCACATCCCATCAAGATTCTTAGGCATGTGCACTGAGGGCCTGTGAGGCCGAACATATGGTGGTAGCCAGTTTATTGGTTCCAAAATCTGAGCTTCCTCCTGAGCAGACAGAGGTCTCTTCGATGGGTTAGGTGAATGTGCCTGGGGCACTATTCGGGGAGACTTCACATTCTGAGGGGAGATGCGTGGCTTTCCTCTAGCCCATTTCGGAGTCCTCCCCTACCATTGCTCCTGTGCTTTCCCCTTACCCTTCTTCTTTTCATCTTGCTTTCCATTTATTGGCGTTGACACAACCTCCTCAACCTCAGGGGTGACCTATTCAACCTTATTAGTGGAGACCATGGTCTGCGATGACTCAGCCAGATTAGTTGCAGTCATTCTCGCTCCAAAGATAATTCAGGATTGCCACTATCAGAAGGAGTAGCTCGCCTAGACATTAACAAAGTGCAATAGTCACAGAGTTTCGCAAAGCACAAACTGTTCAAGATGCACGAAACCCTATTTTGATCTACCCTTCTACTTTTATAGCCTTGGAGTTCAAGCAATGGTTGGATGAGGCTTATGAAAAACTTACCATCAAGTAAACGATAAAAAATATCTGGAAATTGCCTCCTTTCAACGGTAAAATTTGCTTTTTACCCAGTTTTACTGTTCCAACGACTAGTTTTAGTAGCTGTATATTACCCCTGAGGTACCAATGCACCTCCTGCACTTCCAGTGCACCCCTGCGCTCCTAGTGCACCTTTCCAGGTTGCGATCTACCCCTACACTCCCAACGCACTTCCCCGGGCTTCCAACCCTGCGAATGATCTCTGTGTAGATAACATACCTGCCTGCAATTTTCTTCCGGCCTGCACATATGCCACCTAATATAGCTACGCCAGCCATATAGTCATTTGGTCTGGTAAATTTTGAGCCAAGTGCCATTGACATATCCTGGTACCATATCACCACGTAGTGTGGCTAACCAGACAACTCCGCCATCAGTAATTTCCTTTACCAGATATGGACCTAGCCAGTGCTGACGGAACTTCCCTGTGTGCTTCGAAAACTGGCTATTATAGAGCAGGAACAATTCTCCCTCTATGAACATCTTTTGCCGACTATGTTTGTCATGCCATGCTTTTTTTCGAGCCTTCTGAACTTGCTAATGGAAGTTAGCAATGAAACGATCTTCCTCCAAGGCCATGAGCTGCGCTAACCGCTCCTCCATGATATCCAACTCCGCCATGTTCATAAAGTTTGCGATGCACAGGCTAGGAACAATATACTCCATGGGAATAATGGCCTCCTTTCCATAAACCATCCGAAACAGTGTTTTCCCAGTCAGTTTCTTATAGGTGGTTCGATAGGCCCCAAGGACGGATGGGATGCACATGTCTTAGTCACTGCGATCGACATTACAGACCTTGGTCAGTGCATGTTCCAAGATTTTATTAAAAGCTTCTATAGCTCCATTTTCCAGTGGATGATAGGGGGTGCTTTTCGTGTGGTGGATCTGAAATTCTTCAGTTAAGGCCTGTATTGTTTCATTAACAAAATGCATACCTCTATTTTCCATCAAGATCTTTGGACAACCAAACCTGGTGAGAATATGTTCAAAAATGAAGTGTGCAATGGTATCTGCAGTGAAATTATTCACAGCTTGCGCCCCGTCCCATCTGGTTACATAATCAGTCGTAGTGATGATGTAGTGCGCACCTCGCTTCTTCCCTGGTGGATTGATGGGCACAACAAATTCGATGGCTCATTTTTCAAATGCTCGCAGGGCCATCTACGGTTGCAGGGGCATTTCGTCTTTATGGGACGACCTTCCTGTCCTTTGGCTTGTGTCATAGGCTTTGCAATATTCATGACAATCGCTATGAAGTGTGGGCCACCATATCCCAGCTCTCAAGGTATTCTGCACCGTTGATTTCCCTGCGTAGTGACTTCTTTATACGCCCCCATGGGCTTCTGCTAAGATGGCATGTCTTTCATGCTCCAAAACGTATCTTCGCAATAGCTCATTAGCTCCCAGTTTATACAGATGGCTCGCTATGATGTTAAAATCCATTTCGCGAGTTACCAACTACTTCTTCTGTTGTACCGAATACTCTACAGGAACCATCCCCATAGTTCAGAAGTGAATTATATCAGCGAAGTGCGCATCAACTACCTTAATAGAAAATAGCTGCACATCGGGCAGTCCTTCGTCTAGGTTGGTTGGATCTTTGCCACTTTCGATTCGGGATAAGTGGTATGGCCCGGCATTTAGTTTCCCCGACTTCATGATGATCTCAAAGTCATATCCTTGGAATAGCAACAACCATCGGCAAATATTCCCCCCCAACACAGGCTTATTCACTAGGTACTTCAAAGCCGAGTAATCTGTAAACATCTTGAAGTTCCCTCCTAACAGATAATGTCGGTATTTTTGTAGGGCGTATATAATGGAAAACCCCTCACGCTCAGTAATGGAGTAGTTGCACTCTGTACTAAAGAGTTTTCTACTAGCAAATGCAACTACATGATCGATGTCTCCTTCCCCAAGATGCGTAAGGATAGCTCCCAGGGCGATCCCTGACTCATCTACATGAACATGGAAAACCTTCGCCCAATCAGGAAATATGAGGATAGGCACAGAGACCATCTTCTCCTTGAGTAACTCAAAGCTCTTCTTGGACTCCGCATCCCAAAAAAATGAAACATCCTTCTTTAGTAACTTCTCCATGGGTGCTGTGATTAGTGCATACCCTTGAATGAACTTCCGGTAGTAGCCTATATGTCCGAGGAAAGAGTGAAATTGTTTCTCAGTTGTAGGGATTGCTAGGTTGCTGATAACTGCGACCTTGGTGTCGTCAACCATCAATCCTTGTTGACAGACTATGTGGTCTAGCAAGATCCTGATGGTACGCAAAATATGCCCTTCTTAATATTCAGGGAAATATGGTGCTTTCTACAGGCATCCAACATCAGGCACAAGTTTGAGACGTGCTTCTTCACCAACCCAAATATGGTCCAGTCATCAAAATATACCTCCAAAAACTTGTGGATGAACTACTTGAATACTGCGACCACCACCCGCGAAAAGATGGTAGGGGAATTCTTAAGCCCAAACGACATGACAGTGTACTGGAAAGATCCCCATTCCATGGAGAACATAGTTTTGCTGCGATATTCAGGTGCAATCCTAATCTAATGGTAGCCCGAGAACCCATCTGTGAACGAGTACACTTCCTACTCCCCCCACGCTATCAAAGATTTCATCTGAGAATGGCGTAGGAAAGGGATCATGTACGCAGGCATCATTCAATTTGCGTAGGTCAACACAAATTCATATTTCTCCTTTAGTATTTTTCTCCTGAACCACCATAGGGCTTACCCAATCTGATTATTCGACTAGTTCGATAATACATGCACTTAGCATTTTTTTCGATCTCTTCCTTGAAATTTTGCTTATACTTGGGGTTCAATCGGTAAGGTTGCTGCTTGATAGGGAGCGCATCTGGTTTTACAGTGATGCGCATGACCCCTAAGTCCCATGTAATCCCTTTGAGTTCTGATAATTTCGTAGGGAAAAGGTCTTCATATTCTGTGAGGAGTTCTGCAACTTTCCCCACAGTATCATCATCCCAGTAGTCCCCAATTTTAGTGAGCTTAGGTTGCTCTTCAGTTCCAATGTTGACTTCTCATAGCTTAAGAGGCTTAGTCACATCAACAGTCCGTAGCGGGGGTCCAGCAACTGCACGCCCTCCCTCCAACTCTGTGATAGTGATATTTCGCGGGTCTTCATCACATTCCTCCATTGATAGATTGCGGCAGTTGACAATATCCTGCATTTGCGTATCCCACATTGGTGCCCCATACGCTGCACGAGGGCGTGATTCATCAAATACTAAGGTGTCTATATCTTGCAGGGCTTCATCAAGTGCTTTCGTGCCACCTATCAGCCTGAACGTCCCTACAAACTCGTCCTTCAGGGTTTCCTAGTGGCGAGTGCGCTGATGTAGTTCTGCATCCAAATACCATGCGGTGGGGATTCGCCCTAGGGCATGAATGAACAGGTGGACCCATTCATTCGTAGCTCATTCACACCATTCCTCCATCCATGCAGACAAGTGCTTGTGCGGGTCTCCTGGGCCAAGGAAATTCTTTACGCACAGGTGAACCTGGGGTTCAAACCGTAGAATCATCATTTCGCGACATTCCTCCCAATTCTTAGAATGCACCCTTATGAGTTTCCCACCACCTTGCAGGGGTTGCACACATGACTAAGTTAAGTGGCCACATCCTTCTCTCCCTTGGTACTTCAGCTTCAAATGTCTGCAAAACTCCCTAATAATACCAGAACCATCAAAGTAGGGTAGTTCTCTTACCTATGAGGAGATACATCGGAAGCTTTTTGTGATCCTGAGACATCGCAGCACAGATACGTCATGTAATGGATTCTTCCAGTTTTCTATCTCTACATCAGAGTCAGAGAGGAATTAATTGTCTTTCTCCCAGAAAAGCACACCATCAGCTGTAGGATTGATCCAATCCTTGTCCCGAGCAATTAATTTATAAATGTGATCCACATCCTCCTCTTTGCACACCAGTTATGTATACCGCTCTCCTTCTACAGGGTTTAGTGGGACTATCACCCTTGTACCCTCATTCTCAAAAACCATGCTTCTTTTCTTAAGGTTGATAATTCCTCCCATGTCTATCTCCTAATCCAGTCCTAGGAGTGCAGGATAAGGGTCCACATCTTCCACAATCTGAATGAATTCAAATTCTGCGTGTACCTTAACTCCTGCGATATCTACCATAATCTTTGAAAACCTTCCTAATGGTATGATTTTCTGCTCGTTAGCCATGTGCAACTATATAGTGGACCATTCCATCTTAGGTTCTCCCATCTGCTGCCATGTTTGCTTGGGCAGTACGTTCGCATCTAATCCTAGATCTAGGATGACCTAATCCATTTCATAGTCGTCGATCTGCGCCGTCAACAACATTTCTAGACCAGTGCACTTCTTACGCTTGTATAGTTTGTAAACATCCCTAACTTCCATGGGAGGGTCAGTTCTTTCTGTGTAGCTGTCTATCAGTGCTTGAAGATTTTCTACTGCCTTCTAGTTGTGTAGAAACTTCATACATGCTTGTAGAAATGGTTTAAATTCGTCATCCATTATTAGGTTTTTTGGAGCCTTGGAAGTAGACACCTCATTCTTAGTAAAGTCTTTGCGAGCTACGACAAAGGTTTCCTTCTCCTTCTGTAGGTCCAATCTTTCCTGTTTGGTAGCTGCTTTTCAGATAAGAGGTTCAGCCATGGCTTTCTCCTCAGATCCTCCAGTAGCCATGCCGCTATGCATTATGACATTAATACTCGGTCCTTCATTACACGGCTCCTCCTTAACCCTCTGCACATTCTGCATAGGTGTCTGTTGTTTTTCCTTCATTTTTTCTATCAGGACTGGACAATCTTCAATCACATGTCCAATTGTCTACATTATCAGCAAGTTTGTCGTGCAGGGTTTGGACAGTCTCTTGCGAAGTTCCCTATTTCTCCACAATTGTAACAGATCAATTGTCCCCTTCCCCGACCTACGCCTCCACCCCTTCCCTCTCCCTTGCCTCTTGCTGGGGAGCCTCCTCTACCCGAGGGAGATAGTGGTGAAGAAGGGTTAGCTGTACCTTGTATATTTTCCCTCGGTATATCATCAATTCATAGGTCCGACAGTTATGCTCGTCAGCACCAAGACGAGGACAGTGGTTGGTATCGTGTAGTCCAGAAATGCGACAATCAACGCACTGTGATGTTGGACAACTCGGCCCCGCAGCCTCTTTAGGGCGCAATGGGCTGGGTCCCCTAGCCTGCATGTAGTCTACCAACAGAGGGCACTGATCCTTGGTGTGGCCAGACACCCTACATTGTATGCACCATATTTCTAGTCTAGCTTCTTTCCCTCGTTCTTTTCGTAGATTTTGGATTTCAAGGTGCATAGCCTCCAGCTGTCCCTGGATCTGCTACACCCCAAACTGGGCATCATCTCTTGGCGCAACTTCTAGTTTCATAGAAATCTCCAAGGCTTTCTCTTACGTCTCATTCACCTACTGACCCATAGGTCCGTGCAGAAGAGGTAGAAACATAGCAATAAACCATTCCTTGTGCTGCCTATCATCATACTGAAATTTCACAATCTCTGATAACCTTATTTAACCGTTGATCAGCTTCCCATACCAACTCAGTAGATCCCTCTCTAAAGTCTTTTAGGTCAGTTACTAACTGCGAGTAGGACTTGGGCTTCCGGAATTTCTATTTTAAAGCTTTCTTAATCTCTTGGATAGATGAATCTGCATGCTGGCCTATGTACCCCATATACCAGTCCAAGGCCCTACCCTCAAAAGCAAGGGATAGTTGCACTCTCTTTATAGCATCAGTAGCCACATTCTGCACAGTCCATACTGATTCTGCTACAAACCAAAATCGGTCCATATCTTCATCCCCTACACCCTTGAAGGTGGGTAGCTTCATGTGTGTGGACATATCTTCTTCTGGCGATGGCGGAGGTGTGGGGGAGTTCTTACCCTTATGCTAACTTGAGGGAGGTGTAGCTGGAGGACTATTTCCTTCATGCACAATCGACTCTCTTAGAAAAATATAGATGGATCTATTCCCTTCTCAATTGGTTCGGTAGTACTTCCCACTTCGTGTTGTACTCTCGCCCTGATCAGAGGTCTTTCATTCAGTGTGGTTGCACAAAATGCCTTTTTTGCACAATAATATTTTAATTAGCAATGGAAATGTTCGCAAGAAATTACCTCTGAAACCTTTGAAGAATCTTTGCTCTGCCTTAGAAAAGGATACAAAATGATTGACTGCAAATTCCATCACAAATCCCCCTAGCACATTGTCCACCCAATGATCGACCATATGGGTGATCGTGTTGTCAGTCTCTTCCAATTGTTGAATCAATTCCGATGTCCACTGCATAACCTAATCATCCTTCCAACACGTCTGAAATTTTATGAGCCTTTAGAACCACTCCTGAAGCTTGTGTGCAAAATTTACAAAGAAAATTTCATAAACTTCAGTGAAGATGTACTTATTGTTCCACTTCTCAGTTGTCAGCTTTGTGTTGCGATTCTCCTTTACAAAAAATTCCTGAATCTGTCTTTCAAATCAGTCTTCAAGTTCTGGTTTCTCAAGTCTCCAACGGCCTCGTGGCATTACCAGATCTCTCTCTCAAAATGCTCCCGGTCCCGACAATGGAACCATTTGTTGGCTTGAGGGGTCATGACCCAGGTTCGGAGGTTAAGGTTTGCCAATAAACCCCTATACTACTGGCCCTTTTGGAAATGACCTACTTTCACAAGCCAAGGTCTCACCCAAAGTAGTATGGGAGGGTGTTGGAACCAGGTTTCCACACCTTGGTAGAGATTAGGTAATTTAAGGCAGGTCTATGTTGCATCTTATTACGTTCTCACATAATAAGTATATTCGCAGCCCTTTTAATAGTATAATTAGCACATAACCATAACCAAACTAGTATCATTAACAAATCTAATAAATACATTCACATCCACGTGCACATCAACAAATACCATCACAAAATATTATAATCGCAGCCAATTCCAGATCACAGATACATTCGCAGCTTAAACAAATATCACAGATGCGCTTCAACAGTAACACAATCAATCCAGATAGCAGAAAGGTACTTCAAATATATTATGCATTCATTAGCATCAAAAATCCACTTACAACCCAAAAACATCCCGTGCACATAGTGATCTAAAAATGAAACTATTTGTATCTACTGTTCAAAGTATTCATTTCCATTTAATTAAGTGTGCAAAGTGTTTGTCATGTCTTGTAAATTAAACAAAGTGTTTTTGGTAACTATTTTTGAGTTTATGTGTGAGGTAATGTTAATTAAAATTACTATTTAACATCTTGAATAAAAAATACACAACAGAATAACTTCACCATAACAACACAACAACATGATGAGGAAGCTCACCCCTCTTGGGCTACATCTGTCGGGTCCAAGGCTCCCAATGGGCATGTCCTTGTTCTATTAGGTTGCTCAAATTGGTTTTATAGTGAGAAAGAAGCCTAAACAGGATGAAATAGTTGTGAAAATGAATTCAGAAGACAAAAATAAGCTAATTATGGCTTTTATTTCACCTCAAACAGTGAAGTGTAGCCCAATGCAGCTCCATTTCCCTCATGGCCCTAATGGCTCTCCAAGCTTCCCTGAAGCAAAAATGGCTGAAAAAACACCTCTGTTGGCTCTGCAACCTATCCCAATGGCTCCTGAATGCTCAGAATACCCAAAATTGACCAAAATTTCGTCCAAAATGGTCCAATATTGGAGAAGTTATGATGAAAACAAACTTTTGCCCAATGTCAAGTGAAAACCCCACTAAATGTGGGTGAGCTTCAGTTAACCTGACTAAAACGGCCAATCCCGCCGGAATTGGAGGAATGCGACAAAAATGGTGGTGACAGTTTGTTGTGGCAATAAATATTACTGGGTGCATGTGAACAACCTGCACTGACTGCCACATAAAATGCTATCCAAAACTGCCAAGGTAACGTTACATAACCTCCACATTTATCATTTGGGTGGTTGCATTTATGGTTAGTGGTTAGGTGCTGACCGTTTCAATAACTCTCGCCAATTGTTTAGGCCCTTGGATGTGGGCGCTTGGTCGCATGAATGGGGCTTTGAACTGGGGGTTGGCCCCCTTTACCACCAACCAAACGTTAAATAAAACTTCAAACCATTATGTGTTAAGAACTAAAGTTGTGGTATGACGGTCGGGCATGATGCTTGCGGCGGCGAGGTCTGGGGTTCGAACCTACAGAATCACAAAAAATTTTAACACGCCAAACTTTCCACGCCCTGGGGCCACGTCGCTGCCTCCGGGCTTGTCACGTGGCACCCGTTGATTGGCCAAAAATAAAAATAGTCAAACCATAAACCAATCTGCACTTGCCACTTTTCAATTCTTCATTCGCCCAAATGGAATATTCTAGGGAATATTTTGAGGAATATTCTTGGAATATTCCAAGGAATATTATTTTTTAATATTTTCCAAAGTCAAATTCAACCTTGGTCAAACTAGATTTTTGAAGGATACTGAAAACTTCAAACCTGCATAACCTTCACATACGACGTCGGATTTGAGTGCCGTTCATGGTGCCAGAATCGCAGTGATGCGACCTATCCAATCGTTCAGTTTGCAACCAATTCTGAGCAGTTCGAATTTTGAGCATTTTTTTTCCTCTTGGACATGATCACCTAATCACACCTCCCCATTGCGAAGCTTTTGGACCCCAAAAGCCTTCAATTACCTATTAAGAAGATGAGGGTACAGATCCCTCACCTTTTCCACCTCAATCCACTTTGCCTTACTCATTTTTCTGCCTTTAAGAACAACCCGAACATAATCAACATTTTCCCTCCTCGAAGTGTGTCTCCTTCTGTCAATGATATCATCCTCTTTCAGCTCATCCAAAAATTCTGGCAAGAAATCCTCTATGGATGGCATCTGAATGTCACTTTCATAATAAACAATTAAAGGAGGTTCATACAAAAGTAAATTTTCCACATTCACAGTGGAATACATTTGCATATATGAAGGAAAATCTAGTTGAAAAGCATTATTTCCAACTTGTTTAAGGATCTTGAATGGACCATAATGAATAGGCTTCAACTTTTTACCTTCTCCTTGAATTCTTTCCTTACTAATATGCAACCATACCTCATCTTCTTCTTGAAACTTATGATCAACTCTGTGTTTGTCATGCCTCTCCTTGTACTTGCCTTGACTTTTTTCAAGTTGTTCTTGAACCTATTGATGTATGAGCTGAATTATTTCAATGAACATGCGAGATTTTTCAATGTCAATATGCCCATCAATCACAACATCCTTCTTGAGAATGAAATCTAAAGGTGACTTATGCAAATACCCAAAGCAAGCTTCAAAAGGTGAAGTATTTGTAGAAGAGTGCTTGGCCCGGTTGTAAGCATGTTGAATGTAATGCAAGTGCTCATCCCAAAGCTTGGGATGCTTGCTGAAATAACCTCTCAAAAGATGCACAATGGTTCTGTTCACTACCTTTGTTTGGCCATCTGTTTGTGGATGGAAAGCAATACTCTTCTTCAACTTGGTGTCCATCATCTTCCATAAATTGTACCAAAATTGTGTCCATTATATATTTATTACATGGCATAAGAATACACATCTCGCTAAATCTATCAACTACTACATAAAGATAATCATGCTGCTTTCTAGATAATGGTAGACTTCCAACAAAATCCATAGAAACACTTCCCATGGTCTAGAAGGTACCGGAAATGGCATATATAAACCAAGCTTCCTATTGCTAGGCTTGCTTGTAGCACATAATGAAAAACCTCTAATGAAACTTGAAACACTATCTACCATGCGAGGGCAATAACAATACCTCTGTAATTTGCCACCGTTTTTCTTACCCTGAAATGTCCAACAATAAGAGAAGAATGAGCTTCTCTCATGATGCTTAGTCTCTCCCCTTGTGGTATACATAACTTTCCCATATGAAACAACAAATTATTATGCAAATGATAATCATTCTCCTCAACATGATTCCCTTCACTCAAGTTAGCATACACATCCTTAAAATCAACATCTGATGCATATTGTTCTATGTAGCTCTCATGTACAATAGAATAATTATTAAGTAAAGTAGTAGCACTAATAATAGGCCTTGAAAGCATATCAACAAATTTATTGAAAATACCTTTCTTTTACCTTATTACCAAGTGAAATTTTTGTAGGAAACCCATCCATCTGAAATGTCGTGACTGTTGTAATTTACTTTGCGACTACAAGTACTGTAAAGGCTGATGGTCGGTATGAACAACTGTTTCTTTTCCCATCAAATAGTGTTTCCACTTTTTGATGCTATTTTATAACACATACAACTCCTTATCATATGTAGGATAATTCACAATAGCACCATTAACTGTCTTAGAATGAAATGTGATAGGCTTACCATGCTGTAAGAGAACTGCACCCATGGCATAATCACTAGCATCGATCTGAATCTCGAATGGTTGTCTCAAGTCTGGTAATGCAAGGATTAGAGCTGAAATTATCTTCTCTTTCAAAGACTCGAAAGCTTTCTGTTGCTTCCCTCCCGATTGGAAAGCACGCTTCACACTTGTCATTGCATGCATAGGAGCTGCTATGGCAGAGAAGTTAGAAATAAACTTCCTCCAATACTAAGCTACGCCCAAAAAACTTCTTACCTCTGTAATGGATTTGGGAGTAGGTCAATTCACAATGGCTTCTACCTTATAAGGATCAATTTTCAAAGCACCTCCTCCTACTATGTGTCCCAAATAAACCAAAGAAGTCTTTATAAATTCACACTTTGACATTTTAAGAAATAACTGATTTTTCTTCAAAATATCAAGTACTTTCTTAACATGCATGACATGCTTTTCTCTAGTCTTGCTGAAAATTAAGATGTCATCTAAGTAGACAATAATGAAATCATCAATAAAAGGACGTAAGACATCATCCATTACCCGCATGAAAGTTGTAGGTGCATTGCATAAACCAAATGGCATAACAAGCCAATCAAAGTGTCCCTGTTTGGTTTTAAATGTTGTCTTCCAAATTTCACTTTCTGCAATTCTAACTTGATGATAACCACTACGTAAATCTAAATTAGTGAAATATTTAGCGTCTTTCAGCTGATCTACTACAAATCATCTATCCTTGGAAGTGGGTAACGATTCTTTACCATTATCTTGTTCAATGCCTTGAAGTCCACACACATGTGCCAAGTTCCATCTTTCTTTGGAATCAACACTATCGGTGACCCACATGGCGAAGTGCTTGGTCTTATGAATCCTTTGTCCAACAAGTATTTAATTTTCCTATTGATTTCAGCATTCTCCATGATAGACATGCGGTACATGCCTATGTTAGGAAGAGCACAATCTTGATGTAACTGGATTTTATGTTGAATCTCCCTTTTAGGAGGTAAACCTGTCCATTCCTGAAACATCTCATGATGTGCATCAACTACATCATATAAATCTGATTTAAGGTTGGAATCACAAGAAGTACAAAACTCTTACTAGAATTCACTAGCCTTTTTACCTGTCCCGCATTTACCATCACTATATTTTCCTTCTTGCGATGTGCTCTGACAATGAACTCCTTGCCATATTTAAAGAGACGATACTTATTTTCATGGTGATGGAAGATCTCTTTCCTGTCAAATAAGTAAGGACTTCCCAAAACAATTCCTGATATATCAAATGGTACTAGATCAAGTTCAACTGTGTCAATAAAGTGTGCAGTAATTGCAAATCGCAATATGCACTTTCTTGAGACTTGTAAGTTTGCATCCTTGTATATCCACCCAAGTGGATAAGGCTTTGGATGTGGAATGGTCTCAAGTTTAAGCTGTTTGACAAAGTCTTCTGATATGAGATTCGCTTGTGACCCACTGTCAAATAGTGTGTCAATTTTTGTATGTTTTGAGACTACCCTCACATGGAACAATTCAATTCTTTCTTCCTCATTTGGAGTTTGTACATGACAGTTTGAAGTACTAGTGCTTGGCTTAGTTTCAGTTTCCTTTCCCTTCATACTTTTCAAACCCATGGCTGCAATTTTGGTTTCGTCACCTGAATCATCACCTAAGTCTTGTGGTGTAGTTGTAGTAGCTGTAGTTTTCTTCTTTCCTTTGTTTTTGTTAAACTGAGTTCTTTTTTCATGATGTAATTTCGAACAATTTTTCTCTTCATGGCCTTCTCTTAGATAGTGTTTACATATCACTTTCTCACCCTCTTTTTTGATAGATGCATTCTTTTTTTTATCTTTTTTTTTCCCTTTAAAAGGCTTGTTTCTACCCTCATCAAAAGTGTTTTTCCCTCTAGCCTCTAAATGCATAGCTTGTACAAAAACTTTGTCTAGACTAGTAGGATTGAACATAAGGATAGTATGTCTAAGGTAGCTGTGCAAACCACCTATATATTTCAGAAAAGTATCTTGACTTTGTAAGTCTACCCCTAATAACAGTGCTCTTCTCCTAAACTCTTGGGTGTAGTCTTGTACATTTTGTCCCTTACGCTGTCTGAATTTTTTCCAGCTCATGATAGCCTTTTGTAAATGAGCTAATGGATAAAATTTCTTTTTAATTGCAAAAATAAATTCAGCCCATGATAAAGTGATATTACCATGTTTTTTAATTCCATCCTTCATCTTGGCTTCCCACCATACCAATGCTGCTCCATCCATTCTCAAAGACGCTAACTGTATCTTGGTGTCGTCATCATGAAGGTTCTGTATCCTCAAGTAAAATTCCAACTGTATGATCCAATTGTCAAGTTTCTATGCATTAACTTCACCGTTAAACATAGGCAACTCAAATTTAACATCAATATTTAAAAATGGACTTTTACCAGTGGTTTTAGACTTGTGAGATTGATTCACCGAAGTTGAGGATGACGATGTAGAGGAAGACGATGAAGATGGGGATGGTGGATCACCATTTCCTCCGTGTCCTTTCTTTGACTTGTCATCACTTTTCTTTCCTCCTAAAGAACCCTCTCCTTCTTTCTGGTTTTTAGACCCTTCTCCAACAAGCCTATCATTCCTTTCTTGGTAGAGTAACCTCACAGTCTCCGTCATATCCAAGAAAGCCTTTCGAAACACCCGTTCCTCTTCTTTGGGATCCATATCTTTATGAGTTTCGCCCTCTCTTGAAAACATGCTTGAAGCTGCTTATATGGCTCTTAGAGGTGGCTCTCTGACCCTTCTTGGTTGTGGATTACTTTGTACACTAACCAAATATCCTTCACCTCTATTGAGTTTAAGCCTAGTAAGCATCAAAACTTGCAAACAATCAACTATATCTTTGCACAAAACAAATGCTGAGTAAAAATCTAGCTACTAAGGCTCAAATCCTTAGCTTTGATACCATCTAATATAAAAATGAAACTATTTGTATCTATTGTTCAAAGTATTCATTTCCATTTAATTAAGTGTGCAAAGTGTTTGTCACGTCTTGCAAATTAAACAAAGTGTTTTTGGTAACTGTTTTTGAGTTTATGTGTGAGGGAATGTTAATTAAAATTATTGTTTAACATATTGAATTAGAAATAAAAAACATAATAAATTCACCATAACAACACAACAATATGATGAGGCAGTTCACCCCTCATGGGCTACATCTGTCGAGTCCAAGGCTCCCAATGGGCATGTCCTTGATTTATTAGGTTTCTCAAATTGGTTTTACAGTGAGAAATAAACCTAAACAAGCTGAAATAACTGTGAAAATGAATTCATAAGACATAAATAAGCTAAATATGGCTTTTATTTCACCTCAAACAATGAAGTGTAGCCCAATGCAGCTTCATTTCCCTCATGGCCCTAATGGCTCTCCAAGCTTCCCTGAAGAAAAAATGGCTAAAAACACCTCTGTTGGCTCTGCAACCTATCCCAATGGCTCCACAATGCTCAAAATACCCAAAATTGACCAGAATTTCATCCAAATTGGTCCAATATTGGTTAAGTTATGATGAAAAAAAACTTCTGCCCAATGTCAAGTGAAAACCCCACTAAATGTGGGTGAACTCTAGTTAACCCGACTAAAACAGAAAATCCCGCTAGAGTTGGGGGAATGTGCCAAAACTGGTGGTGACATTTTGTTGTGGCAATAAATATTATTGGGCGCATGTGAACAACCCGCATTGACTGCTGCATTAAATTCTATCTGAAACCACCAGGGTAACGTTACATAACCTCCACATTTATCATTTGGGTGGTCACATTTATGGTTAGTGGTTAGGCGCTAACCATTTCAATAACTCCCGCCGGTCGTTTAGGCCCTTGGACGCGGGCGCTTGGTCGCATGAACGGGGCTTTGAAGTGGGGGCTAGCCCTAAGGGCTTGGCCCCCTTTACCACCAACCAAATGTTATTTTAACGTTAAATAAAACTTCAAAGCATTATGTGTTAAGAACTAAAGTTGTGGTATGACGGTCGGGGCGGTGAGGTTCGGGGTTCGAACCTATAGAATCACAAAAAAATTTAACACGCAAAACTTTCTACGGCCTAGGGCCACGTGGCAACCTCCCGGCTTGTCATGTGGCACCTGCTTATTGGCCGAAAATACAAATATTCAAACCATAAACCAATCTGCACTTGCCACTTATCAATTCTTCATTCACCCAAATGGAATATTCCATGGAATATTTTGGGGAATATTCCATGGAATACTCTAAGGAATATTTTGAGGAATATTCCCAGAATATTCCAAGGAATATTATTTTTTTAATATTTTCCAAAGTCAAAGTCAACCTTGGTGAAAATGGATTTTTGAAGGATACTGAAAACTTCAAACCTGCATAACTTTCACATATGACGTCGAATTTGAGTGCCATTTGCGGCGCCAAAATCGTAGCGATGAGGCCTATCTAGTCGTTCAGTTTGCAACCAATTCTGAGCAGTTCCAATTTTGAGCACTTGTTTTCCTCTTAGAAATGATCACTTGATCACATAGCCTAGTGGGGTCTGCACACTGCAGGACTGAGGATCTCCACGCACACAGCCAGCAGGAGTCCTTACCCAAAATAACCTAGCCATATCTTAAAAATTCACATGTAGCATCAATCTTATGTATTACTTAATTACTAGACCCAACTATCTATATATTTATAACATATTAGCCTCTGTTATCTGATGGTCTGCAAACCGTGGTTTACGGACCCTAGAGCTACCCTTTAACCCATTACAAAACATTAGGGGATTTGACCCACCCCAAAACCCCTACAAATGATCGACTATTACAAAATTATACCAAAAACGCAGGTTAGGGAAACCCGTTCCAACAAGACCCTTCGATGCGAGGGCCACATTCTCCTCTTCCTTTACCTCCTTTGATCCAGTGCTACTACTGCTGCCCCTAATTTGGCTCCTCATGAGATCTCACCTTAACTCCTCCTACTGCAAGTCTGCCCATAGTTTGTCCCATCTTAGCAATGTTTCTCTGCCTAAAATTCTTTGGACAAACACCTGCCACTCCTTGGAAAAAAATTTGAGGGCTACTCGTACCAACTCTGTAGGTTGAGGTGTTGACTCTGTAGCTTACAACTCATCTTGGATCTGTTGAATCCAGGTAAGGAACGGATATATGTGCTCCACCTTCTGCATATAGGTACATATCAAATTTTCTTCTAAGTACATCTTCTGTTGTTCGAAATATCCCTGGTATAGGCTCGTGGAAAGAGAGTCCCACGTCTCTTTGGTTGTTCCCAAAACTGCTACGTGAGATACCACATGATCTCGTACTCCATCAAGGATCAATCTCTTGGACTTCAACATCTCCTTCTTATACTTTTGTTGGCTTGATTGGTCCTGACCCAGGTTCAGATTTAAGGTTTTCCAACAAACCCCTATACTACTGGCCCTTTTGATAATGACCTACTTTCGTAGGCCAAGGTGTCACCCGAAGTAGTATGGGTGGGTGCTGGAACTAGTTTTCCACACCCTGGGGGAAAGTGGGCAATTAAGGCAGTCCTGTTGAGATATATCAAGTTCGCACAGAAGAAATATTATCACCGAGCCCTTAACAGTATAGAAAATGAAGCTTATAACCTCATAGATAGCATGTAAACATAAACAAAGCTAATATTATTAATCAGATATTAGCAACACCTTTGCATCCATGTGCGCATCAGTAATTATCATCACAGAATAAAACAATCGCAACTAATTCAGTTAGCATAGACACAATCGCAGCTAATTCAGATAACACAGAGATACTTCAATAGTAAATGCATCTAGTCCAGGTAACACATAGATACTTCAACAAATTGCATTCACTAATCATCCAAAACCCAGTTACAAACCCAAGTCACAACCCGTGCACACAACCAGCGGGGTCCGCACACAGCAGGACTGCGGATCTCCCCACACAAATCCAACATGAGTCCTTACCTAATACTACACGAAACAGATCTCAATAGTTCGTACTTAGCATCAATCTTACATCTTAGTCTTAGACACAAACTATCTATCTATTTATATCATCATATCTTGTGCTATCCTATGGTCCACAAATCATGGTTTGTGAAATTTAGGTCTACCCTTTGACCCATTACAATACATTGGGGGCTTTGACCCGCCCCAAAGCCCCTGCACTAGATTAATTACTACAAAATATATATAAAAAACGTAGCTAGGGTACCCCTTTCCAATAGGCCCCCAACAAAATCTTATGACTCGTCCCAAGTCACAGCGGCTGTGGGGTTTGCATATTTAATTGTAGCTGCTTGATTGCATCAACCAAAGGGGGAAACACTCCTTCGCTTCGCATGGCAGCGTTCTACACAATTTCCACCAACTTTTGCAAATTTGGGACTTCTATGGCAGTAATGACACTCTCCAGGGTTTGATTCAGCTATTTGACCACAACATCCAAGTCCTGAGATATCTTGAGGGCTTCATCGGCCCATGGCTTGAGGTGTTCACTCAAAACCTTCTTCTTATGGTGAATCCCTTCCAGGTCATCTCTGAGCACATGGATAGCTCACAGATGTTCCAGGCGTTGGGCTCGGATTAGAGTCGCCTTTGTAGCCCCCATTTACTCGAATTATTTTTCCTTCTGGCGTAGTTCTTGGGTAAACTCGTGCAGAAGAGGGTTGCCCTTCACGGTAGACCACAACTGCATAGCTATTTCAAGAAATTTTGCACCCTAAGAAATTTTTGATGTAATGGTGTTTGTAGCTTCTGTGACCAGTGCAACTCTCTGGGTGCGTACCTTAGGAGGGGTTTCCAACTGCAACTAAGCTTGCAACGCAGCAATCTGCTACTCCATCTCAGCCTTAACGTTCTGGTTCTCTGTCCGAGAAGCTTTCAGAGCTACGAAAAGTCCCTCAATCTTGGCCTGGGGGGCAGCAAAGGCCAGAATTTCTTCGGTCACATCTTCGCAGAGTCTGCTGATCAGACGTTCCAACTTAGTTTGTTGTGCGGTGGCAAGAATACATGCGACATGTGCCTGGGATGCCTCGGTAGTATTTTCTACGATGGTCTGCTTGGTTGTACTTAGCTGCTCCTGCTCCCGTCGATTTTTGTGCTAGATTTCCTCAAAGAGGTATGTGTGGAGAGCCTGTAGCTGCTTGCCTTGAAGTCGAGCCAAGTCTAGATGTATGTCCGCGCAGGCCTGGACTTGTGCACATAAGCTGAGCAGACCCAGAGTGATTGCTGCACCTGGCAGGGGGAAATGGTGGCTCTCGGTCGTGGAGATCAACTTAGTGTTGGTCGCTTAAGGTAGCTGCGCTTGAACCATGCTCATCTGCAGGGTATAGACTTTGAACTGAAGAGCTTGGAGCTAAAATTGTAAGGTAGAGACTGTGGCCTTCTGCTGCTCTTCCAAAGAAAGCCACTTGTCCTCCGAAGCAATGGTGACCGCATCTGAAATTTGCTCCAAATCTTCCTCAGTTAAAGTAACCTCAATCTCCCTGCCAGGCCTCATAGCCCATCGTTTCATTCGCTGACCCTTGAGAGGTTCAACTATATATTTTGTGCCATGTGGGGAACCAGTGCCTTGTGCATCCAGGCCCTCAATTTCCATGTCCAACTGCGACTCCACACCCTGTGTCGTATCTGGGAGAACCTCCATCCTGGTGGAGCCTTCCGAGCCACGAACTTTTGAGTTCCTAGTAGTATCAGGTGGGGCGGTGGTCTTTGGAGCTGCGCTTGTACCAACCATGTCAGTCGTTACAGGGCCATCCAATTTGAATCCCAATTTCCATTACGACGACCAAGTGGCAATGAGTTGATTGATTTCCTCATCGGTGACCATGTAAGGTAGCGACATCTAAGCTGGATCCTTACGACCCTGAATCTGCACGTTTTTCATCGTAACCTGCAATGCCGCGATGCTCTTATACTTTTCATATACCATCGGCAACAGGTGTGGCCGGGAGTGAATTGTTGCTGCGAGCATGCCCTCAAACATTACCTAAAATACATTGTTTTCCTCAATACGCTTCACATCCTTTGAATCCCACAAGTTTGTGTCTCGTTCCCCTCGCACATGCCCAGTTCAAGCGCAGGGAGGACCGATCCTTTTGGAGCTTCCCATGCGACCAATGTAATTAGGAGCAGTAACCAAGAGTAACAGAACACCTTCCTGTGGTCCTGGGCCTCGCGCACGTTTTCCAGAAACTCGGTGCAGAGGAACTATGACTAGTTAAAGCAGACCCCCTTTTTTTAGTGGCCAGCAAGCTGAATTACATAGGCAGGGATAGCTATATCCTGGCACTTGCACATCATTTTACAAGCCAGCAGTAGGGTACCCATACGCACTCCAGGGTTGGCAATAGTTCTGATTAGGAACTCTCTTGTGTTTCACTCAACATGGTAGTATTCTCGCACCTTGTTGACGATATGTTTCTCATACTTCTTGCCGACGCACTTCATGGGATTCGGCCCCTTCATGGGGAGACCAGTAATGAGGTGAATTAGTGTGGAATCGATGGGAATGCGGTCCTGGATCCACAAGCTGAAGTCATGGATGAAGGCTAGCAGTTGTCGTACAACTAAGTTAGTGATATTGTATCAGCCAAAGTGAGGTATCCTCGACAAGTTTAGTAATCCTGAACCTTCTAACCCATGCACCCACAGCATTGGTACTACCTTTAGCACATTATCCTCCAGTACTCTTTCAAGATATAGCTCAGGTGGAAATTCTGGGAAGGCCTCCAGGTTGGCAAGGTCGTGATCATCGAACATACTGAAGGGAGTCTGTCAAATGATTCTCCAATTATGGGGACTTCATCCGGAATAAACGTAATTTGCATATAGGAGTGCACAACATCAAGATTCTTTGATGTGCGCACTGAGGGTCTTCTAGGCCGAACATAGGGTAGTATCCAAGTTAGCGAGGCAACGAGCGGAGCTTCTTCCTGAGCAGATAGAGGTCTCTTTTTTGGGTTAGGAGTGCATGCCCTAAGAACCTTTCGAGGGTATTTCATGTTTCGAGGGGATGTGCGTGGCTTCATCCCATCCTATTTCGTAGTCCTCCCCTGCCCCTGCTCCTGGCCTTTCCCCTTACTCTTATTTTTCTCCACCTGCTTCCCCTTGGTCGGTGTGGACACGACCTATTCAACGTCAGGGGTTACCTCCAATACTTCATCGGATGCTCTCTCAGTAGAGGCCATGGTCTTCGATGACTCAACGGGATTGGTCGCAGTCATTCTTGCTTGGAAGACGAACTCGGGGTTGCTGCTATCAAAGGGGTTAGAACGCCCAAACATGAACAGAGCACAATAGTGACTGAAATTTTCAAGACATAAGACTTTCAGGATGTACGGAACCCAATTATGATCTACCCTCCTCCATTTATATCTTTGGATAGTGAACAATGGTCATATGAAACTTAGTTGAAACTTACCATCAAGGAAATGGTGAGAAATCCTCGGAAATCGCCGCATTAGTTTCCTACTACCCGCTCCTTCCAACAGTAAACTTGGCTTTTTACCTAGCTGTATTATTCCAACGGCTAGTTTTCGCAGCTGTGTATTACCCCTGGCCCAACGCAACTTCCCGTGCTTCGTGACCTACGGTTGACCCCTGCGCGTATAATGGGTCTACCTACGTTTTTCCTCTTGCCTGCACGTATCCATCCTAATACAGCTACTCCGGCCATATAGTCATTTGGTATGCGCCGAGTTGGCCTGATATGGTTTGAGATGGCTTCCATTGACGTATCCTGGTAGGGGGTCCCTGCATAGCATAGCCAATCTCACCACACCGCCATTTGTAATTTATGTTACAATATAAGGTCCCAACCAATGTTGGTATAATTTCCCTGGGTGGCGCGCAAATTGGCTATCATATAATAATACTAGTTCGTCTTCTTTAAACGACTTATGTTAGATATGCCTATCATGCTAGGCTTTTTCCTGGGCCTTCTGAACTTGTTGATGAAATTTAGAAATGAATCGATATTCCTCCAAGGTGACTAATTGCGCTAAGTGTTCCTCCATGATATCGGGCTCCGCCATGTTAGTAAAGGCCACGATGCATAGGCTAGGAATGATATACTCCATGGGAATAATGGCTTCCTTCCCATAAACCATATGAAACGGCGTTTTCCCAGTGAATTTCTTGCATGTGGTCCGATAGGCCCAAAGGAGTGATGGGATGTGCACGTCCCAATCGCTTTGATCAACATTACAGACCTTGGTAAGCACTTGTTCCAGAATTTTATTGAAAGCTTCTACCATTCCATTTGCCTATGGGTGATATGGGGTAATTTTTGCGTGGTGGATTCGAAACTCCTCAGTCAAAGCTTGAATTGTGTCATTAATGAAATCTGTACCTATATCTCTCATCAAGATCTTTGGATAGCCAAACCTGGTTAAAATATGCTAAAAAATAAAGTGCACAGTGGTATCTGCAGTGCAATCCTTCACAACTTGCGCTTCCACCCATCTGGTTACATAATTAGTCGCAGTGAGGAAGTAGTGAGCACCTGTCTTCTTACCTGTGGGGTTAATGGGCACAATGAAGTCTATTTCCCATTTATCGAATGCTTGCAGGGTCATCTGTGGTTTTCAAGGAATTTCGTCCTTATGCGATGGTCTTCCTCTCCGTTGGCATGTGTCACAGGCTTTGCAATAGTCGTGAGAGTCGTTATGCAGTGTGGGCCACCACAACCCAACTCTTAAGATCTTTTGCGCCATTTCTTTCCCTGTGTAGTGACCTCCTGCTACGCCTCTATGGGATTCTACTAAAATAGCTTGTCTTTCATGCTCTAGTACATATCTTTGCAGTACCTCATCAACTCCCAGCTTATACAAGTGGCCCGCGATGATGGTAAAGTCAGCTACGTGGGTTACCAGCTCTTTTTTTTGTTGTACCGAATATTCTTTAAGTTCCATCCCCGTAGTTAAGAATTGAATAATATCGGAAAAGTGCTCATCAACCACCTTAATAGAAAATAGTTGCGCATCGGGAAATCCTTCCTCTAGGTTGGTTGGTTCTTCACCACTCTCAATTCGGGACAAGTGGTCTGGTCTAGCATTAATATCCCCATCTTCACAATTATCTCAAAGTCATATTCCTGAAACAATAGTGGCCATCGACAAATATTCCCCCCCAACATAGGCTTATTGACGAGGTACTTCAAATCTGAGTGGTCCTCCAACATCTTGAAGTGCCCTCCCAACAGATAATGTCGGTATTTCTACAGGGCATGCACCATTTCCAGCCCCTTGTGTTCAGTAGTGGAGTAGTTACGCTCCACGCTAGAGAGTTTTCTACTAGAAAACGCAATCGGGTGGTCAATGTCCCCCTCCCCGGGCTGCGTAAGGACAACTCCTAGGGCGATCCCTGAAGCGTCCACATGGACATGGAAAACCTTTTCCCAGTCATGAAATATGAGGATAGGTGCAGAGACCATATTTTACTTGAGTAGCTCAAAACTCTTCTGACACTCTGCATCCCAAAAAAATGATACGTCCTTTTTTAGCAACTTTTCCATGGGTGTCGTGATAAGTGTGTACCCTTGAATAAACTTCCTATAGTATCCTGTGTGCCTGAGGATGGAGCGCAACTGTTTCTTAGTTGTGGGGACTGCTAAATTGATGACAGGCGGGGTCAACCATCAATCCTTTCCAACAGACTATGTGGCCTAAAAATATTCCGAAAGGTACACAAAATATGCACTTCTTAATATTTAGGGAAATATGGTGCTTTCTACAAGCATCCAACATCATTCACAGGTTCGAGACGTGCTTCTTTACCAATCCAAATACTGTCCAATCGTCAAAGTATACTTCCAGGAACTTTTGAATGAAATCCTTGAATACTACGACCACTACGCATGAAAATATGGTAGGGGAATTTTTGAGCCCAAAGGGCATGATGGTGTACTGGAAGGATCCCCATTTTGTGGCGAAAGTAGTTTTGCTACGATCTTCAGGTGCGATCCTAATATGATGGTAGCTCAAAAACCTATCAGTGAACGAGTATGCTTCCTGCCCTCCCACATTGTCAAGGATTTCATCAGAGAATGGCGTAGGGAAGGGATCATGTACGCAAGCATTGTTCAACTTACACAGATCGACGCAAACTCTTATTTCTCCTTTAGTCTTTTTTACTTGGACTACCATAGTGATTACCCAATCTGACTATTCTACTGGTTCGATGATACCTGCAGCTATCATTTTTTCGATTTCTTCTCTAACTTTCTCCTTATACTTGGGGTTCAATTGGTAAGGTCGCTACTTGACTTGGCATGCATCTAGTTTTAAAGTGATTCACATGACCCCCTAGGGCCCCTGTGATACCTTTGAGTTCTGAAAATTTTGTGGGAAACAGATCTTGGTACTCTGTGAGAAGTTTCGTGACTTTCCCAACGGTATCATCATCCTAGTAATCACCAATGCTAGCCAGCTTGGGTTATTCTTTTGTTCCAATGTTGACCTCTCTTAAATTAAGAGGATTGGTCGCATTGACAACTTGCAGTGGGGGTCCAACAACTGCACGTTCACCCTCAGACTCTGGGATAGTGATATTTCGCGGGTCTTTGTCACACTCCTCCATTGATAGATTGTGACAATCGACAATATCCTGCATCTACGTATCCCAAGCTGGTTCCCCATATTCTTCACGAGGGCGTGATTCATCAAATACTAGAGCATATATGTCTTGCAGGGCTTCGTCTAATTCCTCTATTCTGCCTATCACCCGAACATCCCCACAAAATTTTCCCTCATGTTATCCCAGTGGCGAGTGCGCTGATGTAGCTTTGCATCCAAATACCATGTGGCGGGGATTGGTCCCAAGGTATGAATAAACAGGTGGACCCCTTCATCCCAGGTCCTTTCTCACCACACCTCTATCCATGCGGACAAGTGCTTGAGCGGGTCCCTACGGCCGAGGAAAATCTACATGGCTAGGTGAACTGGGGGTTCAAACCGTAGGATCATCATCATGTGACATTCCTCCCAATCCTAAAAAGTCCCCTTATGAGTTTCCCACCACCGTGTAGGGGTTGCACGCATGGCTAGGTTAAGCACCCACATTCTCTGTACCCTTGGGACTTCTACTTCGAATGCTCTAAGAAAACCCCTAATACTGCCAAAATCATCAAGGTAAGGAAGCTCTCTTACCTCTGAGGAGATACACTAGAATTTCTTTGTGATCCTAAGACACCATAGCACATATATGTCATGCAACCAGTTCTGCCAATTTTCAATCTCCCCATCGGAATTAGAGAGGCATTCAATGTCTTTCTCCCAACAAAGCATGCCATCAGTCATAGGGTTAATCCAATCCTTGTCCTAGGCAGTTAGTTTATAGATATGATCAATGTCGTCTTCTTCGCGCATGGGTTCTATATACCGCTCTCCCTCTGCTGGTTCTAGAGGGACTATTACTCTCGTACCCTCATTCTAAAAAACCATGCTCCTTTTCTTCAAGTTGATAATGCCTCCCATGTTTATAGCCCAGTCTAATCCTAGGAGCGCACGATAAGGGTCTGCATCCTCTACAATTTGAATTACCTCAAAATCCGCGTATACCTTAACTCTTGAAATATCTACTATAATCTTTGACAGTCCCCCCAATGGTATGATATTCTGTTGGCTATCCATGCGTAGCTGTATAGTAGACCATTCTAGCTTAGGTTCTCCCATCCTCTGCCAAGTCTGTTTGGGCAGGACATTCGCATCAGATTCCAAATGCAATATGACCTGATCCATTTCATAATCGCCAATCTGCGCAGTTAGCTACATTTCTTGACCAGTGTGTTTCTTATGCCTGTAAAGTTTGTGGACATCTTTAACTTCCGTTGGAGGGTCAGAATTTTCCGTGCAGCTGTCTATCATTGCTTGAATATTTTCTAATGCCTTCTGGTTGCGTAGCAAATTCATACATGCCTGTAGGAATGGTTTAACTTCTTCGTCTACTTTTAAGTTTGTTGGAGCCATTAGGGGAATTTTGAGGTCTAAAATGGGCCTCCTAAGGAAAATGTACAATCAAAATTCACTTTATGAGAACCAATCACATTTTAGGTGATGACATTATTTCTAATGGTTGAGGTGGCATTGTTTGAGTTAAAGTTACTTGTCACATTCTCAATGGTGGATAAAAATTCATGGTTGACCATGGTAGTGCTCTAAGTGCTTTTAAATTCATAAAGTAAAGTACTCATAATAAATGTCATTTCACACTTTTTGAATAAAATATTATTATTGTCATTTCAATATTATAAATCAAATCAATTCAATATGTAATATAAAACTCATACATAAAACAATATACTACATATATTATATTATATTATTTTCATATAGTATATTAATTACATGTTATTATATAATTTAAATAATATAAATTTTAATTAATAGTATATTCTATAATTAAGAATTTATGAATTTATATTTATATTTCATTTTAAGTTATTTAAGTACAAATGACAAATGCATTAGTTGTGCGATCATAATGAACTTTTCTTGAAAATATCATTCTTATTTATAGTCACATCAATACAAATTTTTCATTAATTTTATTTTGGTACAACTTTTGAATTGAATTTAACCATGGTTACATGGATTTTGGTGCAAAAAGTGAATTGAAAATTCATAAATATTATTTTATTTGCTTAGCTATTATTTTATTATTTCCTTAGGAAGCCCATTTTAGACCTCAAAATTCCCCTAATGCCTTGGAGGTAGATGCCTCAATTTTGGTAAAGTCCTTGTGAGCTTCTAGAAAGGTTTCTTTCTCCTTCTGTAGGTCCAAGATTTCCTTTTTGATAGTGGCTTTTCGAATAAAGGGTTCAACCGCATCTCTTTCTCTCAAAATGCTCTCAGTCTCGGCAAAAGAAATATTTGTTGGCTTGAAGGGGTCTTGACCTAGTTTCAGATTTAAGGTTTTCCAAGAAACCCATATACTACTGGCCCTTTTGGCAATGACCTACTTTCGCAAGCCAAGGTCTCACCCGAAGTAGTATGGGTGGGTGCTAGAATCATGTTTCCACACCCTGGGAGAAAGCGGGTAATTAAGGCAGTCTTGTTGAGATCTATCAGGTTCGTACAAAAGTAATCTTATCACCGAGCCCTTAACAGTATAGAAAGCGAAGCTTATAACCTCATAGACAACATGTAAACATAAACAAAGCTACTGTTGTTAAGCAGATATTAGCAACACCTTCGCATCCATGTGTGCATCAGTAATTATCATCATAGAATAACACAATCACAGCTAATTCAGTTAGCACATACATAATCGCAACTAATTTAGATAACACAGAGATACTTCAATAGTAAACGCAGCTAGTCCAGGTAACAAAGATATACTTTAATAGATTCTGCATTCATTAATCATCCAAAACTGAGTTACAAAACCAAGTCACAACCCGCACACACAGCTAGCGAGGTCTGCACAAAACAGGACTAAGGATCTATGTGCACACAGCCAGCAGGAGTCCTTACCCAATACTACCCAAAATAGATCTCAATATTTCATACTTAGCATCAATCTTACTTCTTAGTCTTAGACTCAAACTATCTATTTATTTATATCATCATAGCCTACGCTATCCTGTGGTCCGCAATCTATGGTTTGCGGACTCTAGGTCTACCCTTTGACTTGTTACAATACATTGGGGGCTTTGACCCGCCCCAAAGCCCATGCGCTAGACTAATTACTACAAAATATATATAAAAAATGCAGCTAAGGGACCTTGTTCCAGCAACTCCTTTAGTTGATATGGATTTGTAGGGACAACTATCACATTACCGATATATTATTTGAGATTGTACTCATCCAGAAGGAAAGAAATTATTTCCTTCCAGATCACATAGTTGGAGGCTTCGTCTAACCTATCCTGATCTCGCAGCCCGACTATTTCCATCTCAACAAAATATGCCAAAAACCTGCTCTTCCCTTCTGCTCAGCTGTTGCTAGGCTCTACGCACTCCCTGCTAGAGCGAGTAACTCTACTCACAACAACTACTGGTCTGCAAGGGAATTTGAACTGATGAGACTAGAAGTTCACTGAGGAAAATTTTCCCTTAGTGTGCGCTCTATATTCCACCAGATGCTATTTTTCTCTAACAAAATGTTGCAAAATAACTGTGTTGAACTACATATCTACTCTGCAAGAAAAAATATGGTTTCTTCCTCTGCCTCTGGTAATCCTGGATATGGAGAAATCACATTTCTTTTTCGCTCTCTTAGATAAATTTATTTTCGTCAAGAAATTGACCCTGTTGGCCAAGGAACTGCACTGCCTCTAGGGGTTTCAAACTGCTACTTGCGCAAAGAAGCAAACCTCCTCTTTCCTTCTACTACTGAGCTCTACAAATGATTAATTACGCTCTGATACCATGTGAAAATTTGGTTACCCGAATCCTATTACAGCCACCGATGTTAATTCTTCTAATTGTGAATTTACTTAATAATTTATTTGTTGTTTCCTATGACAAATATTGAATTAAATACACTTCAACCTTCACAAATAAACTGCAGAAGAAATAAAATGGTAGAAAAAAATATATGCACACACACACAAAATTACACCGTTATTTTTGGACCAATGTCCCTGGAAAAAACCAAATTAGAAAAAGCAATGCAGCAGTTGAGGGTTTTATTATTATACATTAGTGAAATATGAGTACAAAATATGGATTTTCAAACTGGAAACCTAAGCAGAGAGAAACTGGAAAACATAACTAGTGAGGAAATTCGTCACTCCTCTAACGAATCCGACCCTGACCTTAGCTTGAAATTGAGTTGTCCCCAACTGCCTCGGCATAGTCTCTGCATCACTCTACACAGTCACTACGACCCTCCAGTTCGGAAAAATGTCACCTCTCACTGTCTTGTCCGCTGCTGTATGGGAAACTGATTCTCCCGACCTATGGAACCTATGACCAGTTTCTGGCACTGAATCTCGCCTTCTCCCCAGGAAAAAAAAATTATCCTCTAGAGGGAACTACGCTACCTCACTATGGCACTCTCTGCCTCTCTGCAAATGTACTCGCCAGATCTAGAAATATTCCTCCGACCTCACTATCTCTGCCACTCTCTCACTACTTCGATCTAACTGAATCACTTTCGGTAATACACAATTGCTACTCTGGAAAATCAATTTCTCATAAAAATTGAATGCTCAACTAATTTTGTGTGTCTTCTCCATGCCCCATCGACTTCTTCTTATAATCCTCCATTGAGACTTCAATGACCATGATTAAATCTTAATCGATGGCTACGATTAACTGGAAATTGATCCATGTACTTTTATAGAACATTCTCACCATGAATTAATTAATTTTGATTAATAAATCATATTTCCTAATTTTAGACTTCAAAAATATTAGAAACTGACTAATAAATATAATTAAGTCATCTCTATGTGGAATTTCTAGAAACGATTTATGAGTTTTGGAGAATACTTGTATTCTAGCCTCTCTACCAAATCTCATTTCTAGAACACATATGATACTAAAAAAACTAATAGTTATTATTATTTGTAGTGACATTAGCTCTCTCATTTCCTTGATCAACTATCCTCTTCCTACAATCAAGAGCATAGTGACAAAATTTATTGCAATAATAAGATTTCTCAGCCATCTCTCTGACCACCATGTCTTCCACCTCGTCCTCTGCCTCTCGATCTACTTTTTCCTCGACCTTTGTCTCTTGAAATAGAAATATGAATTTTGAAAGAAGTTTCTAAAGTGGAATCCTTATTTCTATATATATTTGCCTCATGTGATAGAAGTGATCCCATCAACTCATACATTGTCAATGATTCCAAATTATTGGCTTCTTCTATGGATGCTACCACAACATCAAATTTTGTAGACAAAGATATAAGGACCTTATCATATCTTCACCATAAATGTTTAATTGATTTACGACAACCATGACCTGATTCATGAATTAATTGATGTCCTCTATCCCTTTCATCTGCATAATTTCAAAATCTCTTCTACAACTTAACAATATTGACTTTTGTCATACCATTATAGCTTGTCACCAAGGTCAAATCAACACAATTCCTGCAACTAGTCAAATGCATGCATCAAATGATCATTATTGTAGTAAAGTAAATAATCATGGAAAATATGAGTTGAATTTTAGTGAAGTCTACTCTAACCTACAACAAAATTCTAATTTACAAATTGATGTTGCTAACTCCTAAGTTAGATATATTTAACATGCAAAAATATTGCAAGCTAATACTTAACAATTTCCAAGAAATCATAAACAAATATTTTTGAGTTTTTATTGTGGACTTTTCCAATCACTCTTCCCATAAGAGAGGTGATAGTAAAGCCTACAATTACATTTTTTTATGATATATAATCTATTGAAACAAATAAATAATTCCAATTCTTTGAAACAAGAATAAGAAATAAATACAATAGAGGTACAAAAGCCTATGGGTTGGGCCCAAAACCAAGGGTTTCAACCCCCCAAAACTAACTCAAATGCATACCAATGGTAAACTTCTCATTAACATAAATGATAGTCACATACATCATATGAAAAATAAGAATAATAAGGTGAGGCACTAGGCACTCAGTAGCTACTCCTAACTGCAACAAAAATTTGAAACAAAATGAGCCTCTTGGCTGGTTTATTTATACAACATGGTAGTTGATTACAACTCATTCCCTCCAATATTTAGAGATTTGTGGATCTGGTCCTCCTTGATCTTCACATGTACTCGGAGTCCCTCAGTTGTTAGCGAATTCGAGCTATGAGTGAATATTTTGTGATCTCAAGCTGATTTAGAGAGTTAATGAGGTGGACAAGCCCCCTATCTTCTCTCTTGGTTGTCTCCATCAAGCCCCTTCATGGTAAATACCTCCAAAAATGCTTCTTTTTCCTGCATATTAACCACATTAAGTCATACAATATGAAAAATGCCCTTTAGTCTTCCTAATAAGCATATTATGGCTAAAAATGTGAATTAATGTCAGAAAAGGAGAGTTTTAATGGTTGGAGGATAGAACAATGAAGCTCAAAATATACCTATTGATGGGACCCATCACTTTCTCTCCTTCACTTGTATTGGACTCTGCTTCTTGTGCATTAAAATAGAAAAATAATCGTTTCTTAGGCTATATCTCAGCTCCTCCAAGATATGCAATTCCTTACTGCAAGAAACCCTAGGTACAGTCACACTGTGTGAGATGAATGGCCCAAAAGTTGTCATTAAATAATTCTCTCTTCTCCTTCCATCTCTTCACTGCACAAGAGGTTTCTTTTCTTCCTTATTTTCACTTATTTTCCTTAATGTTTATGATTTAATGAAATTATCCTTAAGTGAGGTCGAGTCCTCCTTTATATAGGCTTCTCACCATGCAATTAGGCTAACTTGACATTGTCTCTAGGCCGACATGTCTAGTTGATAGGTTGAATAACTTCTTATGGAGGTTGATTTGATAGTAGCCCTTTGACAAGGTGTCAGAGGTCTTTTGACTCTTTCTTTGACTCAATCAATATTTCTTTTAAAATATGTAACTAGCCAAAGGGGTATTTCATACATGACAATGACTTAATGACTTACGGACTCAATGACAAGCCCTAGGAGCTCACAATGGGAGCTTGACCTAAAAAAAATAAATTTCCTTGAGCATGAAACTCATGCCTCAAGGACAAAAATGATAAATCTATTTTTATCATTACATCAAATACTCAAAATCAAGATTACATATGTCATTATGAAGACCAGACCTAGTTACATATTTCAATACTCCCTTTTTGTAGGTTTTAACCCTGAACATAAATTATCTACACACGAATCTTATAACAAAAAATAAACAATAGCGAGAGCATAAAACATAAAACAGATAAACATAGAGATTTTCCCCTGGATCCCAAATCGGACGACTAGCTTGATTTTTCATTATATTCCTTTTAGTGTTACAACACATATATATACATGTTGAAGCATACATAAACCCCAATCCATTAACCCTGGATTAGAACATAACCATAGTTCCCTTGATCGAATCTACAAAATTACCAGGGGCTGAGAACCATCGTACCCCAAAACCATGTGCAAAACCATGCACAAAACCATGGGCGCGGACTACCCACCAGAAATTTAGGACCAAAAATTTTCACCGGGGCACGGCCTCGGACCCTGATAGGGGGGGCTACCGCCCCCCCTGTGACCGCCCCATTGTGCCCAGCGCAAAGGGGGGGCTATCGTCCCCCCTCTTACCCCCCCGCGCGTGCTTAGTCGTGGAAAGAATATAACACATACTGAACACTTTTAACTAGGGAGGTATTCGTAATTCACACAAATTACTTGGATATTCCCATATGAATAATTCTCATAAGAAGAGTCAGATTGGTAACCCATATTATTAGTATCATATCATCTAGCATTGTCACATACAAAGGCTTGGACTTAAAACTCTATCTCTCCATAAGATCAAACCATAATGTTGGAAATACCAATGATTTATAGACACCATCATCATTGTTTCTCAAGGAACACTCTCCACCGGGGTGTTCACAGGGTATGTCCTTCCATGACTATTCTTATCTTGGATTCCAATTCTCAAAGAATATCATTCCTCTATGACTACTCTTACCTTGGATTCCCTAACACATACTCAGAGTATCATATGCTAGATGCTTATCCAATCACCTATTCTTGTCTTCACTTCCTATTCTTTATTCCCAAAGTGAAAACAAGAATAATGTTTCTATCTCTCCCTCTCAACTAGGGAGGATACATCTATTCCAATAAAGGAATTTACCCATTCCTATAAAAAGTAATGTATCCAAGTTCCCTCTTGATCCAGGTAGCTCTAGACACCCTCATGAGACCAAGAGGGCTAAAAAATGGTCAAAATTCAAAGTGGTCAGATTTCTTTTGAACCAGGTTCAGATTGAAGTGCTCGTCATCGTGATTCCAACAGCGTGAATGTATCTCCAATCTGAGCTCATATGGAGAAGTTAGAACAAGTCAAATTTGCGGTCAAAGTTGGGTAGTGGGCCGGGTTTAAATGTCCTAAAATTTCACCATCAACCGGCAGTGAACCCAACACCCAAGAGTGGGCGAAATTGTGGCCTCTTCAAATCTCCCAATAACCCTTATTTTGAAAAAATTTAAAAATAACCCCTTATTATTATTAAATAAAAAAATAAAAATTATATATATAAATGGGTGGCAGGCTACCACCCCACCACATGGTATTGTAAAGAAATGATAAAATGGGGTGGCGGGCCACCACCCCTGCCACACCCTCGGCCAACAACCACGATATAACGCACACACACACACACACACACATGTATGCCAATCCCGTGGCCCACAACATAAAAAAACACTGTAAATTTGGGGACCAACGGGCGCTAAACCCGCCTGGCCCACATGGTCGGCCCCTGAACGGGCGGTCCCGTAAAAATCCCACCCACCTTATTAAGGTTTAAACAAAAAAAAACATGCACTATATTTGAGAGTGGGTGGGATTCGAACCGGAATATCCACCCGTCTAGCCTCCTCCGACACCAATGAGCCACAACCTTGTTGCTTGGAGGATCCACCCAAATTTTATTTAAAAACTAGAAATTTAATTTTCATGGAGTGGGTGGACCAGCAGAGCGTAGGAGGGTGGAACCACGACCCCACAGAGGTGCGGAACCATGCCCGAGGAATCTTTGGGAGCATCAAAATATTCCCTGAGGTGCATAAGTTGCATGAGTCATAATTCGACAAACTTTATGTCTATTTTACACCTCTCGGCAACAAGAATTTGATGGTGATGTCCGTTTCAGCGGCAGAACTTCCCATTTTTTGGCCATTTTCTAGATTGGAGTGACGGTGTCAGATTCTCAAGTGTGGACAGTCGATTTTATGCCTCTCAATGCCATGAATTCGATGGTGCAGCCAGAATTCAACTACTGAGCATCCACTTCTTCAGCCAACTTCAGGGGTTGAGGTATATGTAGTATTTATGTCATGTGCCTCTTTTATCATTTGATGTGAGATGTAATATGTTGTTTAGATCCTTGCTTGATGTATGTTTCAGGATATATGTTTCTAATCCATGTGAGATGTATTCGCCATGGATTGTTATGATCCCTATGTAAGCTTGTTGAATGGATCCTCAACGTTAGCTTGTGTGAGATTATGTCATGTTGATAGGAGGCCTATTGTGAGTGAGAGTTCATGTAGAATAACGTCTCGTGGAGAGGCAAGACACTCATGTTGAGGGAATATATCCTTATATGACAGAAAACATAGTCCATGTACATCATCACCATTTCCAGTACTATATGAAGTGGCCTGCCCCATTTTGACACCGGGCCCGGAGACGTAGCCCACACTGGGTGAACTCCATTATCAACTTCTCGTGTTCTCATGTTGTTGATTGTTGTCTTGCTTCCTCTTGCTTAAAGCATGCATATGTATTCTTTTAATTCTATTTTCAGTGAAATTCTAACCACATCACAAAAGTAAAATATCATGGGTAATCTGGTAGCTGATGAATCTCAATCATCTCTCATCTAGGAACTTGTCCAGGCTCCCTCTTAGCTAGAGACTTGTTTCCAATAACATCTTTCTTCTTTAGTGCATAGTATGGGACTTTTCTCTACTCGTTGAGATCCTAATTTCGATGTCATGAATTTCATCTCCATTACTGTGGAGCCTTCATCTTGTAGGGTATTAGCCATCCATCACTTTCCTCAAGTCATTCATGTCATCCTTTCCCTTGTCTAGAAAGTGATCTTTTGTTTCACATCTAGCTTTCATTCGTACAATTACCTCTTCCACTTGATGTTCCCTTTAGTATCTTCCATCCAACCACATAATTTATAGTTGTAGATCCTTTCAGTATCCCTGTATCAATCCATTCAGGTGTTTGTTCAAAAATAAAAATGAACATCAAACCAAAGTTAACTTTTGTGATGGCCTATTATCATGACAACTTGATTTCCTGCAACATCTTGAAAATTCATAGACACATCTCCAAAACTTCATATGTCAAGGGTCTCCTTTCTTTACGGGCCTTTTCATGGTCATATTCTCCATGGAGATGTCATGATCAATTCTTCTTGTTTTCAGATGTTGACTTCTTGTAGTTGCATCTTTCATGATTTCTTATTTCTTTCTTCGCATATTGTTGCTCGGGAACTTCTATCTAGAATTCCTATATATTTTTCAACCACCTCATATTTCATATGAAGACATATTATGTTGATTTCATCTAGTCAATATGTAAGCCATGCCTTCATTCATATTTTCAATGGAAGAAATCCTTTTCCTTTGATCATACTCATCAGGTAGAGTATTTACCCATTCTACCTGCAACTACATGATGACATGACTTTGTCAAACATATGCATGTATATATATTTTCTTCTTTTGGTCATATAGGATTCCTTCGATAAATTCCTTTTCCATGATTGAAAGTACTTAAACCATCTTGACCTGCTTCATTCCTTTTTCATCATACCATCATTCAAAAAATCAATCCCATCCAAGATGGAATTCTCAACAAGACACTTGCTTCTTCCAATAGATGAAAATTATAATGAATATTCCAATGGAGGATCTTGATTATCCTCCTCCAACGAATTCTCCTTTCTAATTATGTATGATGATTTCTACACTAGATGAATTTCTCTACCCACAAGTATTACTTTTTCTTTCAATCAGATTACCAAGTGATACTTCCTTTATATGATGATTGCTATAGACTTATACTTCAACTATCTTTCAGTCTTCTAATGATGATGTCATGAGCTCTTGCTTTCATGGTATGTCATCTTCTACTAATATGCATCTCATCATAATGCTTCTAATCTTGACTACCATGGTGGAAGTCTTTTCCACCTTCCACTTATCCATCCTATGCATTGGAGAAACCCTAATAGTGAATATCTATCCCTTTTGATTTCTTCTCATCTGGTTCTTCCATTTCTTCGGTGATATGAGCTTCATTTATTTCTTTCATTTTGTTGCCATTCTTAAATTCCAATTAATCTCTCTTGTAATGCCCATATTCTTAATAGCCATAGCATTGTATCTTCAACATATCTTTCTTATTCTTTTTCTAAGGACCAAACTTCCCAAACTTCCTTTTCTTTTAGCCATGGAAGAAAATTATTGTGCTTGTTCATTTGATCCTACATCACTTTTTTCCTTCATCCTCATTTCTTCATTTTTGCATAATGACCAAATTTCATTGAACGAGGTAGATTCTTTATTTCCATAGATGCTTGATGTAAATTTACCCCATTCCTATGGAAGCACATTGAGAACTATGGTGGTAATTCCCTTATCACACATTATTTCTCTCAATTCTTGTAGTTGATCTCTTATTTGGGATACATTCATAAAGTATAAGCCTATTCAATATTCCTTTGATATATTCATCTTGAAGATTTATTGTCTTAACAATATCACTTCTCCAATAATACTTATGGAGAACAATTATATTAACATATCATATATATATTTTGATGTCTCCAACTTTGATACATACGGAATGGGGGTGTCTTTGATGGATTCTATAAGATCCTTTGAGTCGTTACTTACCCTTTCATATACTTTTCATGTGCTTGAGTTTATTGCTTTTGAGCTTTAGTAATTGAACCTTTAACATGATTGAAATATTCATTTTCTATAAGGATAAAATCAATCCTCTTCTTCCATGCAAGAAAGTTTGATGACCCAACCAATTTGTTTCTTTCCTTGCAAAATGAAGTCATTTTGATAGATTCAGATGTGGACATAAAGATACTTACTTGTGAAGATATCCTCGATGATGATATCTTCAACTTGTTGCCTTCTTGATTTTGATGGTCATGATAATGATAAACGATGTCTTGTTTGATGAATATGACCTCTTTTAAAAGTGTTGTTTCAAAGAGGGAGAGATCACTTTGGTTCCTTGATGATGATGACAATGCCTTTTCTTGCTTCCCTTGGATGTGTAAAATTCAATATTATTCAAAGTCATTTTATTGGAGGTAGCATTTTATAGGTCTTATTCTCTTTAATATCATAATTGTGTGAGGTTTCGAGAATACTTCATGTGTAGAATACTTCTTTGATTGAACTAGGGTTTTAGGGACATTCTTTAGTAACTTCCTTCAAGATGATGATGTAAACCTTGCCATTGTAGTGCCTTTGAGATGAGTTTTCCATATTGATGATTGATGCTCTTTATGATATTTTAATGCTTCGACCCTTGAGTTTCCTTCTTTAGGCTTCCCTCCCGTTATTTTTTCATCTTAGCTCTAACAAAATGTTGATAAATCTATGGGAAGCTAGATAGATTATTTCTAGAACTTTGACAATTACTTGTGATATATTTTTACTTAAATTAGTTAGATTCTTCTTTATTTTGTTTATTATTAGTGGTGTTCTTCATCAAATAGTGACCAAACCATAAAGAACAAGAAGAAAAAAGAGACAAGATATAGGCGATCAGTGAGGGCCAAAATCTCTCCAACTTTGAGAGGAAAACCCACAAGAATTCTTATTCTTATAGAATATTCAATTGACGAATTCCAAGACCTAGAACCTTGACGAAAAACTCCTCCATGACCAATTAAACCTTGCTTATTTTTCCAAGTAAAATTAGTTGCTCCTTCATTTTATTTAAATTCATCATTCCAACACCTTGACTACAACTTCAACCTTTCTTCCTGAAATTTCAGTCTGCATGCAACTTGTGTAATGTTTGGTCATTGCTTCAGAAACCCTAGGCCGCAGGTGTGAGATGATGAAGGAAGATTTCAATTCTTTCTCTCCTTCACTTGTCTTGGACTATGCTTCTTATGTATTAAGCTAGAAAAATAATCCTTCCTTAGGCTATATCATAGCTCCTTCAAGGTCTACAATTCCTTAGCACAAAAAATCCTAGCTGCAATCACACATGTCATATGAATGACCCAAAAATTGTCCTTAAATAATTTTGATCCAAGATCTTTTGCTTATGGATGCATTAAATAATTACATATAACATAACACTTAAAATTATGAAAACATAAGCACATAAGGCGAACATAAAAGAGAAAATATCATGCATGAGATTAAGACACCAAAAATTTGATTACATATTTATTCCAATTTGGACTACGTCTCTAAACCCTTCTCAGCAGTGGGGAGGCCTTCATTCATTAAGTGGCAAGAAGAAGAGGATGTACAAGTAAATTACATAAAGCATCCTTATACCTCCAATCTGGAAAATGGATGAAAAATGGAGAGCTTTGATGCAAAAAAAAAACATCACCATTGACTTCATGTCGCCGAGAGGTGTAAAATCGACATAAAATTTGTCCAAAAATGACTCCTGCAACTTCTACACCTCGGGGAATATTTTGGTGCTCCCCAATATTCGTTGGGCATGGTTCTGCCCCTATAGCCCACTCGTGGTTCCGCTCCTTCTCCATCACTCTCCCTACTACGCACTCTACAAATGCGGGGTTATATATGTTTTCGTGGTGTACTTTACAACGTTGGGGTCGATGGTGCATTAGTAGCACCCACCGCTAGAGCGCGTGGAGGAGGCAGAGGGTTTGGATTCAAAACCCGACCTAACCCGTTTTCGTAATGTGTTGTTGAATTTTGGTTGGTGATATTTTTTTGGGGACCACCCGCTCACGGACCCGCCACGTGGGCCAGGCAGGTTCGACCCCCACCAGTCCCGTTATGTTGTGTCGCCTTCGGTGGTTACCATATTCAACGATGAATGGTTATGTATCATGGTAGTTTTAAAGGGGTAGGTGGGTCTGCCGGTGGTGGCTCGCCTCCCCACCTCCCTTGTAACATATGTATAACAACCAGCGAGGGTGACGGGGGTGACAGTCCGCCCCCCAATAATAATTTTGACCTTAGTTATGGTGGTAGGCAGGGTTGATGGCCCACCACCTATATATATATGCCATCAACCTTGCCTACCACCATAACTAAGGTCAAAATTATTATTGGGGGGCAGGCTGTCACCCCCGTCACCCTCGCTAGTTGTTATACATATGTTACAAGGGAGGTGGGGAGGCGAGCCACCACCGGTTATATATATATATATATATATTATTTTTATGACTTATATGCCATTTTTAAATATTCTCAAATATGGAGGTTATCAGGCAAATTAAACATCCAATGAATTCGCCCTCTCCTTAGGTCCTAGGTTCCCTGCTAGTTGACGGTGAAATTGTGGGAAACTTAAACTTGGCCCATTGCCTGACTTTGACTGCAACTTTGACTTGCTCTATATTCTTCATATGACCGTGGATTGAGGCGTTGCTTACATTGTTGGATTCAGAATGGAGAATAATTTGACATGGTCCTATTCTTGTTATTATTTGTACACTTTGATTTTTGAGCAATTTTAAGCCACTTGTCCTCTGAGATCCTCCTGGATCAACTTCACACTTATCCTTCCTTATCTTCACTGCATAAGAGACTTCATTTATTCCTTATTCACACTTATTTTCCTTAACGTGGATGACTGAATTGAATGCTCCTTAAGTGAGGTTGAGCCCACCTTTATATAGTATTCTCATCATGCAATTAGGTTGACTTGACATTGTCTCTAAGCTACGATGTCCACTTGATAGGTCGACGTACTTCTTATTGAGGCTGATTTGATTGGATCCCATTAACAAGGTATTGGAGGGTATTTTCACTCTTTCTTTGACTCAAATAAAATTTATTTTACAATATGTAACTTCCCAAAGGGGTCTTTCATACATGAAAATGACTTAATGACTTGTAGACTCAATGAAAAGCCCTAGGAGCTCACAATGGGAGATTGATCTAAACAAAATAAATTTCCTTGAGTAGGAAAATCGTGCCTCAAGGACAAAACTGATAAATTTATTTTTCTCATTACAAAAAATACATAAAATCATGATTACATATGGCATTATGAAGGTCGAACTTAGTTACATATTTCAACACCTCTCCCCTCTACTTCTTTCATTCATTGATAAACTGAGAGGGTTGGAAGTTCCATCTCTCGAATGGAAAGCTAGAAGACTATAAAAAGGCATAGAATATTTGGATCCTCTTTTTTTATGGACCTTCAAAAAATAATCCAGGGGTGGAAGGAGGTATAGGGGTTATTGTTAATCCCGAAGGAAAACAAGTGCTTATGTACTCCTTGGGGCTAGGAAAGATTACGAACAAGGTTTAAATGCATGGCCTCTTACTTGGGCTAAACTTAGCTAAAGAAATGGAAATCACCAAGATTGTAATATTTGGAGACTCTCTCCTCACCATTAAATATTTATATAAAGGCTCTTTTCCCAAGGAAAATCAACTTAAACTACTTCGTAGAATTATGGGTTCCTTGAAACACTTTCATTTTAACAAATTTTTTCATATCCTAGAATCTCAAAATAGGGAAGCTAATAAGAAATAAAATCTTAAGTGCCTTTTAAAAATGGGTCAGATTGACATCAATTATTTTTTTGGATGGTGAAACATCCCATGATTATATCCTCTTCATTCTTAGCCTCTATGAATTTTATTAGAGTCGCTTTGCAAGCCCCTATGAAAAATAAAACTAGCAACAATAAAGCATCTTTCCAAATCTCCTCTCTGCCTTCCATTGATATCAATTATATATTTCAAGGCTCACATCATTAACATTTCACATGTGGTGTCATGGATTGCTATAAGCATGCAATCCATGGAAAGGACTACTTCCTAATATCTCTACATGCGTTAAGAGTTGCAGTTGTAACCAACAAATAGATCGTGCACCTAAAACTTTGATGGATCCAAGGAGGTGGGTTATTATGGAATTTAATGATGAAAGGATCTATGTTATGTGTGGTTTTTTTAGTCCTAGGTTTAAATCCATGGGTTGTGTCTGCTAGGCTCATAATCAACCTCCATGTTGGTTCAGTCTAAAATGGTGTCGGCTTAACACTCCTCTACGTTGGGTGACTACTTCTGAAGCTAAGTGTGTCATCTATCATGAATTGGGAATTTTTAAGGTTAAATGTTTAGTTATCTACACAATTGGTAGAGATTGGAGCTTATATTTTTCTGTGGGGGGTGAATCGAGCAACTCAATTAATTTTAGTGTTTCTTGGGTCTCTCTATTGGCTTGGGAAGCTTGAATCCTCTTCAACCCTACTTGTGATAATGCAACTGGTTTATCTAGTCCATTTTTTCCATTGTGGGCCTTTCTGTTGGAATGGGAAGACAAAATTCTCCACAAAGTTATTCATGGAAGTGAAATTTTCTTCCCTAACGGACTGCGTATCTCTCTGTTATTTAAAGAAGCCAAAATTATCTTTAGTCCTACTGGTGGTAGTGTGATTGGTTTCTGGGTATGATTTTACACGAGTTTCACAAGGAAGCTCAGCTCCCCTCATGCTCTCCTGTTCTTGTTGTTATTTGTACACTTTGATTTTTGAGCAATTTTAAGCCACTTGTCCTCTGAGATCCTCCTGGATCAACTTCACACTTATCCTTCCTTATCTTCACTGCATAAGAGACTTCATTTCTTCCTTATTCACACTTATTTTCCTTAATGTGGATGATTCAATTGAATGCTCCTTAAGTGAGGTTGAGTCCACCTTTATATAGTCTTCTCATCATGCAATTAGGTTGACTTGACATTGTCTCTAAGCTGTGATGTCCACTTGATAGGCCGAATTACTTCTTATTGAGGCTGATTTGATTGGATTCCATTGACAAGGTATTGGAGGGTATTTTCACTCTTTCTTTGACTTAAATAAAATTTATTTTACAATATGTAACTTCCCAAAGGGGTCTTTCATACATGAAAATGACTTAATGACTTGTAGAATCAATGAAAAGCCCTAGGAGCTCACAATGGGAGATTGATCTAAACAAAATAAATTTCCTTGAGTATGAAACTCATGCCTCAAGGAAAAAACTGATAAATTTATTTTTATCATTACAACAAATACATAAAATCATGATTACATATGGCATTATGAAGGTCGAACCTAGTTACATATTTCAACACCTCTCCCCTCTACTTCTTTCATTCATTGATAAACAGAGAAGGTTGGAAGTTCCATCTCTCGAATGGAAAGCTAGAAGACTATAAAAAGGAATAGAATATTTGGATCCTCTTTTTTTATGGACCTTCAAAAAATAATCCAGGGGTGGAAAGAGGGATAGGGGTTATTGTTAATCCCGAAGGAAAACAAGTGCTTATGTACTCCTTGGGGCTAGGAAAGCTTACCAACAAGGTTTAAATGTATGGCCTCTTACTTGGGCTAAACTTAGCTAAATAAATGGAAATCACCAAGATTGTAATATTTGGAGACTCTCTCCTCACCATTAAATATTTATATAGAGGCTCTTTTCCCAAGGACAATCAACTTAAACTACTTCGTAGAATTATGGGTTCCTTGAAACACTTTCATTTTAAGAAATTTTTTCATATCCTAGAATCTCAAAATAGGGAAGCTAATAAGAAATAAAATATTAAGTGCCTTTTAAAAATGGGTCAGATTGACATCAATTATTTTTTTGGATGGTGAAACATCCCATGATTATATCCTCTTCATTCTTAGCCTCTATGAATTTTATTAGAGTCGCTTTGCAAGACCCTATGAAAAATAAAACTAGCAACAATAAAGCATCTTTCCAAATCTCCTCTCTGCCTTCCATTGATATCAATTATATATTTCAAGGCTCACATCATTAGCATTTCACATGTGGTGGCATGGATTGCTATAAGCATGCAATCCATGGAAAGGACTGCTTCCTAATATCTCTACATGCGTTAAGAGTTGCAGTTGTAACCAACAAATAGATCGTGCACTTAAAACTTTGATGGATCCAAGGAGGTGGGTTATTATGGAATTTAATGGTGAAAGGATCTATGTTATGTGTGGTTTATTTAGTCCTAGGTTTAAATCCATGGGTTGTGTCTGCTAGGCTCATAATCAATCTCCATGGTGGTTCAATCTAAAATGGTGTCGGGTTAACACTCCTCTAAGTTGGGCGACTACTTTTGAAGATAAGTGTGTCATCTATCATGAATTGGGAATTTTTAAGGTTAAATGTTTAGTTATCTACACAATTGGTAGAGATTGGAGCTTATATTTTTCTGTGGGGGGTGAATCGAGCAACTCAATTAATTTTAGTGTTTCTTGGGTCTCTCTATTGGCTTGGGAAGCCTGAATCCTCTTCAACCCTACTTGTGATAATGCAATTGGTTTATATGGTCCATTTTGTCCATTGTGGGCCTTTCTATTGGAATGGGAAGACAAAATTCTCCACAAAGTTATTCATGGAAGTGAAATTTTCTTCCCTAATGGACTACGTATCTCTCTGTTATTTAAAGTAGCCAAAATTCTCTTCAGTCCTAGTGGTGGTAGTGTGATTGGTTTCTGGGTATGATTTTACACGAGTTTTCCAAGGAAGCTTAGCTCCCCTCATGCTCTCCTGTTCTTGTTGTTATTTGTACACTTTGATTTTTGAGCAATTTTAAGCCACTTGTCCTCTGAGATCCTCCTAGATCAACTTCACACTTATCCTTCCTTATCTTCACTGCATAAGAGACTTCATTTCTTCTTTATTCACACTTATTTTCCTTAACGTGGATGATTGAATTGAATGCTCCTTAAGTGAGGTTGAGTCCACCTTTATATAGTCTTCTCATCATGCAATTAGGTTGACTTGACATTGTCTCTAAGATGCGATGTCCACTTGATAGGCCGACTTACTTCTTATTGAGGCTGATTTGATTGGATCCCATTGACAAGGTATTGGAGGGTATTTTCACTCTTTCTTTGACTCAAATAAAATTTATTTTACAATATGTAACTTCCCAAAGGGGTCTTTCATACATGAAAATGACTTAATGACTTGTAGACTCAATGAAAAGCCCTAGGAGCTCACAATGGGAGATTGATCTAAACAAAATAAATTTCCTTGAGTATGAAACTTGTGCCTCAAGGACAGAATTGATAAATTTATTTTCCTCATTACAACAAATACATAAAATCATGATTACATATGGCATTATGAAGGTCGAACCTAGTTACATATTTCAACACCTCTCCCCTCTACTTCTTTCATTCATTGATAAACAGAGAGGGTTGGAAGTTCCATCTCTCGAATGGAAAGCTAGAAGACTATAAAAAAGCATAGAATATTTGGATCCTCTTTTTTTATGGACCTTCAAAAAATAATCCAGGGGTGGAAGGAGGGATAGGGGTTATTGTTAATCTCGAAGGAAAATAAGTACTTATGTACTCCTTGGGGCTAGGAAAGCTTACCAACAAGGTTTAAATGTATGGCCTCTTACTTGGGCTAAACTTAGCTAAAGAAATGGAAATCACCAAGATTGTAATATTTGGAGACTCTCTCCTCACCATTAAATATTTATATAAAGGCTCTTTTCCCAAGGACAATCAACTTAAACTACTTCGTAGAATTATGGGTTCCTTGAAACACTTTCATTTTAACAAATTTTTTCATATCCTAGAATCTCAAAATAGGGAAGCTAATAAGAAATAAAATCTTAAGTGCCTTTTAAAAATGGGTCAGATTGACATCAATTATTTTTTTGGATGGTGAAACATCCCATGATTATATCCTCTTCATTCTTAACCTCTATGAATTTTATTAGAGTTGCTTTGCAAGCCCCTATGAAAAATAAAACTAGCAACAATAAAGCATCTTTCCAAATCTCCTCTCTGCCTTCCATTGATATAAATTATATATTTCAAGGCTCACATCATTAACATTTCACATGTGGTGGCATGGATTTCTATAAGCATGCAATCCATGGAAAGGACTACTTCCTAATATCTCTACATGCGTTAAGAGTTGCAGTTGTAACCAACAAATAGATCGTGCACCTAAAACTTTGATGGATCCAAGGAGGTGGGTTATTATGGAATTTAATGGTGAACGGATCTATGTTATGTGTGGTTTATTTAGTCCTAGGTTTAAATCCATGGGTTGTGTCTGCTAGGCTCATAATCAACCTCCATGGTGGTTCAGTCTAAAATGGTGTCGGGTTAACACTCCTCTAAGTTGGGCGACTACTTTTGAAGCTAAGTGTGTCATCTATCATGAATTGGGAGTTTTTAAGGTTAAATGTTTAGTTATCTACACAATTGGTAGAGATTGGAGCTTATATTTTTCTGTGGGGGGTGAATCGAGCAACTCAATTAATTTTAGTGTTTCTTGGGTCTCTCTATTGGCTTGGGAAGCCTGAATCCTCTTCAACCCTACTTGTGATAATGCAACTGGTTTATATGGTCCATTTTGTCCATTGTGGGCCTTTCTATTGGAATGGGAAGACAAAATTCTCCACAAAGTTATTCATGGAAGTGAAATTTTCTTCCCTAATGGACTGCGTATCTCTCATTGCCTTATGCTCTTTTTCTCTCCTCCCGCTACTACCTATGATATTAAGAGGCCTCTCTTAGACTCCTTTGGATTTCTCTGAGATGATGGCCTTTTAGCGTCTCCTTACCTCTTTAGCAATGATCCCTAGACCCCTATGTACCCTATCCTCACTAGAAATTGGCTATCTCTTCTCAGAAACTTTCCAATGTCATCTTAGAAAGGACCTCTAGCAATCATAGGTGGTAGTAGCACTTTAATGAGTTCCCTCAACAATTTGAAGAATTGCACCTTGAAAATATGGAGTTGAATTAGAAAATCCACCAGCAATTGAAGTCATTTGTCTTTCTCATGGATGAATTCCAGTCACTCAATGGTATCGTTAGGATGAAAAAATTGATGCGCTATGTAGATAAATAAACTAAATGTAGCTAGAGCTTGAGACAAATGAAAACCAAAGCCTTACAAGCACAACACTTAGTTGATCTCCTCACAATATGCAAGTCGATCTACATAGGACCCTAGTAGAATTTATCCCTCCCTTTTAATAATGGTCTCCTATTGTAAATTTGTCTTTTCGTCAGGTCAGTTTTGCAAAATGCAAGTAGGTTGGCCGTTTACATTAATATTACAATTAGAAATTTTGGAACCACTTATCATTCTTCCTTTGAAAACACCTATGCAGGAAAAAACGATGTTACTCACATCTCGTTTATTTTGCATTGATTTAGTAGAAAACCTACTCATTTGTATTATAAAAAAATACTGAAAATGAAAAAAAAAATCAAAATCTTTATTAAAAAAATGATTACTTTTAAAAAGGACAAACTTTTTAAGTAACATTGTTACACCTTAGCATTCTCCATCCTAACTTGTCCATTTTATAATCAAGTTGAGGACCTCAAGCATTCATTTAGTACTTCATCTCCATTCATTTTGGCTAACAATACATTTTAGATTTTAGTTTTTCCAATTAACATTTTTTTATATTATATTTGTTATATATAATAATGTTATTGATTATATTTAAAATATTTTTTTAATATTATAATTTTATATAATAACATTTTAATTTTACAATATTTATATAGATTTATTTATGTGTTAATAGTTGTTTTCCAATTGAATGTTGATATATTAATCTTGATTCACATCTCTATGTTATGATCATAAATAAAAGATGATGGTATATTCTCATTTTCACCTTTTGAAATATTAAACTTCCTTAATTTTTAAATGTATATTTACTATGTTATATTTGATACAAATTATAAAATAATAAAAAAGATTTATATTTAAAAAAAAATTTATCAAATAAAATACTTTTCCAAATGAGACTACTTTACCTACCTCAACCACATTTATTTATATAATCATACTCATACTATCAAATATCAAAATTCCTCTCTCATGGTGCAAGGAGTCTTCACTTCACAATCCTATGTGGCAGATCCTTAACTTTCTGAGGTTTATACACCATTGTTTTAATTTCAAGCATCGGAGCTTAAACCCTCCTGCCCATAGCATGCAACAAATCCAATGGGCAGGCCATTATTTGCATTAGAATTTGAATCCTATATAACAGCTCCTTAACTATGTAATGTTCTTACACATTTATATTAATATCAAATATGAGAGTTTAAACTCCTCTCCGTACAATGTGGAAGAAGTCTAAGAGGCAGCCCCTTGACAGGGTAGGGACAGAGTCCAGGATCAGCTTTTCCCGTGAATTCACTAAATCCCATTTAAAATTCTTCACGATATTATGCAGAAAAACGAGAATTTCCATTCTAGCAAAACTCACTACCAGGGCATGTTCGCAGCCCACCTCCGAATGGGACTCGAATCTCGATGGATCATATTTCTCTGCATTGTTAAAATACTCCAAAGCACCTGCACATCCCCGTCGCAGTAACTGTAAGAAAATCTCAATAAACGCCTCTCCCCAAACACAAATTTCATGTTCGTGTAGGGTTTTACCTTCCATCCTATAGGGATTGTGTATGCTTCGTATGTAAACAGTTCTCCACGAATATTTCATCTTTGGGAAGTCTTGCCATTCCAGAGATTGCCCCACTTCTTTTGTACTTGCTATATCTAATTGTTCTACAAATATCCAACAAAATGGGAAAATGGGAAAGTGATTAAAATTAAGAAATTGGGTCGCTTTATATGTTCCCTATCATTTAACATTATTTAACATTGTTAACTAAGTTAGATACCTTGTGTCATTTAACATTATTAATTAAGTTAATTATATTATCTAAATGTTAAGAAAAGCAAGATTCCCAAAATCTACAATCTAGATAAGCTCAGTAAATTATTTGGACATTTTTTATAAAAAAGTTAGAGAGTCCAGAGGCATTATGACCAATTTTGGGTGAGCAATACATGCATTATGACCAATTTTGTGTGTGTAAGGAGTAAGGCGGTAATTGAAGTTGTGGAGAAAGGATACAGTATGCTAGTAGAAGGTTTTGAGAATGTAAGAATATACTTTGTTAGGTAGTTCGACACACATGAGGGTTGTTCTTTCAAACACTTTGTTTAATTAGAGATTTGCATGGGTTACATGTTGTTTTTCATAATGTTTCACTTGGCTATTTACCTAATCTTGTATTTTTCTATTCTAAATGTTGTTTATGCAATAATACATCATGCAAATTAAGGTATTCTAGTATCTTTGATTCTTCAAAATTCCACGCTAATATTATGATGAAGGAATTAATGTGTCCAAAGTTGGTAGTCATCTCCACTATCCCTCTTACTCTCACTTGATGGTGAATATTGTTGACTTGCAGTGTGCTTGACAAACATCCAATGACTAATATAGAGTTTGAAAAATACTCTTTGCTACCCAATTTATTCCTTCAACTGAAATAAGTGTAGTTGGTGCCATGAGCTCTGCATGGTTGTTGGTTCCTCTTCCTAGACCTTCCTTGAATCTCAAGGTCATTATTATCATATAGTTGTATCCATCCACCTTCCCACTCCTCATTGTGTTTCCCTTTATTTAACCATTGAGAATTCTTCTCGTTTGGTTTTCCTCGGGCAGATCTAGGGCTTGCTTTAAGCCTACGTTAGATTCCTCAGATGTTCTTCTCTTCTCTTTGGACATTTTCCTCATTTCTATATAATCAGATGGACAATAGAACATGAATTAAAAATTCTAAGACCTCCAAATTTCCTACAAAATAACAGGTTAATGCTTCATCTAGGTATGCCCCTTAAAAATGCTATTTCATGTTTGATGTGAAATGTTTTTATATGAACTATGCAATCTAGCTTGTGTAGACTCGTTGTTGTTGATTTCTTTTGTTAACTGGATTTCAAAGATAATGATTTTAAGAATTTTCCTTGCTTTACCAATTTGCATAAAATCTCCTTACATATCTATTTTCCATATAATTTTTTAACTGATGGTGTGGCCAAAGAGGAACTAGACAAAGTGATCATATTGTTGGAATATATGAACAATGGAAACACACTAAACAAAATCCATTCAATAGTTGTGGTAATATATTAACAGCTCGTGCTAATTCTAGTTATTTTTCTTTGTATGACTAAATTAAATTGTTTACAGATTATTTTGTATTATTAGCATGTTTTGTAGGTCATGCTACAGGGGTGTGTCATTAAGCTAGCTCCGTTGAGTTATTTTTTATTAAGTTAAAAATAGGGGTTCCATGATTATAAATTTTACAAAGCTTATGTCATTATGTATCGAGCATTTTTCAAGGATTGCCATAACTCCTCACATAATATTTAAAGGTTACTAGCTCAATGGAAGAGCCCCTAATTTTTTCCTTATGAGCAAGAGGTTCGTGGTTTGATTCCACTGTGCCCTAACATGAATTAATAAATGATATTGTAGTTTATTTTTAATTAAATATTTTTCGAGATTCATTGTTTTATAGTCTCTAAAGAAACAAAGTGATATTGTGTTGTCTTTAAGTATAATTTTTTATTGTCTCTAAAGAGACAATAGTTAGGATTAAAGACATTGTCTCCATAAAGGAAAGATGTCTTTAATCCCAACTATTGTCTCTAAAGAGAAAAAAACAAAATTGTCTCGAGAGAGACAAAAAAAAATTGTCTCATAAGAGACAATAATGATTGTGTTATATATTGCCTCTATAGAGACATTTTTTTAAGACAATAATTTGAGACACTCGCTTAAAGTGAATATTTAAGACAATACAATTTTTTTTTTTTTGTCTCAAGTTAAGACAATTTTCCCAAAAATCATCTCAAATATTGTCTTAAAACCCTCCTTTCTTTTGTAACTATGATCGTTGCTTTATCCATGGAAAACATTTATCTTTCATGATATTTACAGTGCGATCACCACCGTCATTCATTTTTTTTCACAGGTACACATTCTAGCCTCTAAGATATTCTTTATAGTTGTGCCTCTGGAAAATTTTAAAAGAGTTTTGAGTTATTTATTTTTCATTTCTTATGTTTGGATTAATTTTCTCGGCCTAGCATTACAACTCCCTTTTCCCTTTCTTTTCCCTCTATATGTTTTCTTTCTGAATCAGATAATTAATTAATAATTAATGCTTATCATTTATTACCTCCAAGTAACTTTAATACTTATATTTTTTAGCATGAACATATGCAATAGAAATAGAGGCACGAGAAGAGGAAATAAAGACAAAAAATTGGGAATAAGAAGAGATAGGATACCTAGGGTATTAGCTCACTTTGATGGAGATTCGGAAGAACTAAGGAAATTTCTTTAGAATGTCACAATTAACCTTACAAAAAAACCTATCCCTCAGCCTATGGTGAAGCTGATCCGGATTTATGCAAGAATGCAACAAAATACAGAAATAACCATAAACATAGAAATACAACGGAAATAAGGCTTCATTTCATTAATATCAAATCACAGAAACATGCTTACAAACATGATGGAAATAAAATAGCTAGGGTGCTGGTAAATAATATCTGAGAAGAGATGTGGCGGCTACAAGCCTCTGAACTGTGTTACAATGAGGCTCGAGGGCCTATTTATTATGGAGAAACAATGGAGAACTCTAAACGTCCAAAAACCTAACCCTAGGAGATGAAGCGCCAAAACTATGGGCCCTGTTTGGATAAATTGGTGTTTCAACTTCCCGGGGTCGTAACTTCGGCATACTATCTCTGTTTGGGGCCTCAAAATGGCTTCAGAAGTTTAGGACCCAAAAAAATGCTAAAAATAGTAAGCTATGAAAAAAAAACTGAAAGAGACAATGGTGGGGCCCCAAGTGGAATAGGCCGGTGGCCACCAATATCCAGCTAGATCATTCCTCCCCCCTTAGGAAGCAATGGTCCCCATTGCGTTGAGTTCCTCCATGAGATGAGGAAACTTCTGTTGAACTTGGTCCTTGGTGAACCACTTGCCTTGGTGCAGGATTTGGCTAGCTTTGACAACCTGATACAGTTGGGTCTTCTGTCAACGAGTGTTCTTGATTTGCATGTCCATGATACAGTCCGCGGTGGCTTGTTCCATGCAGTCTGGGTTTAACTCTTTTGGTGTGAGTTCTTCTGCAATGTCAGAGGTGTCCAATAGAGGTGGGAAGTAGGGACGAAGGCGGTCTACATTTAATACTGGGTGCAGACCAAGGAATGGTGGAATACTGAGCTCGAAGGCATTATTCCCTACAGCCTTGGTGATGGTGTACGACCCATATCGAAGCGGGCGAATCTTGTCGTGGGGTCCAATGAGGTGCTCCTTCTGAAAATGTAGCCACACTTTTTCGCCCACTTGGAATTTGTGTGGCACCTAATGTTGATCATGTCGTTGCTTGTACTTAGCATTGGCTCTGTCCAATATGTCATGAACCTGTTGGCAGATGTGCTGAATGAGATCGATGAAGTTGTTTGCTTTTTCAGCTTGAGACTGGACATGAGCCAAATCGACTTGAGTAGCTGAAAATGGCATGGCTACATCAATGGGACATAGTGGCTGGAATCCCAAGCCCACCTGAAAGGGGCTATGGCCAGTTGAGCTGTGGAGAGCCTGGTTATAACTATGTTGTACATAGGGAAGGCTCTCATCCCATGTGCGTGGATGTTTTGAATTGTACATGCGTAGAATGTGTACAATCATCATATTGATGACCTCTGTCTAGCCATCAGTTTGGGGATGGAAAGCTGTGGACTTGGTGAGCTTGGTTTCCAACATTGACCAGAGGCTGGACCAAAATGTGCTGAGGAACCTGCTGTCACGATCTGATATAATAGACTGTGGGATCCCAAAGTGCACCCACACTCATTCAAAGAAGAGTTTAGCAGTGGCTTCTGCTGTGATATTATTCTTGCAGGCCGCCATAATGGCCATCTTTGAGAATCTGTCGACGACCACGAAAACACAGTCATTTCCATGCTTAGTAGAAGGAATTCCTGACATGTAATCCATGGAGATGGATTCTCAAGGTCGACTAGGGGTAGGTAGCGGAGTATAGATCCCTTGCTTCTTGATGGTCGGTTTGGAAATGGCGCAAGCAGTGCAAGATTTGATGTACTTCCCGACATCCTGTCAAAGGTTCGGCCAATAGAAATACTTCTGCAGTACTGCCATTGTTTTCTCGACCCCAAAATTCCTAGCGACCCAACTGTAGTACGCTTCCCATATCATCTTGGCACACTCGCTTGAAGGAACAAAAAGGTGTCCTAGGTGACATAATAGTGCATCTTGGAGGTGAAAATTTGGAACTTGCATACCCCCCAAAAGTGCCTTGTATGTGTAGCTGAATTCTGGATTGCTCTTGTAGAGAAGTGGCCAATCAATAGTCTCATTCCCACAAGAGTTGAGAACGGTGGTTATGGCCACGATCAGTGATCAGTTGAGGTATTCTACAACATTATTGGTGCTACCCTTCTTGTACTTGATGTTAAAATGAAATTGTTGCAGATATGTGGACCACTTTTGATGGCGATCGTTCTGCAACTTCCCTTGTGTTTGTATGAACTGCAGGGGTTGGTGGTCTGTGTGGATGATTGTCTCCTTCCCCAAAATGTAATGCTTCCATTGTCGACAAGCCTGCACAATGGAATACATTTCTTTGTCATAAGTGGGATACTTTCGAACTGTGTCGGACAATGTCTCATTGTGATATGCCACTGGATGCCCCTGTTGAGTAAGAACTGCCCCAATAGCATAGTCAGAGGCATCTGTCTCGATCTAAAATGGTTGTTGCAAGTCTGGTAATGTGAGCACTAGGGCAGAACAGAGGCGATGTTTCAATTCTATGAATGCCTTCTGTTGAGATTCATACCAATATAATTTTGCTTTCTCTCCTCCCTTGGTGACTTGACTCAGGGGCCAAGTGATATGAGAGAATCCCAACAAGAACCTGCAGTAGAAATTAGCAATACCTAGAAAACTGCAAAGCTTTGTTAGGGTGGTTGGGGCTGGCCAATCCTGAATTACTTGGATCTTGGTTGGATCCACATGCACCCCCCTTTCCTCAATAATGTATCCCAGATATTGAACTTAGGTCATCCCAAAAGTGCACTTCTACAAATTGGCACACAACTTGTGTTGCCGTAGTGTTTGGAGGACTTCTCGATTGTGGTGGAGGTGCTCTTCCCAAGTCTAGTTGAAGATCATAATGTCATCCAAGTATACCACTACAAATGAGTTGGTGAATGGATGCAAGATGTCATCCATCAACCTCATGAAGGTTGCAGGAGCATTTGTCAATCCAAAAGGCATGACGAGCCATTCGAAAAGGCCCTCCTTGGCTTTGAAGGTAGTCTTCCACACATCAGAGGGTTTGATTGGTACCTGGTGATACCCAAACTTCAAGTAAATCTTGCTGAAATATTTTTCCCCTTTGAGTTGGTCCAGAAGGTCATCAATCCATGGGATCAAGTACCTATTCTAGACAGTGATCTTGTTCAGCGCTCGATAATCAATACAGAGTCTCCAAGTCCCATCTTTCTTCTGTACCAACACAATCAGGCTCCCACAAGGCGATGAACTTGGCCGAATGTGACCTTTCTGCAGCAGCTCCTGAATCTGCCTCTTGATTTTATCATTCGATAGAACATAGCACCTATATATCGGTCCATTGGGTAGCGACGCACCTAGGGTCAGGTCAATGGGGTGCTTAACCTGACAGTGTAGAGGCACCCTTGTGGGTGAGGTGAAGATGTCCCTGTACCCTTCCACAACCTTCTCCATTTGTTGTTGTCGTGCATAGGAGCCATGTCTGGAGGTCGTGGCCATAGTCTTCTTCTTGCCCTAGGGGCAGATCATCAGAAAAAAAAATTTCCTGGTTTGGGAAATGAGCTTACTGCATTGTTTTGCAGTAACCAAAGAGATAGTGGGAGGCGGTGGTACCTCTAGTATCCTATACAATTTATTTACCAAAGTAACAATAATAGCACGAGGTCGTGACTCATACACAACATGTCGCTTCCACAAGTATGGTTGGCCTAATAATACATCAGAAACATCAATAGGAGCAATGTCACATAATACCTCATCCGTGAAGGGCTTGATGCTATAGGGAAGGCAACACTACTGGCTGACGTGGAGATCCTATCCTTGGTGAAGCCACCTTATTGTGTATGGTTGTGGGTGCGCTGTGGTCGGAAAGCCCAACCGCTTCACGACATCTACTGAAATGAGGTTCTTTTGGCTCCTATTGTCGACAATGAACCATAGCGGGGAACCCTTTACCCACTTCTAGGAGTGGAAGAGATGCTCTGCCTCCTCTAGATCTTCTGGTTCCTCCTTCTGGATCTTCATAGTGGCAACAGTGGCATTAGGCTCCACATCAATAATCTGCTTCCCTTTGTCATTCACCTTCTCAGGTTTTGATTCTGTGTCAGGGCATGCATCTCATTCAGAATCCCTCATCTCAGCCACCAGTGACTGCTTGGCCCGACACTCACTTGTGCTGTGAGTGGAGCTCTTATGGAACTCACACCACTTTCCCGTGTCCTTCTTTGGCTTCGCGATGTTGTTCTTTGCTTGTGTCTTTGGCAGGTTGTCTTGGGCCACCATGCCTTGGATTTGTCCTTTGTTTTGCGATTTGGGGGCACCTTTCCCTTGCTTTTGATTCACAGATCCAAAGTCTCGCTTCTTCTGTTTGAATTTCTACTCAATCTTGGCAGCATACCGGTATGTCGTACCAAGCGAGGAGATGTCGAGGAACTCCATTTCCTCCTAAATGTATCTGTGTAGACAACCACGATACTTTAGCACCAAATGTTTCTCTGAATCTTTGATACCTAACTTTGTGCACAGGGTATGGAATAGATTCGTTAGCTCATGCACATCTTGATCCCTTTGTTGACATAGCGTGGTCCATTGCATGTACTTGTCCTCATAGCTCCCCATGGGATAGTATTGTTCCTTGATGGCATCTCGGAAATAATTCCAAGTGGGTACTGCTGAGAATAGAGAGGTTTTTGTCTCATCCTTTTTCTCACATTAGGTTTTAGACCAGTCCTTGACATGGGGGGTAGCTTTGAGGAATGCAAAAATAAACTTCTCCCGGTCGGAAAAGTCATGAACCGAGAAATATCCTTCTAATAGATTCAACCATCTATATATGGCTTCTGCATATATTTGACCCTCAAATATGGGAATGTCAATGTTTACTTGTACCTTAAAGGGAGTCGCGCCTCCAGAGTGGCTGTTGGATGCAGATGCGCCGCTGGTGGGCAGTCATTGAAGGATCTGGGCAAAGTTATCCATCATAGCGTTCCTTTGTTTTTCAAGGACCTCCTCAAGCAATATTTTGATAGGATCTCTTGCTCCCTCATTTTTCTTTTCATCCCCATGGGCATCCATTGGGGTTTGCGAGGCTGATCTTGCAAAGGTTCCACCAGATCGAGCCCTAACTCCTTATACGCCGACCTCGTTGGGGACATGCAAAGAAGGATCAAGAAAAGGAAAAGCGCTCTGATACCACTGGTCCAGATTTATGCAGGAACACAACAAAATATAGAAATAACCATAAACATATAAATACAATGGAAATAAGGCTTCATTTCATTAATATCAAATCACAGAAATATGCTTACAAACATGATGGAAATAAAATAGCTAGGGTGCTGGTAGCGAATATCTGAGAAAAGGTGTGGCGGCTATAGACCTTTGAACTGTGTTACAATGAGGCTCGAGGGCCTATTTATTATGGAGAAACAATGGAGAACTCTAAACGTCCAAAAATCTAACCCTAGGAGATGAAGCGTCAAAACTATGGACCTCGTTTGGGTAAATTGGTGTTTCAACTTCCTGGGGACGTAACTTCAGCATACTATCTCCGTTTGGGGCCTCAAAATGGCTCTGGAAGTTAAACACCTGAAAAACTGCTAAAAATAGTAAGTTATGAAAAAAAAACTGAAAGAGACAATGGTGGGGCCCCAAGTGGAATAGGCGGGTGGCCACCAATATCCACCTGGATCAAAAGCCCTAATAAAACCCTATTTAGAATAGACCAAGTATCGACATTCTTGTGCCCCCTCACATGTTTCACCTCTCGTTTTTCCCAACAGTGATGGATGGCGAAATGCAATTCTAGAAGAACCTTTACGCTATGTTCAAGGATTTCCTATTGTTTCTTTACTTCCTCCTCTTCAAGCATACATATATCATTACTTGCAGTCTACCACTTCATACATTATACAGTCCCCACGGGCAACACTTTAGCCTTCCACACATGTTGATCAACCTCACCCATCCATTGACCAAGTTTCAAAGCAAGCCATTATATCTGCCAATCCAGTTGCTTAGTTTTCCAAACGTGCAGCCTCTGTTGGAAAGTGTAACTAGGTTCGGTCTTCATATTGACTATGTAATTATGCATTTATGTAATTAAAAAGATAAATATAATGAAATTTATTTTTGTTAATCTTGCTTCATGGGTTTCATGGGTAAGGAATTTTATTATAGGTCAAAGACTTCTTCTTGATGTCTTTTAGGGATTTTTCATCTTCTCATAAATGTATTAATTAGATCCATGTACATGAAACAATGTTACACTTGTAAAGAGTCAAAGAAAACATGTTCAACGCCCTTGTCACCTTGCTAGAAGATTCTCCATGAAGTCGACTTGAAGACGTTGCAAAACACCTCTTGAAAGGTTGGCCCAAAAATAGACACTGTTCAATTGACAGGTCGGCTAATTTATAGGTACAAACTACTATGTATACCCCAGTGTACTGCACAGAAAAATAGAGACATGGAAGCTTCTACATCTCTGCAATTCTCGGGTTTTGTTATAGGCACAAAACTCAAATTAGTTCCACAAATATTGAAAAGAAAGGACTATGTTTTGGTGCAAGCTTGGTAACTATTCAACAAAGAATAAAAGAACTATTATATCTCTATTTGGTCTTCATAATAATTCGGTATCGTTCTGTGAAGGAAGACAAGTTAAGTTCTAAACATAGTACAAATAATAAAAGGGTAATACTGTGCAAGGTTTGAAGCTCAGCATAGTGCAAGGAATTCAATGTGAGGATAGAAGCTCCAACATATGTCATGAGTAATACATAGAGTGCAAAGGTCTTGATTTATGGAGAAAGTGTAGGTTATGGTATAGATATGAGTACAGTAATTAGAAGAAGGTATAGTATAAAGGAAAAATGTGATGCGGTAGGAGATAAGGTTATATAATGTGCAATAAATATCTAGAAGTGTTGGAGAGAGGCCAAAGAATAGGATATTTATTATAAAGGAATTTGAAGTTGATTGAGATTCTCTAGGATACATTGCAGTACAGTGCAAAGAAAAATAAGGATCAGCAATAACGATCCAATAAGAGCAAGTAATAAGGGTGTTGGAGGTATATTGAGGTCAAGGGTCTCTGTCATGGTTATGGTACTTGTCAACTAAAACTCTGTAAGAAGAATGACTTGCGAGTTTTCCTCCTCAAGAGGGAGAGGTTTTGGCCCTGGCTCCAAGAGCCTAAATTTGTGTCTCTTGTGTTTTGGTAATTGACTTGATGAAAGACTTAATAAGCTAATAAGAGAAGACATACGTAATAAAAGTAAGCTCACAAGTAATTATCAAGTAGAGAATTTGAATTAAACCTAACCCTACCTAATTCTCAACATGGTATCAGAGCTAAGGCACTGAATTCAAAGGGTTATTTGACAAAGAGACACTCAAGGATCAAAAGGAAAGAATCAATTACTCTATAAAGCATCAAAATAAAAGTCAAAGTCTTCACTGAAAAATCAAATCAGTTTGCAAGGAAGATTCTCAGGCCATCTCAAGAAGACCTTCAACCTCATTCAAAGGATCCACTCTCCAAGGAGATAATATTTGCCATCAAATATCTCGACATTGAATAATTTGTTGGAAGACACATCATCAAGCATCATCCAACATTATTCAACACCTTTGAAGACATCATCATTCAGAAGACATCCTTGGTCATTAAAGGTCATTAAAGGAATCAATCTAAGAAGGAGTTTATGTCATCATCTTCATCATCATAATCAAGGAAGCTAATAGAAGGAGGAAGTCACTCTACTCAAGTAAGTATTTCTATGACCTCTTTTGAATCTGTCAAAATGACTTATTGCAAAGAGAGAAACAAATTAGTTGGGTCATCAAACTTTAGTGCATGGAATAAGAGGACATATTTGAATCTAATCAAAGATAAAATTATGGTCTACATCAAAGGATCCACAACTCAACCCTCAAAAGAATATGCTCCAGCTCATGCCAAGTACATGAAAGGAGAAATCAGAGCCTAGAGGATTCTCATAGAATCCATTAATGACTCACTCATACCCTCTGTATCAAAACTGGAAATTGAAAAAGAAATATATGAGAATTTGGTAGAGATATTCTTCGTGAGTACTGAAGGAGAAATAATCTCTATAAGTCAAGAGCTATACAAGATGAAATTGTCAAGAGAGGAAGGAATCGCTTCATATTTTATGAGGATTTCCGAAATACGAGACCAGCTACAGGAATTGGGAGAAGTAATGTCTGATAGTGAAATGGCTACAGTGGTGTTGTATGCTCTACCAGAAGAATGGGGAAACTTCACTTCAAGCTTATATGGGAAGAAAGAAGAAACACCATTATAGGATCTATGGTCTTTGTGTAAAATAGAGGAAACAAGATTGAAATACAAAGTTGATACAAGATCAAGTGAAGGGAATCAAGCCTTTGTAGCCATGTCTAGGAAGAAAGGAAGATTCAGTAAATTTGGTCCTTAGAATAAAAGGAGAAATATGGAGAAGGTACGATGCTTTGGATGTAATGAACTTGGGAATTGCAAAAGGGATTTTCCTAAATCTAGAAAGGACAAGAGGAAAAAGGAATAAGTGCATGTCACAAAAGAAATAGAAGAACCTGATGCAAATAAATCTAAGAAAGAAGAAGAAAAATATATCTACTATGATTGAGATCATATTCCTCTTTAAGTGATTTCTGTCAATTGTAAAATAGTATGTTAGAGAGCATTTTACATTAATGGCATCATGATAGAAGCATGGAAGGAGCACTTGTCATAGGAATATGTCCACAATGTAGCTATGGAAGAAGTGGCTCCTCGGAACCTCACTGATAACAACATTGATGAAAGATAGTCATCTAGATCAAGGGTCATATATGAAATAGGGGCTGGCACTTTCTAATGTAGTCCTCCTCTAGTTCACTGGTTAGAAATAAAGAAAAATGTTTCATCGGGAATCCTATCTTGTAGAATTCTTGGATTAGGATATGATGACATATTGATGAAGCAGGTCAAGGGAATGAAGTTATTCATTCTAAGGAAATTGTTGCAATATGACTCAAATGGATAAGATAAGGTACATATATGCTAACACTGGATGCTATGGAGTCATGTCATATTTTTGTAGGTGATGGACTTCTATCTTTAGAAGTATTATCAAGGGAAGGAGGATCTCTTCTGGTGCACAGGTTATCACTAAAATGAAATAAAATATGTCCTCATATGGAATATGAGCTGGTTGTATAAAAACAAGGAACTGGGTACTGGAAGTTCGTGGAAATGAAGTTGTGTGGAGAAAGAAAGGAAGAGATCATGAAGTGCAACCATGTGAAGAGGTGGTTAACATCCAGAAGCCAAGAAGATGTGACTAGGAGATCTCCTGGGAAGATATGTAGACTCTGATAGAAGTCTGGTAAAGAAGAAGACAATTGGAAATACATATCTTTAGGAGATATGTCAATATGAATAAAGGATGTTGATGCCTACAGGAAGATTTCATGGTGAAATATCATCACTGAGGTAACTTTTGATTTAAAATTTCTTATGTAGATGTTTATCTGAATAATTTTATCTAGGGCTACCAAACATTTGGAAAGATGTGAGATCCTTGGGAGATGGTTTGAAGGAAAGCAGCATGGCATAAAGGTGGATCCAATGAGAAATATGGATGAATCACTTTCTTCTAGATGAAATGACTCATGGATGAAAGTGATGGATGATCGATGCCGTATGAAGGTAAAGCTGAATATTTCTCAAGATTGAAATCCATGACATCGAGGAGAGGAATTTTGCATGAGAAGTAGGGTGTCTCACAATTACTGCTGCAGGTCCTTGGTTAAGAGGGAACCTAGTGGTAAGTTTCTTACTTAGAATAAAAGGGGTAATTCCTAACAATGAGCCTAGTTACATTCCTTGTACAGGAATTAGTACATTCCCTTGTGGAATAGGTCCTCCCTGACTGAGAGGGAGAGATAGAAACATCATTATGGTCTTCAACTATGAAGACAAAATGGAGGATTGGGTAATCATCTGGAATCTGATACTCTTTGAGAATGAGATATGGAATTCAAGATAAGAGTAGTCATGGACCGATATTATTTGAGGGCTAGCTACCCAAGAGAAGAATAGTCCAAGAAGGTCATAGTTTGGGAAAACCTAGGTGTTGTATGTACCTTGGAGAGGCAATGATGATGGTGTCTATAAGTCATGTGTCTTGCCAACATTGTAGCCCATTGTCCCAGGGAGATATTGGTTTTTTAGTCAAGTCCTTACACTAGGAAAAATTTGGTTGATATGCTGCTATACAGATGTGATTACGAATCTGATTCTTCTTATGAGATTCTTCAGATTGAAAGTAACCATGTACCATTATGAATACCTCCCTAGTTAAGAGGGAGTGTTGAAAAGTGTAACTAGGTTCGGTCTTCATATTGACTATGTAATTATGTATTTATGTAATGAAGAAGACAAAGATAATGAAATGTGTTTTTGTTAATCTTACTTCATGGGTTTCATGAGAAAGGAATTTTATTATAGGTCATAGAATTCTTCTTGATGTCTTTTAGGGATTTTTCATCTTGTCATAAATGTATTAATTATATTCATGTACATGAAAAAATGTTACACTTGTAAAGAGTCAAATAAAAAATTATCAACACCCTTGTCACCTTGCTGGAAGATTCTCCATAAAGTCGGCTTGAAGACACTACAAAACACCTCTTGAAATGTCATCCTAAAAATAGACATAATTGTTCAACTGATGGGTTGGCTAATTTATAAGGAAAAACTACTATATATACCCTAGTGTAGTACGCAGAAAAATAGATACACGGAAGCTCAAACATCTTTGCAAATCTTGGGCTTGATTATAGGCACTGAACTTGGATTAGTTCCATAGAAATTGAAAATCAAGGACTGTGTTTTGGTGCAAGCTTGGTAACTATTCAGCAACCAATAAAAGGACTATTATATCTATGTTTGGGCTTCATAATATTTTGGTATAGTTCTGTGAGGGAAGAAAATTTAAGGTTTGAACACAATACGAAGAAGAAAATGGTAATATAGCACAAGGATTGAAGCTCCAACACAATGCAAGGAAGTCAGTGTGAGGATAGAAGCTCCAGTATATGTCATAAGTAATACATACAATGAAAAGATCTTGATCTATGGAACAAGTGCATATTATGGTGTAGATCTTAGTATATTAATTAGAAGAAGGTACAATATAAAGGAAGAAGGTGATGCAGTAGGATATGAGGTTATATAATGTGAAATCAATATCTAGAAGTGTTGGAGAGAGGCCGAAGAAGAGGAGACTTATTATCAAGGACTATGAAGTTGATCGAGATTCTCTAGGAGACATTGTAGTACAGTGCAAAGTAAAAGAAGGATCAACAATAAGGAGCCAAGTAGAGTAGGTGACAAGGTTTTTGGAGGTACATTGAGGTCAAGGTTTTGTGTCATGGTCATGGTACTTTTCAACTGAAAGTCTATAAGAAGAATTACTTGCGATTTTTCCTCTCCAAGAGGGAGAGGTTTTGCCCCTGGTTCGAAGAGCTTAAATTTGTGTCTCTTGTATTTTGGTATTTGACTTGATGAAAGACTTAATAAGCTAAGAAGAGAAGACATAAGTAAGAAAATTAATCTCACAGATAATTATCAAGTAGAGAATTTGAATTAAACCTAGCTGTACCTAATTCTCAACAGCCTCCCCTCAACCTGTTACAAGTAACAAAACGAAAAATGCCCAGCTTACTCTCTCTCACTCCTCACATCGTTCCTCTCACTTTGTGACTTATCACCCCCACCAGGAACAGAAATAGGTCGAAATTGCTCTATCTCACAAGTTGAAGTGATGGATAATGGGTAGTTCTATATCATGGTGATGCACAGTTCGATGTTATTTGATTTTCGTTATCCGTATATATATATATATATATATATATATATATATATATATATATATATATATATATATATATATATATATATATATATATATATATATATATATATATATATATATATATATATAATGTTTTCGTTTGGAGGATAAGTTATGATGCACATGCTATGTTTTGAGAATTTATGTGTTATGAAGTGCATGATTTGTGCATGAATCATGAATATTATGGAGAAATAGTGTGATATTCTTAGACACAAGGTATTGTTTGTAGGGGAATGATAATTTTCAACATTCATATGATGCGATGATGATATTTTATAGAAATTTTATATTTTTTTTTGGTGATATCAATTATAGCACATATATTATTAATGATGCATATCTAATAATGACATGGTGGTTTTTCATTCATATATGATGGTTTTTATTAGATAGTCATATGAAATTACTTTTATTATTGGGGGGGGGGGGGCGCGCACCAACTAGAAATCTCAAACAAATATTTTAAAAAATTATATTTATTTAAATACACTAACTATCTAGGTAGTTCAACTATCCAACCACCTTGATGAAGTATAAATAATGGAGATGGATTGAAGGCAAGGGAGACAATTTTGCTATGAGAGGTATGCAATAAATTAGTTGTTGCCATTCACTCCTTCTAGTTACTACTCTCTATGAGTTACGCGAGGCTAAACCTACTGGTGATAACATATCTTTTTCGAAGGGAATATGATGTTAAAGAGAAACTCCACTTACCTATTGGACCATACATTATTAATGATGCATATCTAATAATTACATGGTGGTTTTTCATTCACATATGATGGTTTTTATTAGATAGCCATATGAAATTACTTTTATTATGGAATAAATGGTTGGGGGGGGGGGGGGGCACCAACTAGAAATCTCAAACAAATATTAAATAAAAATGTATTTATTTAAATACACCTTTAGAACCACCTCCCTCCTCCTCTAACCAAAATCAGATTAGAGAACATAATTATTTTTAACTATCTAGGTAGTTCAACTATCCAACCACCTTGATGAAGTATAAATAATGGAGATGGATTGAAGGCAAGGGAGACAATTTTTCTATGAGAGGTATGCAATAAATAAGTTGTTGCCATTCACTCCTTCTAGTTACTACTCTCTATGAGTTATGAGGCTAAACCTACTGGTGATAACAGATATTTTTCAAAGGGAAGATGATGTTAAAGAGAAACTCCACTCAACCATTGGACCTATTACTTTAGCTAACTTGTTTTTGGATTAATAATTGATATTTATTTCTTCTCAATGAAGGTTCCACCTAAATACTCTCTTTGGAAAAAAGTAACATAATAATGTTATTCCAAAATGTAACATCTTTTTTTTCCTTGTCACCCATAAAAAATCATGTCCTCTGATAATATTAGAAAATTTTGCATTCAAGGTCTTTCACATTACCCTTTATGTGAAAAACATGAATAAATAGTTCTCCATATTTTCCTTTAATATCATTACAAAAATAAAGTTTGGTCTATATCCCTTGGTCCATTATTCTCCTATCAGAAATGGCCCCTTGATCTCCCCCCCTTTATTTCTTCTTGGAAAAAACACTATATGGATACACTTTTGAAGAATCCCAATTTCAAATGTCTTCGACTCTCATTTCCCTAATATATTTGTTAGAAGTTTTGTCTATCTCGTAATAGTTCAATTTTTAAAAATATCAACCTTCCTTCCAAGACAAAAACCATGAAGGCTCTCTGTCTCTTTGTTGAATTCAATAGATCTAAGCTAAGAGACCAAGCCCCCCCCCGGCCTAGACCAACATGAGAAACACTGGATAGATTCATTAATAGACCCATTGGAACCTCTCCCCTATGCTTCTTTTATTCATCGATAAACAAAGAGAGTTTGAAAGCTTCATCTCTCAAACGGTGAGCTAGAATATTGGAAAAAGGTGCAGAATAGTTGAATCCTATTTTTTGATGGAGCTTCAAAAACGAAGCTAGGGGTGGTAGGAGGGGGGTGAGTTGTCCTTAATATTGAAGGAAAACAAGTACTTAAGTATTCCTGGTGGCTAAGGAAGCAGACTAACAATAAGGTTGAAATATATGGCTCTTGCTTGGGCTAAAATTTGCCAAAGAAATTAAAATCAACAAGATTGTAATATTGGGAGATGTCTCCTCACCATTCAATATTTATATAGAGGCTAGTTTCCCAAGGACAATCAACTTAAACTGATTCTTCATATAATTATAGGTGCCTTGGACCACTTTCATCTAAAGACCTTTTTTCATATCCTAAGATCCCAAAATAGGGAAGATGATAAACAAGAAAACCTTGCATGCCTTTTAAAAATGGGTCAGATCGACATCAATAATTTGTCTAGATGGTGAAACATTCCATGATTATATCCTCTTCATTCTTAGCCTCTATGAAGTTTATTAGAGCCACTTTGCAAACCCCTATGAAAAATAAAACCAACAACAATAAAGCCTCTTTCCAAATCCCCTCCCTACCTTGCACATTGACATCAACTATATAGTTCATGGATCATATCATTAACATTTAATATGGGGTGGTGTGTCTAGCTATAAGCATGCAAACCATGCAAATGACTTCTTCCCAATATCTTCACACACACTAAAAGTAATGGTCAGACAGTACTACAACCAGTAAATAGATCTTGCACCTGAAACTTTGATGGCTCCAAGGAGGTGGGTTATTATGGAATTTAATGGTGAAGGGATCTATGTTGTATGTGGATTCTTCAGTCTTGGGATTAAATCCATGGGTTGGTCGTCTTGTAATCAGCTTACATGTTAGTTGATTCTATGATGGTGTCGACTGAACACTCCTTTGAGTTGGGTGATTATTCTCAAAGTTGAGTGTCTCATCGACTGTGAATTAGGAATTATTTGGTTTAAATGTCTAGCTATCTACATAGCTCATGGAGAGTGGAGCTTATATTTTTTTGTAGTGGTCAATTGAGTAGCTTAATTAATTTTGGTGTATCGTGGGTCTCTTTGTTGGCTTGGGAAGCCTAAATCCTCTTCAACCTTTCTCATGACAATGCAATTGGTTTCTCTAGTCCTTTGTGAGTTTTTCTACTCGCTTGGGAAGAGAAAAATCTTCCCAAAAAATTATTCGTGGCAGTGAAATTGGCTTCTCTAGTGCACTGTGGGTCACTCTGCTACTTTGGGAAGAAACAATTTTCTTTAGTCCTAGTCATGGTAGTGTAATTGGCTTTTGGGTATGCTTTTATGGGAGTCTCCTCGGATAGCTTGACTCTTCCCATGCTCTCAGGTAATTTATAGTATTTTATGTGGAATTTCTCTCTCCCACATGTAGTATTTTGTAGTCCTATTCCTAATATTGGAAACCTCCTTGGTATTCCCTCCTATATTTCTTATATAAGCATTGCCATGTTCTCTTTGGCTCTCCTCCCACACCTCCCTATGATATTAAGCTTCCACTCTCAAACTCCTTTGGAGATCTCTCAAACATTTTCCTTTTAGCCTCTTTGTGTTGGTTTTGCATCAGTCGCTGGACTCCTTTGTACCTTGTCCTCACTAGAAATTAACTCCATCTTCTTAGAAACTTTCCAATGTTGTCTTATAAGGGACCTCAATAGTTGCAAGTGGTAGTAGCACTTGTAATGAGTGCCCTCAACAATTTGAAGACTTGCAGCTTAAAAATATGGACCTGAACTAGAAATTCACCAACAAATGAACACACTCATCTTTCTGATGGATGAATTTCAGTGACACAAAGTTAAAGTCAATCATCAGGATGATGAAATTGATGCATTGTGTAGACAACTAAATGAATTGCAGTTGTAGTTAGAGACAAATGAAAACCAAAACTCTACAAGCACAACACTTAGCCAATCTCCTCGCAATATGTAGCTCGATCTAAATAGGCCCCGATAGAAGTTCTCCCTCCCTTTTCATCATGATCTCCTATTATAAATTTGTAAAAAAGAAAAAAAAACTCGTTAACTAACATTGTTACACCTTAGTATCTCCATCCAAACTTATCTATTTTATAATCAAGTTGAGGACCTTGAGCATTCTTGTCGTACCTCATCTCCACTCACTTTGGCTAACAATAAAGTTTAGCCTTTTTTTTAGTTTTTGTTTTTTCCATTCAAAAATAATAATAATTTTATATATGTGATTTTTTTTTATATTATATTATTTATATATAATAATGTTATTGATTATATTTAAAATAATTTTTTATATTTTTATTGATATAATAGTTTTGTATAATAACATTTTAATTTTAAAAAATTTATATAGATTTATTTTTATGCTAATTGTTGTTTCCCAATTGAATATTGGTAAATTAATATTTCTTTTAATTTGAATCTTTATCTTATGACCATAAATAAAAATTGATGATATATTCTCATGGTCTCCTTTAAATTAATAAATATAATTTGAAATATTAACTTCTTTGCATTTTTAAATTCAGGTTTACAATTTTACATTTACCTAATACAATTATAAAATCACCATACAAATTATAAAATTAAATTAAAATTAAAATTCTGTATATCAACCAAAAAAACAAATTATCAAATAATAAAAAATTTCAAATAACAGATGATACTGATACATCAACGACATTTATATAATATAATTGTGCTCATAATATCAAATATCAAAATTTAATTTCCTCTCCCTCATGGTGCAAAAAACTTGGAACGACAATCCTATGTTTCAGTTCCTTAACTTTCTGCAACTCATACACAATTATTTTAATTTCAAACAACGGAGCTTAAACCCATACCCCCACAGCGTGCAAGACATCCAATCACAGCCCAATATTTGCATTAGGATTAGAATCATATGACATCCTTAGAATCATATGTCGTGTTCATAGACATTTATTTTAACATCAAATATGAGAGTTTAAACTCACCTCCCTACAGTATAGGCAGCCGCTTGACGGGTAGAGACAGAGTCCAAAATCACCTTCACCCATGGATTCACTAAATCCCATTTAAAGTTAACGATATTATGCAGAAAAGCCAGAATTTCCATTCTGGCAAACTCACTGCCAGGGCATGTTTGCTCTGAAAATATCAAACAAACAAAATGGGAAAGTGATTAAACTTAAGAAATTGAATTTTTTATATATTCCTCGTCATTTAACACTGTCAATTAAGTTAACTACAGTAGTCAATTACAGCATGATCAATTGTTTGATGTCACTATTATTTTTAAATTCCAAAATATTCTTAAAATTTACAATCCAGATAAATTCAACATATTACTTGAAAATAACCCACCACCATTTCCTAGGAGTGAGATGCCATATATGCTGGATGAAGAGGGTTGCCAGCCCTAACCGACATAGCCACCATGAGACATAGATGGAATTATCCGTAAAGGTTTGAAAAGTTGTTTTCAATTGAGGTATTAAATTCACCCCAAAAATCCAAATGCCAATAATTCGCTTGGAAAATAAATTATCAGGTTCTTACCCTTATATTTTATTTGGAGTAATTCTTTGTAAAAAGTCGCCTCAAATGGAAGGACATGTGTGCGAAGGTGAAGCATTGATCCTATGTTCTATGGCTTATGGCCAACATTGATGGTATGTGCCGTGGTGAGGAAACTACTCGTGGACAACCTCGAACTGTTGCTACTGAATTCATTGTGATAAAATTTGAAGGAGAAACATAATATGAGATAAACAAAAGGCTCTCTAGGTGAGTCACTTGGAGAATGTCAAAGCACTCAACACACATTTGGAATTTATTCAATAAAATTCTTGTACATATAAACTTACACATTATTTGGGGGGTTTGAACCACTCCCTAAATAATAGGATCTAGGATCTAAGTAAAGGATCTCACTCTGACGAAGATGGCGGGGGCTCTGACATTTTCTGCAGCTGCGCAATCTTGAGGTCATCCGCATGTAATAGCCTATGGCTAGGGTTTCTGACCGCGACTGTCTCTTTCACCTATCGCGGCCTCCCCTCTACGCTTCTTACCCTCTGCCTTTAACTATCGCACCTCCCAACGGCTCCTCGCCCGACTGTAGTTATCGACTGACCCACAACGGATGCCATGGAGGACGAGCAGGTGGAATTTTCCTTGGACCTTTTGGAGGGTATGTTGATCTGGACTACTCCATGACACTCCTCGTCTTTTATGGCCTTGCTGTCATCCCCCGCATCTGCTGTTTTTCCAGATGGTCCTAGGGAAACCACCTGGCCACACTATGCTCTGGAGGGACCTGTTGGGGTTCCCATGTTTTGGCAAGTTTGGCAATACCAAAAGATGAGACAACATCAAAACCACTTTCAGACCTCAGGATCTAGCCCTCCTGGGTTTAGAGAGGGATCTCTCTATATAGGCAAAGGTTTTGTGTCTTTGAAGCTCGAAAGTTAAGGTATTAGGCTAGTTATAGGTACTGGTTTGTTTGTTTGATTCTTTGTTTGGTTGTTGGGAATCAGGAAATAAGGGTCCAATATAAGTCAAAGATGAGCAAAGAGGATTTTAGGCAAAGGAGAGATAACTCAAAGAACACTCGAGACCATTGGACAATGGAGTCAAGAAAGGGTTTACTTGCTATTCAATATGCAGGATTTCAGTTGGGCTAGTCATCTAAAGCATTGGATCTTAAAGATGATAGTGTGGCATGAAATGGTAAGAGAGAAGGCGAAAGCAAGGAAACCTCCAAGGTGACCCTTCAGGAATCAGATCCAGGGACATGACATGCCATTGGAAAACCTATGATCCAAAACCTAAAAGGTTAACTCTTCAGACAAGGAAACATTAAAGATTTAAACACAAAGGTGAAAACTTGAGATCGGAGAGAGAATTTGAACTCTCAATGCTTTGGTATCCAGCTTAAGGGAACTTAGAAAGGTTCAATTAATTGAAAAGGACCCTAGTGAGACAGAGACAGAGTTGTAAACTCCCAGTATCCCAATTCATTCAATTAATGCCTAACAAGAACATCTAAGAACAGATTCATTAATTCATACATTAGCTAGCAGTAAATATTAGCCACTACACTAGTTAAATTAACTTGAATCAGTGCTCAGATAACACATATTGCATAAAACATTAAAGGCAAGGAGAGCATAAGCTTAAGGTACCATGCGAGGGTATATCTTAAATCAGATTTCTGATGCGTGCTAGAAGAAATGAAATATGATGAATTACAAAGAAAACAGGGACAAAGATAGAAAACATCACCGCTGCTTTAAATCAGGGTCCAAAGAAATGTGCTTGTCATATTAAAGAGCAACACCAGTCATGTACAACATTACCAACAACTTGATATTCAGTCTGAAAACATCTTCCTCAGCCTATCTTACAACTTTACACAGAGAACATGTCTCAAGAGAAACAACCTCAGTTTACAGATATCCGATCAACAACCTTTGCAATGTTTTCTCATGAGTTTTTATATCTGAAAAAGAGGCAAAGGGGGTAGATGAAACACTAAATGAAGTATTAAACCAGAGCAGGAGGAGAGGCTCGAGGCCTATCCTGTTTTAATGTCTATGCATCAAACTTTTGTACTCTTTGGATGGAAGAGTGGCCTTCGGCAAGCTGAAATTTATTTCAGGTATGTTCTTTGATGTACTTTGCTGCAGTAGTCTGGTGAATAAATAAAGGGGCAGATAAAGGTCATGAGGTCTACCATACTGTGTAACAAATGCTCTGGTAGCAATAGGACTGTGGTCAGGGTGGAAAACCTCTCAGGAACACAATGTAGAACAAGGACAATATGGGTACTATGTCCTTTCTCGGGAGGAAACCTCTGCCGATGTGAAATACTGATAGTATTGTTTTCTGTGTGTTAGACCTTATCAGGCTCTTTGTGACAATCATGAGGTCTTCAAACTGGTACATTTGTTTTAGAACCCTGGGCTAAGGCTTAAAACCTTTAATAATGGGCGTTAGGCTGCTTTAATTCTCCAGTGATACTCTTTGCCGCATCATGACTATCTCTGTCTGCGAAATTTGAACTTTAAATGATGCTGGAGAGGTTTTACAAAGTCGAACCTTGTACTTTGATGAAATATTTCATGTTGAAACCTTCCCAAACATTTTCCTGCAATACCAGGCTCTAGCAATGGCCGTGGCTGTAATGGCCTCTTTTTGCTCTAAGCCACAGTAGCTGCGACTATGGAATACAGAGTGATTAAATCACTTTGCGATAACCCCGCACAATAAGAAAAACACATTAAAAAATCTAGGGAGCGAGGAAAGGATGCTTCGGAGGCCTGTGGAATGGTGGCAGAATGGCAAAAAATGCAGTGGAATGGTGAAAACAGGCAAAAACAATGCAAAATGGTGGAAGACTAGACAGGTGGAGGCTTAGTGGAGAAATGCATGCTGATCGTTCGATCATTGCATGGGGCAACGATCGATGGTGGAGATTGGTTGACGAAGATGTACATGCAATTAAGCGGAGAAACAATACTTAATACAAACCATAAGGTTTGAACCTTCGAATGGAGTGCAAATGGAAATGATCGTTAATGGCAGGACCCGGTCATGGGCAGAGGGCGAATCATTCTGAACCATCGGATCTCAGGAGGAGATCGACGACCGCGATCGCGTCGGAGGGCGATCGATGTTGGGCCAGGGGTCTTTTTTACTTCGGTTATCCCTGAGCATCTTTTGGGCATGATCACCGTCGGATGGCCCTGCCACAGATCGGATGACGCACACGCATATCGCACCAGGCCCGCAGTCGGTCTTTAACGCCCGGGGAGAGTGGATTTCTAAAACAGCCAGAGGACACGTGTCGACCTGCGGCATTGATCGCTGCCGAATAGGAAAAACAACCCTCCTTCAAAAAGCGGTGCGATCAAAACTACCGGTTTTGCACAGTGATTGACCGCGGGGACCACCGGGGCGGCTGATTTGAGGACCGTCGATCTGCAAATCAGATTGACGGTTGATATGTGATCGGAGGGGTGAACGGGGGAATGCGGACACGATGGGACTTGCGATGACCATTGGATTAATGGGAAATCGACGGCGGAGATTGCAATCGCGAATCACAATCAGGGGATGTAGCGGATGGCATAATTTAACAAATGTGATTGCGATCGGAGCGGACTTGCGATGGCTGTCGGATCGGGATGGGAATCAACGATGGGGAGCACTTCTGAGATCCATAGAACAAAACTTCATCGCATCGGAGCTTTCGTTTTAATATAGGAATGCGCTCCCGACCATTTATTCGATTGCGATAAGCGCTTGGTTTTAGCGCCCGGGTCATGTGGGGAAGTGGTTTTGGGGGCTGGCCAAAGGGGGCTAAGCCTACATATGACAAAGGGGTGATTTTGGCCCAATTTTCATGCATTTTAAGGCCAAAAGAGGAAAACAGTAGGGAGAATAAGGAGTTATTTGGCCAAACAAAAGGTATTTGTGAGGCTTAGCAGGGGAAAAGGATGATTTAGAGGATTAATGGGGAGAATAGAGAGGAGTAAAAAAGGGAAGAAAACAAAGGTTAAATGGGGGTGAGATAAGAGGATAATAGGGCCTTTTGGGCATTTTCTTCACAGCAGAAAGGATTTCTCATGTAAATAGCAGTGGGAACTATCAAAGGACAGAGGCACAGGGAGGCTTCAAGGATGATGTGTTTTCAGGGGAAATGCATTCCTTGAAGGCTCAAAAACAAATTAGCCCCCTTGTTTGCTTGTCAAAAAATTCATAGGGGGCTAATAGGAACTTCTTCCCTTGACTACCCCCTTCCATCTAAATCTCTGCCATCCGCCTTGTTGGAATGCTTCCCCTCCCTACCCACATCCGATCCGACGCTTTCGAACCCCCTATCCCCTACATCCCACCATTTTCTCACCTCCCTCCTTCAACCGAAGTCATCCCCTCCTCCTCCTTGGAACCTCCAAATTCTCTGTCTGCTACTAAACCCCCTCTCCATCCGGTGCACTCGAATCCAATTGCTCCTCTATGATCGTCGTCGCGCCCCCTACTATTGGGGTGTTTCATGGGTACACACCCTATTGATCCGCCCACTGTATCAGTTGGGGCACATGAGGAACATATCTTGAATTTGGTAGAGGACCAACCCACCCTTGGATCTAACCCTTGCTCATCTAGGAGAGCTAGATGCATTAAGAAGGGTAATAAGGGCATTGACCTAGAATTTGGAGACCACCACAGGATGGGATAGGTACTTGATATAGCGGATAGGGTTTTGTTCAGACACCTTCGGGGCCAAAAATACAACTCGGAGTGCATCTGGCTGTGGACGATGGAGATCTGGGGTCTGTTCATATAGGTTTTACCCTCTATCATCATACTCCCCAGGGGATGGTTCGCCCTCAGCTTCAGTCAGCCAGAACACGTGCAATGGTTCCTTGCCCGTTATTGGCACATTGAACAAGCCCTTGTGTTGTTGAAGCGATGGAGCCCTCTCTTCAACCTAGAGTGAGAGCATTTGGGCGTAGGACCCATCTAGGTTCGTCTCCCTGGGCTCCCACTGCACTTTTGGTCTGAAGACACCTTTTTTCACATTGGAAATTCTCTTGGGTCCTATCTTGACTGCGAAAAGACCTTCACTGCTACAGATATCATGACTATTGTCGTTCCTAGAGATAGCCTTGAGTTGTGAAAGACCAGTGCCTAGGACATCTTATATATAGCAAGGATCATAGGGTATAACAGGGGAAGTTATCAATAAAAAGCTCTCATGCTATCTCCTGAAAATAAGAAATATCAATTTGAATGGGACCAAGACCCTCAGAAACTAGATACAGGGAAAGGAACACTGCAGAGGCAATGTGCAAAACTCCAATATAAAAGCAACAGACAATTCGGAGGCAGCTTACTGTAAAGAGGGCCAATTCAGAAATACCTCACAGAAATAAATTATCAGAAGATATGGCTGTGTATGAAAGATTAAGAGAATACTAGCTGTCATTGAGACAATATACATATACACAATATTACCATGTAATGGGCTTACCAATTTAAGAATCCATACATGACAATAGCGTTTTAAAAATAACCTCCCAAAGAAACTAATATAGCAGAAATATGGTTTAAGTGAGTAGTGAAACAGAATATCATGCCTGAGCCATATTTAAAGCGCTTGACTAATTCGAGCATGGGTATCAACTAGGATAAATCCATACCAAAAATCAGTGAGCCACTCGCATTCAAGAAACATGATACAGGAAAGGTGGATGAAATGAAATGATCTATTAAAAAGGCACATATGAGAGAAAGTTACACACTGTGAGAAATCAAAGACCAAAATCCTCTTCAAAGACGGAACTCCTCCTCATTGAAACCCAACGGGCTCTGTACATTCATATGAGAGTTTTTACAAAATGCATACAAAAATCCTCATACTGCATTATTTTCTGATAAAATCTGGAACCTTCAATAATCTGTTCTTCGGGGGTTTTCTAGGGGAAAAAGAAAACTTGTAAAGGCAGTCTACGATGAAAATTTAATTTGCCTCATTAAGACAGGATGGCGGAAACGTGCACGCCCATCCTTCTTGATGACTCCGTAGTGCTGTATGTACTTTGTGGCTTACTTTCTGAAATAAATGCACTGGGTGGAAGTTTCTTCAGGAACACGGTATAGAAATAAAAACCACATGAGTGCTCTGTCCTTTCCTGGAAAGAAAATACTGCTGAAGTGAAACCTTGAGGGTATTGTTTTCTGTGCATGGACCTTCTGAGTGATCTACGGGGTCTTCGATCTGGTACTCTGCCTTCAAATGGTTAGGTTAAGGCTCCAAAATCTTCAATTACATGCCTTTAATTCTCTACCTTTCACTGATACTCTCTGTCTGCCATATTAATGTTTTTGATCGCGAAATATGTGCTTTGAATGACTTTGGAGGGTTTGACAGAGTTTAACCTTGCTTCTTTAATGGCGGTCATGTCGTAACAGCTTCCCAGACCCTTTCTCCATAATTATAGCCTCTGAAAAATGATCCTTTTCGGTGTTCTCTGCTACTGTAATTGAGACTATGAATCATGGCAGTTTACCGCCGTTCATACCCTGCAAAATACACAAAATTGTCAAAAAAACAAATGCACGGGAAGGTGGATGCAGCGGGGATAGCGAAGATGACAGCGCAGCATGGTGAAATAGTGGAATGGTGCATGGTGATGGCAGAATGCAGAAATTTGAATGCAAAACCTCTGAATTTTGACCCTTTGAATATATGAAGATGGACGGGTGAAATACGATAAACTACGTGGAAAGGGTGACGTGGCAGAGGACACGTGTTAGAGGTGGGCAGGCAAGCAATCTAGACTGTCCGATCTCAGGAGGAGATCGACGATGGAAAACATATCAGAGGGCGACGGATTGGCAGGCCAGGGGTACGGATACCTTGGGTTAATTTCCGCGCATCTTCGAGGTGCGATGACCGTTGGATGAAGAGCCCCAGATCGGACGGTTGACATGAATATCGCACCGAGTCAAATGTCGAACAATATCGCGCGATGAGGGGGCGGTTTTGAAATAGTGACGGAGCCACGTGTCATACGCTGAGTGGAATCGCTCTGAAATGGAAACTACCGCCCGCCCTCCAAAGGTGGTGCGATGGATACCACCGGTTTTTGAACAGTGTTTTTGGGCGTGGGGGCCACAAAGGTGGGCGAGCTGCAGGCCGTTGATTTATGGTTTGATCGGATGGTGGATACGCGATTGGAGCAGTAAACGGGTTGGGCCACGGGCACGACGTTGATCAATGAAGGCCATTTGATATGTACAGATTGACGGATAATACTGTGCTCAATATCCGCTTGCGATAAGCACTTTCCAGGCTAGCACTTGGTCTAGCACTCTGGTTATGTGGAGAAAAAGATTGAGGGGCTAGGGCTGAAAGGTGCCAAACCTTATATATTTTCGAATATGGGTTTTTGACCCTTTTAAATGCAATTTTGAGTTTATAGGAGGGGAACGATAGGCGGAAAAAACGATTTTTTAGGCCAAACAGAGGGGGTTTAAAGGGGATTGCTTGTCATAATTTAACAGAATTTAACAGGATGCTGACATGATCAACATTGGCTCCACCTGGGGAAGGCACGTTCATCCATGGGCATGTCGAGAACTTCATAGACCACCAGTTAATCTTCTATACGAACTCTACCCTTCAGCACTTCTACTTTATTTTTCATGATTCATCACGACACCCACTTTATTCAAACAAAGATGGAAAAGATGAAACTAATGTACAGTATAATACATCAGGCTATCTCTGCCTGAATTAGAACTGGAAGTAGGGTTTAAGAAACTGACCATTTACAGGGGCGTCAAGCAAGTCTCCCTGTAAATTTTCCAACCTGAAAGTATTGTTACCCCCTTGTTCCATGATTTTAAATGGACCGAACTAGAGTGGGTCGAATTTACCATGTTTCCCTTTTTCAGCTCTTCGGACATCCCATCTGAGCACTAAATCACCAATCTGTAACTTCCTGTCCTTGGCATGCTGATCAAAAAGGTACTTCATCTTCTCTTGATATTCAGTCAGCTTTTGACTCACTTGGTTTCGTGTTTCCTCTAACTCCACCAGCTGATTTATTCTCCTGGTCATATCATCAGGCTCTTCTTAACTTTCTTGCATGAATTTGGCTACTGGTAGGGCTAACTATATAGGGAATACTGCTGCCCTCCCATATAATAATTCATATGGGGATTTCCCAGTTGCTCTCTTGCTGGTAATTCTATTGGCCCACAGAGCGAATTTCAACTGGGAATCCCAATTTTTCTGATTTTCATTGATAGCCTTCTTCAGTGCCCTCACCAGGGTTTTATTGGAAGACTCTACCAAGCCATTTCCTTGTGGGTAATAGGCTGTAGAGTGACTTAGTGTGATGTTATACTGCTGACAGAAGCTCACAAACTTTGCAGACTTGAAGCCCTGGGCATTATCAGTCACTATTCTGGCAAGGCAGCCAAACCTGGATATGATGTTTTCTTCCATGAACTTTATTATCACAGTATCTGTTGCATTCCTCGCAGGTATGGCTTCCACCCATTTTGTGAAATAATCAGTGGCAATTAAAATCCACTTATGCTGACGACTCGATGGAGGATGTATTTCACCTATAAATTCAATTACCCATTGCCGGAATGGTTCGTCCACATGCACGGGAATCATGGGCAGAGGTGCCAACTTCTATCTTTCAACAAATTTCTGACATTTCTCATAAGCTCTAACCCGGACAAAAACATCTCCAAAAATCTTGGGTCAATAGAAACCAGCCTTCAGGATTTTGTGAGCAGTGGCCCTCCAGCTGTAATGGCCCCCACAGATTCCTTCATGAAATTCAGCCATTATACTCTCTACCTCATCCTCTGTGAGACACAGGAGTAGGATGCCTGAGGGATCTCGCCAGTATAGTCGGCCATTGGAAACTATGTACTTCTGTGATTTCAATCTTAGCATTCTATATTTAGCTTTATCACAGCTTGGAGGGCAGCTGAGTGTGAGGAGATATTCTACTATTTCTTTGTACCACTGACTGGTGAGGTACTTTATATGTGTTTCCGGAGTAGCTATCTCAATTCCCTGTCGCTCTTCTTTCTCCTCAGATTCTTCACTTGCTATTATGGACAAATTTATACCCAGAGCTTGATAGTTTGATTCAGATAATATTTTGGCAAGCCCTTGTCCTTTGATCAGCTTGGTAGGGTGGATGTCTAGCTTATATTCCTGTATTTTGGCAATCCACTTCCCCCTTTTTCCTTCACTATCTCCTTGGATAAGAATATCTTTTACAGTAGCTATAGGCACAAATGCAGCGATATGAGACTGCAAGATATACACACGAAATGCTTTGAGGGATTTCACTAGGGCGTATGCTTGCTTTTCTAATATGTTATATTTTATTTCTGCATCACGGAGCACATGACTGAAGAAGGCGATGGGCTTCTCGTAACCCTCTTCATTTTTTTGCAATAAAACTCCTACTATTGTATGAGGTGATGCAAAAGAAAATATCATGAAAGTTTTAGCATAATCTGGTCTAGCTAGCACAGGGACTTCTGCAAAAGCTTTTTTTATTCTGGTAAATGCCTCTCGTGATTCCTGGGACCACTTAACCTCATTATTTTTCTTCACCATGTCGGTTATATGTCTAACTATTTCAGCATAGTTAGGAATAAACCTTCTTATAAAATTAATGCGCCCTAGGAACACCTGTACCTCCTCCTTATTTATGGGAAGAGAAATACCATTTACAACCTCTACCCTCTTAGGATCTATCTTCACCCCATCTTTAGTCACAAAGGCATCCTGGCATACATAAATGTACCCCATGGTGTGGTGAAAGTAGTCTTCTTTTGATCTTCTAGCAGTACAGCCACCTGATTATAACCGGAGAATCCATCCATCATTGACATCCTAGAAGCTCCAACCACTTTCTGCAGGATGTGATCCATCTTATGCAGTGGGTAATTATCTTTTAAGGATGCTCTATTTAAATTTCAAAAATCAACACACAGCCTTATTTCTCCATTCTTCTTTCAGACAGGGACTAGGTTTGCCACCCATTCAGAGTACCTCAATGGCCCAATTATTTTGGCCTTTAACAACTTCTTAATTTCCTTCTCAATAGAGGGAAGCAGCGGGGGATTTATTTGTCTGAGCTTCTGCTTATGAGGTTTTGCATCTCCCTTTAGTGGAATTTTGTGCTGCATTATACTAATGTCAAAAGTTTTTAAGTCCTTTTAAGACCATGCAAACACATCTCTGTAAGACTAAAATAATTTCTGATATAGCTTTTTATATTCTTCTGGGATCTTCTTGGATAATTTTACAATTTTGGGGTCAGCATCAGTACCAAGATTCAGGTCTTCTACCTGATTTTCTTCTATCATTTTGCTTGGCTGCAGTGGGACATCATTCTTGTCAAATAATCTTTCTAGAGGCACCAACCCTCTAGGTATAATGTTTCCCTTCAATTGCAACACTTTATTACCTGCCATTTTCTCCTCCCAGTTTCTTTCTGAAGTGTCTTCAGTCTCTTCTTCTTCACCGGAATCAATATCCATATTGGAGAATTCCCCTACTGTTTCCAGGAATCTCTTCATCTGTTCTTCATCCTAAAATACCTGCCAGTGCTTGATGTTATCTGGGATTTATGGTCAATAACGTACCTCAATTTCATATCTTAAGCGGGGGTTCTGAGGTGGACGAAATGTACTAGCAGCCACATCAAGGGAATCGGCCATTCTATTCTGTTCTCGGGGCATGAACTGGATATTAAATGCCAAGAAAAAATTCTCTACCATATCCCAAACTTCACTCCTATAAGTCCTCAGCCGAGGATGTTTGGTTTGACACTGATTCCTGACTTGTCTAACCACCAGTTCTGAATCTCCTAGAACTTTTAAACTTTGTATATTCATGCTCCTGGCTGCCTGCAATCCTAACAGAAGTGCTTCATATTCAGCCACATTATTAGTAGCTTCATATTCTAGCTTGAAAGACAATGGGACCCATTTTCCTGTAGGAGAAATCAATAGTATTCTAGCTCCATTACCTTCTCTTGAATTTGCTCCATCAAAATGAAGTGTCCAGATTCCTGCTTCATGGCTCTCTGAAGGCTGCTCAACCTTGATCTGGCAGAAGGATGGTTCATGAGCATAATCTTGATCTTCTTCCAGCATTAAGCATGATAAATCTCCTTCTTTACTGTAGACTGGTGAATTAACAGAGTTGTCAACTTTAGTAACCATCTTGACAAATCTAGTTTCCCTGTACAACCTCCTCTCCTGGTCACCAAAAACTGAGATAATAGCATATGTTAAATCTAACTAGATTGACCCACCAATTTTTGTTCCCCAGGTCCTTGAAAACAACATGCCAAAGCGAACTGGGATTTCAGCCACCACGATGTCCATTACCACACTTTTTGTTGTGATTTGGGCCAAATTGACCACCAAATCCTTGATCATCCCCAGGCATTCAACTCTTTTGGAATCAAATGAATAGAGGTTCTTGTATGGACGGGTGATTTGTAATCCTAGTTGTTCCATGACTGACAGAGGTAGTAGATTATGGGAAGCTCCAGAATCTAACATACAGTTATGTAATAGCAGGTCATGAATCATTAGAGACACATAGAAAAGAGGAGTAGAAGCATCTAATTCCTCAACATGTGGTCCAAATACAACCATGGGTCTTTCTTCTTGAAGGTTGAGACTATCTGGGATGAGAGGTGCTTTTTTAGGGAGCATGAAAGAAGTGACTTGGGATTGATATGCAGGTTGTTTCAATAGTTCGGTCAAGGGAACTGGAATTTTGACCTTCTCAAGCTCTTTTTGTAGACTGAAAGCAGGAGAGAACTTCTCTATTACAACCTCTTTTGATTCTTTATTTTCAGCTAAGGTTTTGACTTCTTTTGACATAGACTTGGTATTAGGGGGAATGACTACTTTTGAAGAGGAAGGAATTTGATCATTAGACTGCAAAGTTTTGTTTAGAGGCTCCATACCTTTGTCTATGAATTTCTGCATTGTTGACTCCTTCTGAGCAGGTGCTTCCTTCAGGGGTAGCTCTTCTTCTTGCTCTTGAGTACGAGTCCTCTTCCTAGAATATCTGAGATCATATCTTCTATTGAACTGTGCTTGCATGAAATCAACGAATTGCTTAGAATAGTGATCAATTTCTGAGTCTTCTCTGTCTCTAGCTTTTTCTTCTTCTTGCAATGAGCACTCGGTTCCATTACTTCCTTGCAAGGGGCATTCTTCTCCATCACTATTCGAGAAAGCAAGATTTGCATCCTCCAATCCATAGGCAGTGTCTTCAGTAGGATCATCTACTGGACCTTCCAAGTACAATGGGTGTGGTACCTAATCTTGTTGTTCCTTTATTTCCCTTGGCAATATTTGCAGGGGTGGTTTCCTATACTGAGGATTGTAACCTCTGTTTGGAGCATTGTGGAAATTCTTGGAGGCTGAATTCTTGGCCTCCAATTCAAGCTTGACCATTTTACCAGAAAGGTTCTTGATCATTTTTTTCATTTCTTCAATTTTGTCATTCGTTGAGTCTCTGTCTTGGTTAGAGGTAGATACCTCCTCTTTGCCCCTTCTTCTAGTATCTTGTTCAGATTTTCCCTTTGATTTACCAGTGGAGGCGAAATTCGCCTCCAACTCTAGTGCATCTGTCTGAGCATCATCCAGAGTAGTAGGCTTTCTTTCTCTCAGAGAGAAACCGAATTTTGAATCAAAGGCTGCTACAAAAACAACTTTAGCAGCAGTTTGATGAGGTTTCATATCAGCAGGAAGACTCAAATACAATTTATTAAATCTCTTGATAAATTCTGACACCCCTTCATTATGTCTTTTCCTGAGTGTATTGAACTCAGTAAGACAATGTCCATGATCTTTCTTCTCTCCCCATTTCCTGAGGAAAGTATCTTCCATTGTTTCCCAAGTGGTGACAGAATGGTCTACCAATGTCTTAAACCATTTTTGAGCTTCACCATCAAGAGATTAGACAAACAGCCTTAATACCACATCTAAATGTTCCAAATTAAAATTCTCTGCAAAGGAGCAGAAGACCTCAAGATGTTTTTGAGCATCAATCTCATTTTCCCCATTGAATCAGGGTAAAATCTTCAGATAATCCTGTGGCATATCATTCAACACTTGAGGTAATGCCAGGGGGGCATTTCTATTTAACAAGAAGCCTGGAACACTGGCCATTGGAGGGGGTGGAGGTGGTGCAATAGTTTGATGTGTAAAAGGAGGAGGAGGAGGTGTAAGTGGAGTATGAATAACAATAGGAATATAGTGAACAACAGCTTGAGGTGTTGAGGGGAACAACGATCTGTTAATAGCAAATACTTCAGTGACTTCCTTGACCTCTTCAACCTCAGGAGTAGGGTGAAAATTATCTTTATTTCTGACACCTCCTCAGGGTGGACTATCTGAATGGTAATCGGTATCTCTCACAATGGAGTCGGGAACTAGCACTTGGGCCACTTGAGAAGAAGAGGATGGAAAGTTTTCTACAGACAAATCAGGGATTTCATGGTGGACTGATTTCCTTTCCCTCCAATTTCTCCTATGTATGATCTTCTCTGGGTCAGACACTGAAGGTGTCTTTGGCTGTGACGTATCTGACCTCAGGTGTGGCTTACGAGGAGCCAGGACTGCAAGCGAATTTATCTAATAAACGAATGTGGAGTCGCCAAGGTGAGGGATCTACAGCGCTCAACTCTCCATACTCAACTACTTGAAGAGTGAATTAGGTTTTGTCGAGGCCCAGGGATTTAAATTTTTTCAACTCTGTTCCCCGACAATGACGCCAAAAATATGTTGTCGTTCCTAGAGACAACCTTGAGTTGTGAAAGACCAGTGCCTAGGACATCTTATATATAGCAAGGAGCATAGGGTATAACAGGGGAAGTTATCAATAAAAAGCTCTCATGCTATCTCCTGAAAACAAGAAATATTAATTTGAATGGGACCAAGACCCTTTGAAACTAGATACAGGGAAAAGAACACTGCAGAGGCAATGTGCAAAACTCCAATGTAAAAGCAACAGACAATTCAAAGGTGGCTTACTGTAAAGAGGGCTAATTCAAAAATACCTCACAGAAATAAATTATCAGAAGGTATGGCTGTGTATGAAAGATTAAGAGAATAATAGTTGTCATTGAGACGATATCCAGATACACAATATTACGATGTAATGGGCTTACCAATTTAAGAATCCATACATGACAATAGCGTTTTAAAAATAACCTCCCAAAGAAACTAATATAGCAGAAATATGGTTTAAGTGAATAGTGAAACAGAATATCATGCCTGAGCCATATTTAAAGCGCTTGAATAATTTGAGCATGGGTATCAACTGGGATAAATCCATACCAAAAATCAGTGAGCCACTCACATTCCAGAAACATGATACAGGAAAGGTGGATGAAATGAAATGATCTATTAAAAAGGCACATATGAGAGAAAGTTACACACTGTGAGAAATCAAAGACCAAAATCCTCTTCAAAGACAGAACTCCTCCTCACTGAAACCCAACGGGCTCTGTACATTCATATGAGAGTTTTTACAAAATGCATACAAAAATCCTCATACCGCATAATTTTCTGATAAAATATGGAACCTTCAATAATCTGTTCTTCGGGGGTTTTATAGGGGAAAAAGAAAACTTGTAAAGGCAGTCTATGATGAACATTTAATTTTCCTCATTAAGACAGGATGGCGGAAACGTGCACACCCATCCTGCTTGATGACTCCGTAGTGTTGTATGTACTCTGTGGCCTACTTTATGAAATAAATGCACTGGGTGGAAGTTTCTTCAGGAACATGGTATAGAAATAAAAACCAAATGGGCGCTCTGTCCTTTCCTGGAAAGAAAATCCTGCTGAAGTGAAACCTTGAGGGTATTCTTTTCTGTGCATGGACCTTCTGAGTGATCTACAGGGTCTTCGATCTAGTACTCTACCTTCAAATGGTTAGGTTAAGGCTCCAAAATCTTCAATTACATGCCTTTAATTCTCTACCTTTCACTGATACTCTCTGTCTGCCATATTAATGTTTATGATCGCGAAATCTGCGCTTTGAATGACTTTGGAGGGTTTGACAGAGTTTAACCCTGCTTCTTTAATGGCGGTCATGTCGTAACAGCTTCCCAGACCCTTTCTCCATAATTCTAGCCTCTGAAAAATGATCCTTTTTGGTGTTCTCTACCACTATAATTGAGACTGTGAATCATGGTGGTTTACCGCCATTCGTACCCTGCAAAATACACAAAATTGTCAAGAAAACAAATGCACGGGAAGGTGGATGCAACGGGGATAATGAGGATGACATCGTAGCATGGTGAAATGGTGGAATGGTGCATGGTGATGGTGGAATGAAGAAATTTGAATGCAAAACCTCTAAATTTTGACCCTTTGAATATATGAAGATGGACGGGCGAAATACGATAAACTGCGTGGAAAGGGTGATGTGGCGGAGGGCACATGTCAGAGGCGGGTAGGCAAGCAATCTAGACCGTCCGATCTCAGGAGGAGATTGATGGTGGAAAACATATCGGAACGCGATGGATTAGCGGGCCAGGGGTACATATACCTTGGGTTAATTTCCGCACATCTTCGGGGTGCGATGACCGTTGGATGAAGAGCCCCAGATCGGACGGTTGACATGAATATCGCGCTGGGTCAAATGCCAAACAATAACGTGCGATGAGGGGGCAGTTTTGAAATAGTGACGGAGCCACGTGTCATACGCTGAGTGGAATCACTCCGAAATGGAAAATACCCCCCGCCCTCCAAAGGCGGTGCGATGGATACCACTGGTTTTTAAACAATGTTTTTGGGTGTGGGGACCACAAAGGCAGGTGAGCTGCGGGCCGTTGATTTATGGTTTGATTAGACAGTGGACAAGTGATCGAAGCGGTAAATGGGTTGGGCCACGGGCGCGACGCTGATCGATGAAGGCCATCCGATTTATACAGATCGACGGATAATACTGCGCTCGATATCCGCCTGCGATAAGCACTTTCCGGGCTAGCGCTTGGTCTAGCGCTCTGGTTATGTGGAGAAAAAGACTGAGGGGCTAGGGTCGAAAGGTGCCAAACCTTATATATTTTCAAATATGGGTTTTTGGCCCTTTTAAATGCAATTTTGAGTTTATAGGAGGGGAACAATGGGCGGAAAAAAAGAATTTTTAGGCCAAACAGAGGGGGTTTCAAGGGGATTGCTTGTCAGAATTTAACAGAATTTAACAGGATGCTGACAGGATCAACAATGACCATGGCTCGGATTTTGGTCCATTTGGACACCAGAGAGGGCTTGGAAGGGACTATTACATTAATATGGAAGCAATTTTCTAGGATTCAACCCCTGGATTACGAAGGAGTGCCTTTTCGATGCAGAAGATGTCACAAGGTTGATCATATCTATAATGAATGCCCTCTACTGTAGAATAAGGTATCTCAGTCTCTGCAACCCGAATCTGCTCCAGAATCGACTCCACAAGCACAAGCCCCCTCTCGGAACAATTCTCAGTGAGGATGACCTCTGCGAACTAGTGCTCCAGTTGATGCACCTACTGCTCATTCGCCTCGGCCTCATTCTCCATGCTACACCCGATCAAGAGCGGCTATCACACAATTATCGGCGGGTATTTGGTCACACCCTCTCACTACTTCTGAATTATCTGCTGCATATTCTTTAATTCATACATATTTCCACACTGCATCTGGGTCTGATTTCCCCTCTGTCTTTTTTCCCCCTTCCTCACCCCCTCTCCCCTCGTCGGTGATCCCTCCTTCGATTCCCTCCGAGCCTCTCCCCATCCCCTCTGAAGCCTCATCCAAATCGACACTATCGATCCTTCATTTCTAAAGCCATCGTCTAGGCTAGTCAGGATGTGGCCGATGGACGACAACTCACTCTCAACCAGGTCCTTAGAGAAAAGACCACCCATGCAGATGTTCCCTCATGAAAATTCTCTCCTTCAACTGTCGTGGGTTAGCAAGTCAAGCCAAAAAACTTTCCCTTCGCAGACTTTTTGACTCAACCCCTTGTGATATTATCTTCCTCCAAGAGACCCTCGAACCTGAATCATTGATCGTCAATTTTCTGCAAGCCTTAAGACCTGGTTGGGTATTTCATGCTCTAGTTGCTCGCGGCCAATCGGGGGACATTTCACTAGGCATCAATCCTAGGACGATAAATCTCCATAATATTTGGGGTGGCGAGGGATTCCTGGGGGCTGACATTCAATTGAATGACTTGGTATTTTCCTTCCACATCATCAACATATATGACCTGTGCACATATCGAATCCAATTCTGGGAACATCTCCTCAACCTTCCCCTCATGAATCATGACAGGATCATCCTCGGAGGCGATCTAAATTTCTCTCTTAGATAGGCTGGATCATGGGGACACTCCGCTCGGATCGATCCTCCATCAGACCAGATCCAGACTCTCATAGAACAACATTGGCTCGTGGACATTCTGTCTCCCAAGCTACATCCTACTTGGCACAATATGAGGATTGATCATGCCTCCCTTTCCAGACGTTTGGATATGTTTTTGGTCCATGAGGACATTGTAGCCCATACCCCTAACTATCGGTAGTGGGTTGGATTAGGGGATCTCTCTAATCACTCTCCCATTTACATGGAACTCATTGGATGCTCACGTAAGCAAAGGGCACCCTTCATATTCAATGCTACTTGGCTAGGGGATGCATCCTATAATGATGTTGTCACTCAGTACTGGACTACCCACCCTAGGTCACCGGACCTTGATCCCTCTGCTCTATTTTCCTTCAAGATGAAAGAGGTTAAGAGACTTACTAGGGCATGTGCAAAGGAGAAGCACATTAGGGATGAACAAAACCTGCAATATATTGAAGTGGAACTTACAATTATAGGTTCATCTGACCATCAAGGGTACGAATTGGATGAGTCAAAGGCTCATATCAACCTGTTAGAATCTTAGCGTACTAAGACACTGAAGGCCCGCGAAGAGACATGGCTAATAATTTCCAGCAGCTTGCCAACATGGGTGTTGCCTATTTCTGAGATCTTTACCGAGCCCCTCCTTAGATTACGCTCCCTGAGATTATTAAAGTGGCTGGCCTATTCCCTTGCTTTGTGGTATAGGTAGATGAGGCAGATCTTATCCCCCCTGTCTCGATGAAGGAACTCCTGGACACTCTAAAATGGTTTCAGAAGGACAAGAGTCCCAGACCTAATGGATGGCCCATTGAATTCTACCTATTCTTCATTGAGATCATGGGGTAGGACATTCTCAATGTTGTGGAATATTTCCGACTAAGTGGGAAATTATGTGATGCCTTCAACTCCACCTTCATCGCCCACATCCCTAAAACTGATTCCCCTCACACCTTCGCTGACTACCACCCCATGTCCCTATGTAACTGCATCTATAAGATCATTGCAAAAATTATCACCAACTTCCTCAAGACTATATTATCTACTTACATATCCCCTGAACAATTTTCTTTCCTTCATAACCAAAAGATCCACGAGGCTATTGGCATGACTCAGGAAGATCTTCACTCCATTTGGATCAATCATCTCAAGGGAACCATCCTTAAGATTGACCTGGCCAAAGCATTCGATCAATCCAACTGGCTGTACATCTGTATGATCCTGACTCACCTGGGATTCCCCTTGCTGTATATCTGTTGGATCATGTGTTCCATCACCAATTTATAATTCAGTGTCCTGATCAACGGATTGGCCTCCCCATTTTTCCACTCGGAAAGAGGTCTTTGCCAGGGATGCCCACTATCTCCGCTCCTTTTCCTCATCATCATGGAGGCTCTGAGTCGATTGATCTCCCATGAGAAGAGATCCAGTAGGCTATTTGTTAGAAAATTAAATATTATAGAGCAATGCAACACATAAAATATGTGGAAAATACAAGCACACAAAAAACACATAAAACCAGAGAGACACAGATATATGTGGTTCACCCAGTTTGGGCTATGTCCACCCCGAACAACCAGTCCTTCCTTTCTATTATCCAGCAAAATTAAAAAGACAAAACCTATTCCTCATGATTTAGTATCCTCTGTTTTTCGTCTCCTCTCCGTTGGCCCGATGACATAATGCATGTACGGACAGCAATGCGTTCTCTTATAAAAGTGAGGTTACTTGGCAAAACCCTATCTAAACATAACTTCTACCATTAGATCATTTGCCTAATGAACAAAATACATTGACTAGAAATTACTATACTTACAAGGAAATTTACATCTCTGTTTTGAATGGTGCCACCCCCGGCCCCCGTGGGGCTCAAAAGCGCCGCCCTTTTAAGGCAGCTGTGGTTCCAATTGGGTGGATACAGCAAACAAGATAATCAGGCTCCGCACCCAACAATCTCCCACTTGGAGACCGATTGTAGCAACTCCACCGCTACTTCATTTGCTGGACAATGACTCCTCTTTTGACATGGTTGTTTCTCATCTTTATCGTCATCCTTGAAGACCAATTGAAACTAAGCATGTTCTCGGGCCCCGGGTTACAAATCTATAGGCATATCTGCAGGATTTTGGCTAGTGTGTATCTTTTCCGGCTTTAACTGTCCATCTTCCAATACTGACTGTATGAAATGGTACTTTAGCTATATGTGTTTAGTCCTGGAATGAAATGATAATTTCTTTTCAAGATGAATGGAACTTTGGCTATCAATATATAACGTTCCCATATCATGCTTCTTACCCAATTCATCCATAAACCTTTGTAACCAAATCATTTCTTTACTAGCCTTTGTAGCAGCAACATACTCTGCTTTTGTTGTTGAAAATGAAACAACACTTTGGATTTTGAAACCCAAATGACAGCTGTTCCACCTATAGTAAATACATATCCTGTAGTGCTCCTCCTGTTATCTTTATCACCTGCCATATCTGCATCAACATATCCCTGTAGAGTAATTTTTGAACCACCAAAGCATAATGCTTGATTTGTGGTACCTCTCAAATATCCGAGAATCCATTTCACTACCATCCAATGTTCTTTTCCTGGATTGTTCATGTACCTGCTTACAACTCCCACTGCATGTGCAATATCAGGCCTTGTGCAGACCATTGCATACATTAAGCTTCCAACTGCTGATGCATATGGAACTTTAGACATATAATCCATGTCTTCTTGGGTCTTTTGGCACATCTCCTTACTAAGTTTGAAATGGCTAGCAAAAGGTGTACTAACTGGTTTTGCATTCTGCATATTAAATCTTTTCAACACCTTTTCTATGTACTCATTCTGAGACAGTGTTAATTTACGATTTTTCCTGTCTCTAGTTATCCTCATACCAAGGATTTGTTTTTCAGCTCCCAAATCCTTCATTGCAAATGAATTTTCCAATTTTCTTTTGAGCACATTTATTTCCTGCATGTTATATCCTGCAACAAGCATGTCATCTACATACAATAACAATATAATATAGCTGCCATCATTTTGCCTTTTTAGATAAACATAATGATCAGAGTGACATCTAGTATAACCTTGTTCAGACATAAACTTGTCAAATTTTAGATACCACTGCCTTGGAGCCTATTTTAAGCCATACAAGCTCTTCTTTAATCTGCACACCAATTTTTCTTTCCCTTTTACCTCATATCCTTCTGGTTGCTACATGTATATCTCTTCCTCCAAATCTCCATGGAGAAATGTTGTCTTTACATCTAACTGTTCAAGATGTAAATATTCCGCTACTACAAGACTTAAGATAGTTCTGATTGAATTCATCTTAACAACAGGAGAAAATATTTCATCAAAATCAATACCTTTCTTTTGTGCAAAACCCTTCACCACAAGTCTAGCTTTGTACCTCTGTTTTCCTTCATCTTCTTCCTTCAACCTATAAACCCATTTATTCTGCAATGTAGTTTTATCTGCAGGCAACTTGACTAAGTCCCAAGTCTGGTTATGCATTAAGGAGTCCATCTCTTCTTCCATGGCTAGCTCCCACTTCTTCCTGCTTTCAACCTGCATTGCTTCTTCATAACATTCAAGTTCACCAGAATCAGTCAGCAATAAATAATATAATGAAGGAGAGTATCGTTCAGGGGGTCTACTTATCCTGGTAGATCTTCTAACACCACTTTCAGGTGTTTGAGGTGCCTGTTGCTGTTGTGGTGGTTGCTGCTGCTGTGACTGTTGATTATTATTATTTTCAGGCACCTTTACTTTTTTAGTTATCTCATCAAGAACCATGTATTCCTTGCTTTCTTTTTCCTGTTTCTTTTCCTGCAACTGATTCTTATACAAGACCTTTTCATTGAATATTACATCTTTGCTCCTAATGATTTTGTGATTTTCATAATCATATAAGCGATAACCAAAATCATTAACACCATATCCAATAAAGGTACATTTCTTTGATTTTGCCTCAAGTTTTGTTCTATTTTATTTATTAATATGGATAAAGGCCTCACAACCAAAAGGCTTTAAAAAAGAGTAGTTTACCTTTTTACCTATCCATGCTTCCTCTGGAATACCACCATCCAAGGAACTTGAAGGCCCTCTGTTTATTAGATAAACAACAGTATCTACAGCATCTGCCCAAAATTGTAAAGGAAATCCTGCATGCAATCTCATGCACCTTGCACGCTCCATGATTTTTCTGTTCATCCTTTCTGACACACCATTTTCTTGTGGTGTTCTTGGAACTGTCTTCTCTCTACGAATTCCATGTTCTGAACAATACCTATCAAACTCTTTGCTACAATATTCACCTCCATTTTCTGATCTGAGACACTTCAACTTCTTTCCTGTCTCAATCTCAACCAAAGCTTTCCATTTCTTGAAAGTATCAAATACATCAGATTTATTTTGAATACAATAAATCCATTTTTTTCTAGTTGCATCATCAATAAACGTAACATAATAGCGAGAGCCACCGAGAGATGATACCTGAGAAGGTCCCCATACATCTGTATGCACAAGCTCCAATTTTTCGCTCTTCTTTTCTTTCCCAACTCTGAGAAATCTGACTCTCTTTTGTTTTCCATAAATGCGATTCTCACAGAAATCCAAATCAACATTCTTCAAACCTGGCAACAAATTTCTTGAGTGAAGAATCTTCATTCCCTTCTCACTCATGTGTCCGAGCCTATGATGCCATAATGCTGCATCTGCTCCTTTGGAAGTTAAAGCATTAACAGAGTTAGAAATACCATTGTATAAATACAATGTACCAACCTTTTCACCTTTTGCTATTACCAGGGCTCCTTTGGTGACCTTCCAAGTTTTATCCGTGAAAGTTGTCACACAACCTTCATCGCCTAACTGCCCTGTTGAAATCAGATTTTTCTTCAGATCTGGAACATGCCTTACCTCCTTTAGTAGCCATTGGTTTCCATTCTGTTGTTTTACAAGAACTTTACCCATTCCAACAATTTTACAGGGTTTATCATCACCCAAATGAAATTTTGCAAAATATCCTTGAACATAGTCATGAAAATATTTCTTATCAGGTGTGACATGGAATGAAGTCCCTGAATCTACAACCCAAGAATCAGTAACATTTTCAAAAGAAAGAAGCAAAGCATCTTGTAACACATCACCTATCACATTTTCTTCATGATTGTTTTCTTGCTGTGTGTCTCCTTCTTTTCCCTTCTGAGATCTACAGTCTTTCTTTAGGTGTCCTTTATTTCCGTAATTCCAACACACTATCCCCGATCTGGACTTGGATCTGCCTTTCCTTGATTTACTGCGATATCCCGAGTTTTTTCCTCTTTCCATTCTTCTTCCCCTAGACTCTACACTCAAAGCATTACCTAATGTCTCATCGGAGCTTTTCCGTCGCATTTCCTCACTAAGGATAGCACCAACAACATCATCAAACTTTAAAGTACTATATCCAGAGACAAAGTTACTAATGGCCATTACTAAACCATTCCAACTCTCTGGCAATGAGCACAAGAATAATAGAGCTCTAACTTCATCATCAAAGTTTACCCCTACAGAACTTAACTGACTGGTAACTATATTAAATTCATTTAAATGTTCTGCAATAGATCCACCTTCCGACATCTTCATATTAAATAGTCGTTTCATAATAAAAGGATCTGCTGAGGCCAAGGGTTTTTTCATATAAGCCCAAGTCTACATCACCTTTCCTCGTTGTTGTTTCCTTCAAATATTGAAGGCTAATCGACGCCATTATACAAACCGTATCGTTCCGAGTGCCTTTCTATCGAGAATGTTCCATTCCGCGTCCGTCATGGCCGCTAGCTTTCAAGAGCGTTTTCGCTTCAATGGTAGGTGCTGCATCTTTTGGAGGTATATATCATCGTATCTTCCACTTTGGAAAGTTTTGGCCGCAAATTTTCTTTACCTAACCTACCGTCGTCCGCCATCACTCCCACTCAACTGTGCACCCTTCTTTCTGAAGACAAAAAGATTTTAATTGCACATACCATAGTTAGTATAATATTACAGAGAAATGCAACACATAAAATATGCGGAAAATACAAGCACACAAAAAACACATAAAACTAGAGAGACACAAATATACGTGGTTCACCCAGTTTGGGCTACGTCCACCCTGAACAACCAGTCCTTCCTTTCTATTATCCAACAAAATGAAAAAGACAAAACCTACAACAGATCAGCTGTAATATCCTCTGTTCTTTCTCACAGTCTCCATCTCTGTTTCTCACTCCGAGAATACACATACAATGCATAGCCACAATACAATGCCCTCATAAAAGTGAGGGGTTGCCTTCTAGGGAAAAAAACCCTAATCTAAACATAACTTCTACCGTTAGATCATTTGCCTAATGAACGGCCCAGATTGACTAGAAATTACTATACCCCACGGCCGCCCCCCCCCCTGGACCCCCCACGGCAGCGATTAATTATAGGCGGCGTTGCCGCCCCTTTTAAGGTACAGGGGTCCAATGCTGTGATACAAAGTAAACAAGATAATCAGGCTCCACACCCAACACTATTGGGTATTCAGATTACTGAAGGTTACTCGCTCACTCACTTGATTTTCATAGACGATGTACTCATCTTTCTTAATGGATCTATGGGGGACATCTCTTCCTTCCACTCTGTTTTAACTTCCTTCTACACTTCGACTGGCATGACCTGCAATAGTCACAAATCTATACTGACCAACATTGGATGCACTGTTTAGGAACAGAACCTTGTAGCCTAACGATTCCCCTTCACCATCCACATTTTATCTGATGGCCTTAAATATGTTGGCTTCATTCTCAAGCCACTCACATATCACATTGTTGATTGGACATGGCTCTTATCCAAGCTGGAAAATTATATCACTTCTTGGCACCACAGATGGTTATCTACGGCTCACAGACTTACCCTAGTCAAGTTTGTTCTTATGGCCACACTTGTGTACTGGATGTCCCTTGCATGGATACCCAAAGGAATTCTTAACAAGATTCAACAAATTTTCAAAATATTCTTCTGGATGGGCAACAAGGAATGGCACACTTTCGCATGGATAAACTGGGACAGTGTCACTTTACCTAAGAAATGGGGGGGTTGGGGCATAAAAATTTTGGACTCATTTTCCTCTGCACTTGCTGGAAAAATGGGATGGCAGATCATGACTTCCCACAACCTCTGGACTGAGGTGGTTACCTAGAAATATATTCGTCCTCTATCTCCCATTGAATGGATTCGCAGGCCCTCATGGAGTACCCGAAATGTGTCTGTTCTTTGGAAGGTTGTTATCAAATCACTGCCTCACATCAGGGATGGTCTCGCTTGGCATATCAATTCTGGGGCATCTGCTAGGATTGGGTTTGACCCTTGTCCAGGATGCGGCAGTGCCCATATACTATCCTATGCACTTATGGAACAACTCAAACGATTGGGGATCACTACCTTTGATCAGATTGCACACCCCAAAGGTACATCTATATTTGTGTAGGGTTGGAAATTTTCCACTCTCCCTGGGCTACGCAAATAGTGGCATGATTATTGGCATGGTTTTATAATAGCCCTCTCTAAATCAAACATTCAGATCACATAGGTAGATGATGAATTAATTTGGAAACATGCCTCGAGCAGCTGATACACTTCGAAGCTTGGGTACTCATTCATACTCTATGATCATCATGATATTTTATGGTGGTGGCACTGTTTATGGAGGTTAGAGGCACCTCCCCACTCCATTCTCTTCATGTGGTGCATCCTGCGTAACATCACCTCTATGGGAGACAACTTACAAAAACTCTCTTTCATCGGCCCCACATGGTGTGTTTTATGAAAATCACATTCTGAATCAGTTTGTCACCTATTCCTTTAGTGCAATATATCCCTTGCATTCTGGTGACAGATATTGGATGAACTCAATATATCGACACATTGGCATGGGTCTGATATTGCCGAAGCTTGGAAATTCTGGTGGCAACATGCAACTTCTCTCAAAGCCCGCAGTATACCAATGCTAATTTGCTGGTCCCTCTGGAAGATCCAAAACCGAATCATCTTCCAAGACACACAACCACATTGGATATCAGCCTCCGCATAGGTGATATCTCTATAAAATTTTCTCCCTTCGACTACCCCTCAAGCACCTCCACGCATCATTACTCCGGAAGTCATCAACAAGGAAAATTCGTGGGCATTTTTCGATGGCTTCGCTCAGATTCATGGTTGTTGGGGCAGTGTTGTGCTTCACATAAATAACAATAAACATTACGGAATTAGAATGGGCCTGGGGCCGGGCACCAATAATTTTTCCGAGCTTATCACCCTTTGTCACCTCCTACATTTTGCTATAGAACATGAATGCCACCATCTTCAAATTTTCAAGGACTCCAAGATTATCATCAGTTGGTTAAATATGTCTTCTACATGTCACGTTCACACACTCGGTCACATATTGGAGGACCTATGTTAATTAAAAACATAATTTGAATCTATCTCATGTTGTCACATTTACAGGGAGTGTAACCGGCTTTCCAACGCGCTATCCAAGGAGGTTACGATCTAGCCTTGGGGGACATGGCTGATCGATGAACACAATGGAGAGGAACAATTTAGATATTATCACTGGTCGTACATATATCAACACTCGATTGCTGGCATATAGCTGATATTATTTTGTTTACTTAGCATACAGAACGGAACATATGTATTTGTATTATTTAGATTATCAGAACTTGTTGATACTATCATGTACACCCCGACAGTAGTACCTACCTGGACTATATTTTTGATATGTGACTATGTCACATTTTTATGCATATGCCTTAAGGCATCTACAACATGTAATTTTTCCATATTTAATGAAAAATTACGATTTTTCGAAGGGGGAAAAAAAGGATCTCAATCCTAACCAAATACATTAATAGATTTCTCCATTAATTCTAACATTCCCCCTTAATGGATAAATTCACCCAAAGTCATATTTCTCCTTCCTTAGTTTAATATACGCCTGCTAGTCTCACTCTCAACTACACTTACAATGGTACTTGATAACTGAGCTTTCATTTTTGTCTTTTTGCTAAAGAGTCCGTGTTTGTTCATTTTCATGTGAAGTTTCATCTTCACTTTTCTTGCCATTAGATAGTGGTGGATCTTATCCTTCTTTTTTCATTTTTTGTGCCAAATGTGGAACACTTGAACTCTTATTATCCTCCTTCTTGATCTCGAATGTAGGCTAACATTATTTAAATTCAATGTTGCATGTTCTTGGGACTTATATTTGTCCTTAATGTTTGCAATTGCTTCTTCCTAGCTTCCAATATCTGCACACTTAAAAAAAATGTTAGATTCATAAAGAGGACCATATTGGCTCTTGTCATCCCCCTCCTTTAAGAGAGTTTTCATTTCTTTGTCTTTCTTAGCTAACATAGTTTTTCGATGTATTTTTTCAACCTCTTTAATAATTTATGTTGTTACTGTTGAGCTCTATAATTTCCTTCTCTTTTACAAACCTTCACTTCATATCATCATTATTTTATCACTTTATAAGCCTAAAATCAATGACGAATGATTAGGATTGCTTAAAGGTTACATACAATTGATTAACATATTGTATTTTCATGATTTTCGTTGTTTTAATAATTTTCTGTAAAATAGCTACAGAATACAGGCGTTCCGTAGCTGATCACGCGTTCCATAGCTGATCACGCATTCCGCAGCTGTTTTAGAGTTTAAGTGGGTTACAGGTGTCGTCTCAAAGAAAGGCGCATATGGGTGAATTCCAGACTTCATCCACATCATTCGTTGCTCTCCAAAAAGTCTGAGCAAAAATATCTAAGTGGTTATGCACGCGGGACACCCAAACCAAGAAGCAGTTTCCTATTAAAACACGAACTCTACAGTTATCTGCAGCAAAGTACGAGATCTTCAATAAGAGTTTTAATTTGATTAGGAATGGGAAAGACACTTATCCCTATTTTTCTCAAGAAGTAGTTATGAAATTTCATTATAAATATGACTTGGGAGACCGAGCAACGCTGGTTAGTTTTTGGCTTTTGCTGCTAGATTTCAGAACCGTGAATACTCTGTTTTTCAATCTTTTTCTCCTTTAATGAAAGAAACAACACTTCTTTGAACGCATTGAGTTGATCTTGAGCTAGATTTCGTGTGCTACTCTGGTGGTGGAGGGCCCCTGCCTCCTGAGCAGCTCTGTTTTTATAATTTAGATAAGTATCTTAGTTTCGTTTTTAAGTTTTTGAAGTTTATGTTCATAGTTAATTTCGTTAATCATTACAGCTACACTTTTTCTAATAAACTCTTCCAAAAGATCATTACGATGGATAAGGAATGGCTGTAGTGTTATATATTTTATTTGCAATTTCTTTTGTTCATTATCACAGTTGAACTTACTCTAGTAAACTCTTCCAAAAAATCATTATGATGACTAAGGCATGACTGTGATACTATAGGTTTCAGTTGATTGTTTATACTAAGTAGCATAGATGATCTTAGTCTTAAAAATCTCTTCCAAAACATCATGACAATGAGTAGGAAATAGCTGTGATGTCTTAGTTTTTAATTGTAATTTTTTTCAGTTTTCATGTTTGAATTCAAATGCATTGAATTGTACAACCAGGATTGTTCTAACAAGCTCTTCCAAAACACCATTCAGGATGAACAAAATAGGCTGTAGAATCCCATAGATTAATTACATGATAACTCAGTTAGGGCACTCCGGAGGCAAATTGCATTTAATTCATGCTCTGTTATTTTGTTTCAAGTTTGATAATGGCTTTTTAGTTTAGCACTGTTCACTATAGACTAGTAGCACCCTAGTTCAGTTCTAGCTTAGCTCACTGTATTTACATTCCAAGATTAGTTGCCATCCATTTCATTTTAAATTGCATTAGTTGTTAAAACTTAAACACCACGGTCTTCATTATTTACAAAACTTCTTTTGTTCCAAACCTATATTAATTCATAATCATCTGGACAGAAGATAGTATCAGTACAAGGTCTGGAGTACTTTTGCAACCTTTTTACCATTTCACAAACAAGCCTTTCTTCAAAAGACTATTCTAAAAGGAAATCTATAACTTTTTAGTGAGGTTTAGTGGTGTTAAACTAAGTTGCAGAATAGAATTAGGAGCTAGTTTTAGAGTAGAGATCTTATGATGTTACAAATGTTCTTTTCCAAATATGTTTCAGCAAATATTTAATCATGGATGAGATGTTGTATCATTATGAGTTGATTGTTTAATTTTATTTACACTTAGCTGCCCACTTCTCAAGCACTTCCAAAATATCTTTAATGAATGAATTGGACAAGTTAAGTTCATGTTGTGATTCATTTTCTTGAAGTCATTATCAAGCTTTGTATTTTGATAAGTCATAGTTTAGGTTTGGTTCTGTCTCAGTATTTGCATTTGTCATTTGTCATCAACAAATTAGGCTTCACTCTGTTTTTAACCAGTAGCTTCTTTCCACCAGCATTTAGTTCTCTCCCTTGTGAACATAAAACCATAAAAATACCAAAAACATCATAAAACACTAAACACAACGAAGTAGGAAGAGGTTACTTAGGCACATATAGTGCACTTCACTTCAACAGTTTACCAACCCTGGTTGACAATTAATGAACTCAATTTAGGAGACTAGGTTGAGCACAAACAGTTACAAACATGTTTTCCTGCATTTGATCTGTATATGGAGATAGGATTTCCTTCTCATCTAACAACAACTCATCAATAAGATGCTTTTCATGCATCAAATTGATCCACTTGTCATGAGATCCATAGTTCTCATCGAATTTGACTTCATAGGTCTCTGCATAAGGGAAGATTTGTTCATAAGAAATTTCAGATCCTACATAAATGGTTGTTTTTTCATCAACACATGTTTCAATGACAGTTACAATCACACATTCATCATCCATCATTTAATTTTCTATGTCGTCATCTTCAGTTTCACACTCAGTTATGGGACTGAAAGTACATCCATCATTTTCAGTGACAATACTTTCATCATTTTTTCCCTCATTCAAACTGTACTTCATTTCCAAAATATCCCACAAAACTTGTTCACTGTGGATCTCACCATATTCATGCAGTATACTGAATCATGATGCTTTCATCTAATTCAATTGTTATAAGGTGTAATGTTGAACTCATATCATGGTTTGATTTAACAAGATCATCTTGAACATAATTTAATAAATATACCTTCCATAATATTGTTTTCATTTCGGTTATCGAGCTTTCATAATTCATATCTGAAAAAGAGGGTAGATCTGACATTAACCTTTTAATGATTTCATCAAATTCGAGATCTGCATTGTGATCCTTGACTTGATCAACTACTGGTCCATCAACGTCAACCTGAAAAAATTCACCAAATTTTGCTGAAAAATATATCACATCGATCTCTGGATGCTTTATCCTTAGTTTTTTTCGAGACTCTTTCAATCTCCTTTGTTGACCCATTACTGAATTTGCCCCAACTTCAATGCTGCAAACTGAGTTGCACAATCTCCTCCATGCCTACACTTTGGATTTTCTTTGACGGAGCACTACCACACTTCTCCTAGTCTTAGTGCTCACACCAAGGCTCATGCAGGTCAATTATATGCACACTAAAAGAATTCCCAAGAGTCTCTCAACTCAAATTTGTTGGAGAATCCAATAGAAATTAAAGTCAATGCGCTAAGACTGCTCGAAGTGAAAATAAGTTTGATATTTCTGATGGAATAATCAAAACAAGAAACAACTCTAGATTCCTTCTCCAATCAGCTCCAGAATTGAGCTATCCACAGGCCACATAGATCAACTGCCACAGTTGACTTATCAAAGAGCTCTCTCATCAATGAGGCTCAAAAAAACACTAGATGTCGTCATGCAACAAAGATCTCCCTTGTTTTTGAATCATCTAGTCCGACAACTATAAATTCTGTGCAATGCTAACAACTGAGTTATATTTTGCCCCTAGTGGGTAGAGAGAACTCTTCCGTTGACGTGTATTGATGAAGACATTATTGGTGAGACCATGCTCAATGTTCAGAGATCTCCTGAAACACTCGATTCCATGAATAAATTGGCTGCCAAAGTTGTTTTTGTTGAGAAATATAGTGCTAAAGGTGATGGAGAAACTGATGACACAGAGGCTTTTGAGAGTGCGTGGAAAGAGGCTTGCTCGTCTTCTAGTTCAATTTTCCGAGTACCCAGAGGAAAGAATTATTTTGTGAAACCCGTTACATTATTTGGGCCATGCGACTCTTTCTTCATCTAATTCTTTAATCAACTTGAATGGTCAGATTCTAAATCTACATCCTTTACATGTGGGGCTGTGTTCATTACAAAAAGGTCAAAAGGATGACATGTTTTCATTGAGTATCATCCGGTCACCACTCTTTTCATTCTACTAACAACAAAAACCTTCAATGATACTAAGAAAAATCTAAGCCTTGCACTTATTTGATAGCATATGCATCCACAACTCATTTTGGTTTGAGAGGAGGATTTCCTTCAAAATAATTTTAAAAAAATACTCAGCGGTAGCATTCACCATCTGAACCACTGAATGATGGAGAGGAAGAAAGGAAACATAGACTTCGTCTCCAGTCGGAAGTCTCCCACTCACCGGTCAATCATCAATCATGAGGTTTATGTTCTTTAGGCCAGACGCCCTTCAGAAATTCATTTTCATCATGTTGTCTCAGCCATGCCTCCACGCAGGTTCTGGTTCGGGTAGGTGGCTCACCCTTCCGTAGTGATTACCGCTCCTGCAGTGATGAGCTACGCAAGGGGCCACTACAACAACTGATTTGCAACGATGCCTTCAACGATGACAAATCTTTCACACACCAGTCGACAGATCTCCCTCTACCTCAAAATGTTCGACCACATGACTCTCCCGCGCTCCAACCACCTAGATTCGTGCTTGTCGTGCAATTAGAGGAACCAGCAGCCACACGCCCTTCAAACTCCCAAACCCCAGAAAATCTCAGCAGAAAAAAAAAAAACCCGCAACAAACACCTAAGATCACTAGCACATTTGCCATCACTCAAAGGATACTCCAAAACATCAGAGGACGCGCCACGAATATTGTATTCACATAAAAAAGGAAGATATCTCAAAGGACACTGCCTCTACTCAGTGAAATCAACGTTTAGATCAACGTCCTATCTCATGTAGCCAAGAGATCAGCCTCCAACTCACGTAGTTGATCAAAATCCAACCTTCACCTTCTCCGAGATCATGATGGTCCAATGAGCAGCAACATCAAATTGCAACAGCGTGAGAACTATCGATGATGCAGCCTCCAGACTATCGATCAGCGTGCTCCAGTTGCATTAAATACCTGTTGCAGATGTAACACCAATACACCACGCTGCAGGTCAAGAAACACAACATCTAATCCACGTTGCGTGCATATGTAGCACCAATTCATGGATCCAACCATGGTTCTCTATTCTCCACGCAAAAGCACCCTTTCTCCTTTGTTCGACAAAGGCACACAATGAGTGGCTGCAACGAAAAATTGCTCTGCGATGTATCTCACACCCCGAAACCTCACAACAAAGCAATAGATCATAATGACTCCAACGGTTTCTCCTCAATTCACACAACTGCACTGCTCAACCCTTTCTAAAAAAACTACTGCTCAAACCACAGACCAAAAACAATGCACCACCACTCTTCCGCCAACAGGCTGACACAGGCACCACGGATCTCAGTGGGCACACAGGTTGCTCCACAATAACCACTCTCTCGATGGACTAACAAACTCACCCATATTCCACCTGAAGCTTTGATACCATGATAAAATTTTAAGGAGAGATAAAATATGAGATAAACAAAAGGCTCTCCAAGTGAGTCACCTGGAGAATGCCGAAGCACTCAACACACACTTGCAATTCATTCAATCAAAGTCTCGTACATATAAACTTACACATTAGCTAGGTGGTTTGAACCACTCCCTAAATAATAGGATCTAGGACCTAAGTATAAGATCTCAATCCTAACCAAATATTAGGGGAATTTTGAGGTCTAAAATGGGCCTCCTAAGGAAATTATAAAATAATATTTGATTACATCATCAAATGTTAGAGGGAAAAAAGCAAAAACTATTTTTTCAACTCGTATTTTCAACTTATCTCCCAAATTTTTTACTCAAATTTCGAGCGAGAGTACTTGTTGGATGAAAAATTTAATTCCTCATCCAAGGTGTACCCATATTGCATACTTTCGATGGACCTTGCTACAGGAAAGATGAGAAATACATGAAAGACGTGATTGCAATCACATTTTTTCATGTCTTTCGATGGACCCTGCTACACGAAAAATGAGAAATACATGAAAAACGTGATTGCAATTACATTTTTTCATGTATTTTTCATTGTTCATGTATCAGGGTCCATCAAAAGTATGAAATATGGGTACTCCTTGGATGAGGAATTAAATTTTGCATCCAACGAGTACTCCCACTCGAAAATTGAGTAAAAACTTTAGGAGATAAGTTGAAAATACGAGTTGAAAAATTAGTTTTATTATTTTACTATTTTTTAATCTTTTTACCATTTTACTTAAAAATTGGTAAATCATCCCCCATGGTTGACATCATCATCTTGAATCCTATTGGTTCTTATAAATTTTATTTTTGTTATACATTTTTCATAGGAGGCTCATTTTAGACCTCTAAATTCCCCTAATATACATTAACAGATTTCTCCATTAATTCTAACAATCGTGGTAGAGAAATAACATGCCAAGGTGATATGGATGGGATGGAAAGTATATTTCCATTAAGGTTGTTACAATTAAGGGTGAACAAGACGTGCATTATGACTAATTTTATTAGAAGTGTAAGGAATAGGTGGTAATCGAAATTGTAGAGAAGAAAGTAAGGTTATAGTTTGCTAGGTAGAAGGATTTATTTATATAGCTTTATCAAAGGTTTTTTATTGGAAAATATATGTATATATATAGTAGGTTGGTGTAAGTATAAGGTTCAAGTTCAATGAGGAGTCACACTAAGTCACTATAGATCTTCATGTGGGTCAATAAAAAACAATCAAATATTTTTAAATATAAAAGTTTAGTATGATAAGTTTTTTAGATATTTGTTTTTCTGATCTATTACATAAAAACATTGATTATATATAATATAGATTATGGTAAATAAAAAATATTAAAAAAATGAAAATAAAAGATATTAAAAATATATTTAAAAAAAATTGAATTAATGAAATAGAAAGTATTAAAATTTTATGAATGTTAAATAAGATTTTAAAGTTGATAAAAAAAATTAATATTTAAAAATGAAATTTTAATAAGATGCTACACTGTGTTTGGATATATATATAAGTTAGATCAATTGATAGCTAATGCTAGAATCTTATAAGCATCAAACAAAGTAAAGAATTCATAACCAAATCACAAAAAAAGCTAGGAAAAAGGCTATTGAAACTTAACAAGAAAACGAAAAAATATGTTACTTTAATAATAATATTTAAGAAAGTAATTAATGTTTTTAAATGAAAAAGAATTATATCAATATTTATGAATGTCAAATTTAACCTGAAGAACTAAATTTTTGTTTATATTTATATTTTTAAAATTTATTTATTTTTATTTTCAATTTATGATGATGATGATTAACGTATATTATGATCAATGTGGTTTATCTGACCTTAAGGGAAGGTCTAATTGTTATTTTCTAAATCTTGTTTCTTTGATCAAGGAGAAGGGGAAGAAGCATTCCAAGATCACTATAGTTGGGTTGGTTTAATAAGTCAAGAATATTGGAGGTGTGGTTGATGATAGGGAATTGAGAGCGGATGTGGGCAAGAGTCGGGTAGTATAAATGGGAGTTCTTTTCATCTTCTACCTTCTTAATATCACAAATCTGGCAGATTTTATTGTCCGAGAGAGTCTTGGGTGTAGACCATCGCCCGGTCTCACTTCGAAGCTCATGCGAATTAGTTCTTATCCTAGCGATGTTCATTTTCTTCTTACTGTTGGTCAACACACAGAGATAATTTTGGTTAGTAAGGGTGGGGTTGATCACCTCCTTATAATATCTTAACTTCCTTTTATCGTCCAACTCCTTATAATCTCACATCTTGTACTTAAAATTGGAGGTAATAGTATCTTTGATACTATTTTTTCTTCCCATGATGATCTTCTCCTTAATCCCACCAAGGTTGAGCCAAGACTGGGCATCATTATGCCACCCACACTTGAGGCGTAGGTGGGGGTTTTGACTGAAATTAGAAGAAATTCTTGGGAGGCTCTTAGATTCAATGTTGTAAAGCTTCTTCTTATACATCATATATATAAACATAATTATACTTTCAATGGGGGACAAGCTCGTTTCAATCAAGAGGATAGGATAGGGAGTATTTCCATTGATATTGAAGTTATAGGTTATGAATTTCTTTTGGATCATCACAATCTTTCTCCGTAATTCTCTCAATATAATTCAACCCGAGACTTCACATCCGTATAATACAAGGGTCACGAGAGTCTCAAAGAGGAGCCTTTTTTTACTCCAAATGTAAATATTGACAAAATTACAATTATTTTCAAATTCATAATAAGCTTTCCAACCTCAAATAATGCTTTTCTCGATGATATAATTACAGTTGAGCTGATGAGGAAAGTCAATACCCAAATATTTATAAGAAGAAACCTTCTCTAGATAATGGTTATCATAGACGAAACTGTCATGGTTGATAGTTTTGGATTTAATGATAATGACTTTAATCTTGTCGGTATTAACTGTCATACCCATCTTCGAGCAGTAGACATGAAGAGTTTTAAGCTTCTTGCCTAGGTAATCATGGCTTTTTGCAAGAAGAACGATATCATCAGCATAAAGGAGAAGAGTAATGATTACACTAGCGAGCTTGATGCCCTTGCAGCCTGCAGTTTCTGAACACTCCTCTATCTTATTGATGTAAATACCAAAAAGGGTAGGGGATGGGGGGCACCCGTGCTTAACCCCGATATTACATTTAATATCTTTAGACCACCTTTCGTTGGTCTTAAGCTTGGAAATGACAGTCTCGTAGATCCAGATCACAACAATCCTTAGTTCAGGAGGAACCATGATCTCTTACAGTCTCTCCTAGAGTTTATCTTCGGGGACAGTGTTGAAATATTTTCCAAAGTCCACAAAACAACAGAAGAGATCAGTTTTACTATTGTGGCATTCCTCTGCAATGATATTGAGATTGACAAGGTGGTCGATAGTCGAGTGATGTCTCCTAAAACCAACTTTCCCTTTAGCCTTTTTACCCTAGCTTTCAAGCCAAAGGTTAAGCTTATTTTCTAAAATGAGCCCATAAAGCTTGACTCAGATGTGGATAATCACAATTTTCTTGTAGTTAGAGGGAAGGCTTTTTCTCCATTTTTAAAGATAGGCGCAATAAGGATTTGTGTCCAAAGATTAGGGAAGCTATGCTTTACAACCAAATTGAGAAGCTTGTGGAGATGAGGAATGAGGATAGATCTTCCCATTTTAAAGATATCAACTTGGTATCCTTCAATATCTTTAGCTTTCCCATTAGCAAGCTTATTAATCTCAAACTCAACATCTTCTAGAGAGAATATATCATCCTTAATAGGAGTGTTTAAGATGGTGCCCATAGTGTTCGGAGAATCATACCGCTTCTTCAGATAGTTATCCCAATTTTCTAAAGAAATATAATGATCATCTTTAATTTTATGAAAAAAGACATTCCACCAAAACTTTCTAAACGCAATTTTAGAAAAATACTTATCTCTTATTAATATATGAAAATTATATTAAAAAAACAAAAAAAAAGTTATCACGTCAAAACAAAAAGTAAAAGCATCGTATCCTTTCCTTAATAATTTCGTAATAAATATTTTTAATAAAACCTACCTAAAATCTAAACTTTATATATTTTTTCTATACATATTTAAGATACAAAATTAGCTACCTAAAATCCTAGCTACATATATTTTAGGTACCTAAAATCTTAGCTACATATATTTTTTCTTATACATGTTTAAGATATAAAATTAACTAATTAAAACAAAAAATAAGTCTTTTTTTTTTATAAGTTATTAAAGAAACGAATATTGGCCAAATACATCGAGGGTTGATAGAAAGGGCTTTGGTATTACTTTATTGTAATTTTTCGTTTACATTTTATGGTTAAATTTAATTTTAAAAATGAATAAAAATATGGAGAGGAGATGTGGGAAAATATATTTTTGGATTTCCAAATTAATTATATATTTAAAAATACAATTATAAAATTTAAATTAAAACAAAATTAATTTATTATTATTTTTAAAATACATTTTTTAATAATAATTTTTATAAATAGAAATGTATTAAAATTTGAGATTAATTATGTGGATAATAATATTTATTTCCATTACATGAATTAAATTTTATTGACAAAATTATTGATGTAATATTCCCAATTAGCTTATTGCTAGTTGGAATATTATATGTTGCTCTTTTTTTCAGTCTCGAAGGATAAATAGGGTAGGGAAACCCTTAAATCTCTTTAGTAGGAATAAAACACTTCCAATGTGAAAGTGGATCAGTTTAGGAAGGCAAAATAAAGTCACCTTGGGTATGAAAGGGGGCAATGCATGTGGACTAGATCCATGTTGAACAAATCAACAATGCTGCCAAAAGAGAAGATAGAGCTAGTGGGAACAATGCAGTTTTGGAGGAAGAATCTTTGCCAGGAAGTAACCTCATGAATGAGTGGGGCCAAGGATGAAAAGGATCACTAAGAATAAAAGGGAAGGGAAGGCAACCATGAGAGGCATTCAGAATATTGTTTATGATTGAGTCTTATGACTTCTTGCATACTTCATCTGTTTAGCTTGGTTTGCTGCACTGTTTAGTGTAAGGTATTCTCATGTGGGAATTCCACACTCTTTCTTGGAGAGATTGGTGAAGGGATATGAGAGGAGTATTCTAGGCTATCTTTCCACTATCATACATTCGGTCAAGCAGCCACCTACAGCTACAACGCAGTCCCTTGGAGAAACTGCATTATTCTCATGGTGTTGCAGTGGTAGGGTTAAAACCCCTGATTGTGAGCTAGTTTCTTAGGGAAAGGGTCAATCTTTCTCCCAGAAAGCTAGCAAGGAGTGTTTTCAACCGTTTCTTGTATTTTCTAGCCATATGTATGCAGAGCTGCAGTCAGACATCGTAATTTTTAGTCATGTATCTGTAGATATACTTTTTGTACTCCATGCTTTCAAGAAACCCTTGCAGAGTTATCTCAAGAATGTATAAAAGAGACTATATCTCTATTTTCTTAGCTCTTTGAGTAATATATCATCTGATCCATTGATTTCCATTTTTCTGTAGCAGAAACCCTCATGAAATTGCACTGTCTTATGCTTCATAAATTCTGTGTTGTGAAAGTCATGGGGTTTGGGTGTTTTTAGCCTATATTGGGTTGGGGAGATCTGTTTAACATAGCTAGAATGATTTGTTTCTGATCCCCTCCTATATTTAAGGGATATAACTAATAAGCTAATGGATCCAAGTGTTGTTTATCACTGTTATAGTGTAATTTTCTGAAAACTGCGTTTTTGGTGTCAATATTGCTGATTTTCCTGAAAAGGGATATTATAGTGGTATCAGAGTTCTGATCTTGGCTCAAAATAGCAGCACTACACCTAGAAGCTGAGGCTCATGAATGGTGGTTCCATGGGTTATATACACTTGGGCATGCTCATATCACTTCATATTTAGATTTCACCAGGAGGTTAGTAGAGAGATTTGATCCCGGGGATCGTGAAGTTCACTTTCTTGAGCTGACCAAGCTTAAGAAAAGGGGAGATCTACAAGTTTATATTTATGAGTTTATGAAACTTTCAGTGATGGTATCTGACCTCACTATGAATCGGAGGATATGCATGTTTATCGATGGGATGGCTAAACCATTGCATGGGTTGGTGAAATCCACTAGACCTACTACACTCCAAGAAGCTATGGAGAAGGCTAGGGATTTACAACATGCCTTGCCCAAGATCGGAGCACCATTTCAACAAGAGAGTCCTCCATGCCCAAAGGAGAATCAAGGGAGAACACCTCTTGACAATGATCAGAAGGATCTAAGGAAGAAAAAACTTTGTTTCACCTATCAAGAGCCATGGGTGCCAAACCACCAATGTATTGTAGGGGAAGCACATTGCATTGAGATATTTTCTGATGAGGAGGAGAATAACAGTGTTGTAAACCCCATAGAAGATGCAGTAAAGGCCTTTGGTCCATTGGGAGGGGCTCTTGCAGCATTAAGAGGAGTTCCCAAGTATCTCACATTGAGAGTTAGAGGCACTATTATGGGACAAAGAGTATCAATTTTTGTAGATAGTGGAGCTACTCATAACTTCATTGATACATAGCTGGTACAAAGGAGGGGCATTCACATGGAAGACTTTGAGGGTTTCTCAGTTTTGGTTCTAGGAGCTAGAACTATGCAGTGTGCCAAATATGTTCCAGCATTAACCATCAACATGGGAGCCTACACATTGATGGACCATTTCTTTATGGTTGATATTCCAGACACCAACATTATATTGGGTGTCCAGTGGTTGATCACCTCAGGGAAGGTTACCATTGATTGGGAAACCTTGGAGATGGAATGGACATAAAAGGGGAATTGTAAACATCATAAAATCAAAGGTATGCACACCTATCCACCTCATATTGTCTCAGCCCATAGGATGGAAGAAAATTTACGCAGAGGCGACAAAGAATGGGTAGTAGAACTGTGTTTGTTAGAAGCTAGGAGCAAGGATTCCTCAGTACATCTAGATGTAGGACCGATATTCTATAGTGTTTGGAGATATCCCACTTGGGAGACCTCCTGACTGAGGATTTGAACATACTATTTAGTTGGAGCAAGGAATCCAAGCAGTGATTACCACACCTTATAGGCACCCCAAAGCTTATAGGGATGAGATTGAAAAGGCCATTCAAGAGCTTTTGGATTTGGGACACATTCGGCCTAGTACTAGTCCTTTTTCCTCTTTAGTGGTCTTGGTGAAGAAGAAGGATGGCACATTGAGGATGTCTATTGATTATAGAGCATTGAACAAGAATACCATGAAGAATAGATACCCAATTCCTAGGATCAATGAATTGATGGATGAACTAAGAGGGTCCAAATATTTCTCCAAGATTGATTTGAGATCTGGATATCATCAAATCATGGTGAGGGATCAAGATATCCCGAAGACAGCATTCAGGTGTCACTTTGGGAATTTTGAGTTCTTGGTAATGCCTTTTGGGCTAACCAACGCTCCAGCAACATTCCAATATTGCATGAACCACATCTTCTGTGGTCATTTGAGGAAGTTTGTATTGGTCTTCTTTGATGACATTCATATTTACAACTGCACATGGAAGGAAAATTTTAGCATATTGAGGCAGTATTACGCATTCTCAAGGAGCAAAAGTTCTATGCTAAGCTCTCCAAATGTGAGTTTGGGCTCACAGAGATGCTTTACTTAGGCCACATCATTGGAATGGATGGGGTGAAAGTCCATGAAGAGAAGATCTGTGCTATTAGAGATTGGCCTGAACTAAAGAATGTTATAGAACTTTGGGGGTTTGTAGGCATATGTACCTATTACCGGAAGTTTGTAAAAGGGTTCTCTCAACTAGCAGCACCACTTATAGATCTAACCAAGAAGGGAGCCTTCAGTTGGACACCTACAACGCAGAGATATTTTTATAAGCTCAAGGAGGTAATGAGTAGCTACCCGGTATTGGTCCTAATAGATTTTACTCAACCCTTTGTGTTGGAATGTGATGCATCAGGGGAAGGCATTGGGGTAGTTTTGATGCAAGGGTGACACCCTATATCTTTTGAGAGCCAGAATTTTCTGCCACATGAGAGGCTATACCCCATATATGATAAAGATATGGTGGCTATTATGCATGCTTTAGCCAAATTCCGACAATATTTGGTGGGGAATAAATTTCGAGTGAAGACTGATCATAATAGTCTCCGGTTCTTTCTTGAGCAGAAGCAGCTCCAGGAGAGGCAACAAAAATGGGTAAGTAATATCCAAGCATATGAATTTGACATAGAGTATGTCAAAGGGAAAAGTAATGTGGTGGAAGATGCTCTATCCAGGAGTCCAACAACGTTGTCCTTAAGGGGCATAGATGCAAATTGGAAGGTTCAGTTGTTGGTGGAATACTCCAAAGACAAATTTGCATGTGAGATACTATATGGGGTGGTAACTGATGAGAGGTATAGAGTGATGGATGAGGTCATCTATTACCGAGATCGGGTCTTCTTGACTAGAAATTCTAAGCTCAAGGAGAAGGTTTTTCAAGCATCACATGATTCCCCACTTGCAGTGCATCAAGGATTCGCCAAGACTTATCGGGCTATATGGGAGAGATTCTCATGGAAGGGTCTCAAGGAGGATGTACTCCAACACATCAAGGAGTGCATATTTTGCCAGCAGAACAAAGGAGAACACAACCATCCTGTAGGATTATTGCAGCCACTTCCTATTCCGGATGGGAAATGGGACAGAATTTCCATAGACTTCATCACCAGTTTACCTACAGTTCAGGGTAAGGATTGTACCTTTGTAGTTATTGATCGAATAACAAAGTATTCTAATTTCTTTGCTATTTCTGCATGATATACTGCTTCACGGGTAGCTGAGATTTTCTTTAGGGATGTGTTTAGACTCCATGGTCTTCCAAAGACCATAATATGTGATCTGGATAGCCGCTCCATGGGTGGATTTTGGAAAAAAAAAATTCCCGGTTAGTGGGTACTAAATTCACACCAAGTACTAGCTATCATCCACAAACCGATGGACAGACTGAAATAATGAACAAGTGGTTGGAAGGCTACTTGAGGAACTATGTTTCAGGCCAACAGAGAGCATGGCTGTGTTGGCTCCTTTTGGGGGAGTATTGTTACAACACAACTTTCCATATGTCCATTGGCATGGCACCATTTCGAGCTCTTTATGGGTATGATGCACTCTCATTTGTTGATGTTATGTTGGGGTAAGGAAGACTTCTAGAGCAAAGGAATGGATTCAAGAGAGTCAGGATATAGTCTGGGTCCTCAAGGACAACATTGCTACAACACAAAACCAACAGAAGAAATTAGGGGAATTTTGAGGTCTAAAATGGGCTTCCTAAGGAAATTATAAAATAATAGTGGAAAAAATCTAATAAGATTTGATGACATCATCAAATTTTAGAGGGAAAAATGAAAAAACTACTTTTTCAATTCATATTTTCAACTTATCTCCCAAAGTTTTTACTCAAATTTCGAGCGGGAGTACAAGTTGGATGTGGAATTTAATTTCCCATCCAAGGAGTACCCATGTTGCATACTTTTGATGGGTCCTACTACACGAAAAATGAGAAATACATAAGAAAACGTGATTACAATCACAGTTTCTATGTATTTCTCATTTTTCGTGTAGAAGAGTTCATCAAAAGTATGCAACATGGGTAATATTTGGATGAGGAATTAAATTCCGCATCCAACGAGTACTCCCGCTCGAAATTTGAGTAAAATTTTTGGGAGATAAGTTTAAAATACGAGTTGAAAAAGTAGTTTTATTATTTTATTATTTTTTAATATTTTTACTTTTTTACTCCAAAAATGGTGAATCATCCATTATGGATGACATAATCATCTTGAATCCTATTGGTTGTTATAAAGTTTATTTTTTTTGTACATTTTTCTTATGAGGCCCATTTTAGACCTCAAAATTCCCCTAATGTATATGCAGATCGTGGTCGGATAGAAAGACAGTTTGAGATAGATGATTTAGTCTGTCTTCGTTTTCAGCCTTATAAACATTCTACAATCAAGGAGAAGGGGGCTAAGAAGCTCAAACCTTGGTTCTATGGGCCATACAGGGTAATCCGTCATGTTGGGGAAGTAGCATATGAGTTGGAGCTTCCTAAGGGGAGCAAGATCCATAACATTTTTCATTTCTCATGCCTCAGGAAGGCCATTGGAAAGAATATGGTTGCCAACATGGATCTCCCACCTATTGATGATGAAGACCATCTAGTTTTGCAACTAGAGGAAATCTTGGATACTCGGGAGAGGTAGCTAAGGAGTAGGGTGATCAAAGTGTTAGAAAATTATACATTACAGAGCAATGCAACATATAAAATATGTGGAAAACACAAGCACACAAAACACATAAAACCAAAGAGACAAAGATATATGTGGTTCACCCAGTTTGGGCTACGTCCACCCTAAACAACCAATCCTTCCTTTCTATTATCCAGCAAAATGAAGAGACACAACCTACAATAGATCTGCTATAATATCCTCGATTCTCTCTCACAGTCTCCCTATCTGTTTCTTGCTCTGAGAATACACATACCATACACAGTCGCAATACAATACCCTCATACAAGTGAGGGGTTCCCTTCTAGGGCAAAAAACCCTAAATTAAACATAACTTCTACCGTCAGATCATCTGCCTAATGAACGGCCCAGATTGACTAGAAATTGTTATACTTTTACAAGGCAATTTTACATCTGTTTTTAGCTTCGGGGGTGCTGCCCCAGAAACCCCTCGCTAGGGGGGGGGGGGGGGGCGCCATAAAGTCGCAGCCGCCCCCCCATGGACCCCCCAGGCAACGTTTAATTACGGGAAGCGTTGCTGCCCCATTAAGGTATAGGGGTCCAATGCTGTGATACAAAATAAACAAGATAATCAGGCTCCACACCCAACACAAAGAATATTTGATTCGATGGAGGAATCTTCTTGATGAGGATGCCACTTGGGAAGGAGAGAAGATCTTGCAACATCCTTCTTTATTGTTGCTTGAGGACAAGTAAATTTTTGGAGGGGAGGACTGTAATATTCCAACTTAGCTTATTGCTATTTGGAATATTATATGTTTCTCTATTTTTCAGTCTAGAAGAATAAATGGGGTAGGGAGACTCTTAAATATCTTTAGTGGGAATAAAACACTTCCAATGTGAAAGTGGATTATTTTAGGAAGGAAAAATAAATTCACCTTGGGTATGAAATGGGGCAATGCATGTGGACTAGATCGATGTTGACCAAATCAATAGCGCTACCAAAACAGAAGATAGAGCTAGTGGGAACAACACAATTTTGGAGGAGGAATCTTTGCTAGGAAGTAACCTCATGAATGAGTGGGGCCAAGGATGAGAAGGCTCACCAAGAGTAAAAGGGAAGGGAAGGTAGCCATGAGAGGCATTCAAAATATTTTTTATGATTTATTCTTATGAATTCTTGCATACTTTAGTTGTTTGGCCGGGTTTGCTGCACTATTTAGTGCAAGGTATTCTCATGTGGGAATTCCACACTCTTTCTTGGAGAGATTGGTGAAGGGATCTGAGAGGAGTATTCTAGGCTATCTTTCCACTATCAAACATTGGGTCAAGTAGCCACCTACAGATACAGTGTAGTCCCTTGGAGACACTGTGTTATTTCTCATGGTGTTGCAGTGGTAGGGTTAAAACCCCTGATTGTGAGCTAGTTTCCCAGGGAAAGGGTCAATATTTCTCCCAGAAATCTAGCAAGGAGTGTTTTCAGCCATTTTATGTATTTTCCAGCCATATGTATGCAGAGCTGTAGTCAGACAACGTATTTTTCAGTCATTTATCTGTAGATCTACTTTTTGTACTCCATGCTTTCAAGAAACCCTTGCCGGGTTATCTTAGGAATGTATAAAAGATACTAGATCTCTATTTTCTTAGCTCTTGGAGTAATATATCATCTGATCCATTGATTTACAATTTTCTATAGTAGAAACCCTCATGAAACTGCGTTGTCTTATGCTTCATAAATTCTGTGTTGTGAAAGTCATGGGGTTTGGGTGTTTTTAGCCTATATTGGGTTGGGGAGATCTGTTTAAGGGATATAATGTATAAGATAATGGATCCAAGTGCTTTTTCTCACTGTTATAGTGTAATTTTTTGAAAACTACGTTTTTGGTGTCAATATTGTTGATTTCCTAAAAAGGGATATTATAATTGATTACGATAATGATGATGATGATGATTAAGGTTCACTAAAACCTATATGGTATAATCTACATTAAGAAGATAATTACTAATTAGAATAGATCACTATAGCTTTGTTGAGTTGAAAGGTCAAGAAGGTTAGCAGTGTGACACATATTTTGAAAACTAGATCAAATGCGAGTATAAGATAGATAATCTAAGACAAAGTGTTTTTCATCTTCAACATCTTAAGTATCCTACATGTAGTATATATTATTATAGTGATATATACATATATGAGTGTGTGTGTTTTCAATTGGGGTTATCTCAAGTGGTTGAGTGAAATTGATGCAATCCTTGCTAGTGACATGATGAGCTATAATGACTTGATGAATATTGTTGTAAAGGATTTGTGCATATGAATATTGCTGTATTTTCTCTGAGTCTAGTGAACCCTTAAGTGTGTATAGTGAGTATACCATTGTAGCTCTCAAGCTCAGAGAGAGAGAGAGATATGTCTTTCCTTAAAATACTTATATAGTGAATTAAATACCCCACCATATAATAATAATATTGAATACCCTAATGGGGACTCAATAAACCTAGAAGTTCATTTAAATTTAATGTGTCTTTTCTTAAAGAGGACAAATTCCTAAATATTTCCTCGGAGAACTAGTTTCTATATAAACCTGACTCAGATGCTTTTAAAGTTGTTCAATTTGCAGAAAACTTAAAAATGGGTAAAAATGTTGCAGTGCAGTGGTATATCCAAAGAAAATTGAAAGAAGATGAAGAGCTTAAAGTTATCAAGGAATAATTGGGGAGACATGAGGAGCTGGAAGGATACAAGTGTGTGTCTGAGGACTCCAAACAAATAATCTTTCAGCTTGAGTCCTCCAAAAGAAGGACCTTGGAAGAAAATGAGGAGAAATGGAGACTGAAAAGTAGAGTATTTGGGTTGTAGAGAGGTGATGAGAATATGATTTTTTTTTAAAACTATGCAAAATGGAAAAAATAAGCCAACACTATTTGGGATTTAAATGATTCAGAGGGTGGGAGTGCTACCTCCTTTGAGGAATCATTCAGTTAATTTATATAAAGCTCCATTGGAAGCCTTGATCGCAAAAGCTATCCAAATATCACAAGCTTTCGCTTGCTTCTCAAATTATGAAGAAAACTAGAGACCAATGTAAACAATTACTGGCGAATAATTGCAAGGGGTATTTCATATCTTCTAGAGGACAAGAGTCCTAGCCCCGATGGTTGGAAGGTTGAATTATTCCTAGGATTATATGATATTCTCAAGGAGGAAGTTTTTACAGCAATGGAGGAATCTAAACAAAATGGAAGAGTGTTGGATTCTTTTAATATCACTTTTATTGTTATTATTCCAAAAAACGATGTCCCCCCATCATTTTATGACTTCCTACCTATCTCCCTTTGTAATTGTTTTTATAGGGTGATAGAAAATATTATTCCAAATAGAATCAAATCGATTCTCTTAAAAATTTTTCTCAATGGAGCAGGTTTTCTTCCCAGAATGGCATTAGATACATCAGGCTATCGGGGTGGATCAAGTCTAAGGCTTTCATAGTTTAAAAACAAAAAGAAAATGATGAAGGACATGGTGTTAAAGATTGAACTGTCAAAATCATATGACCAGGTTATTTGGTTATATATTTGATTAATTCTTACACATCTTTGGTTTCAAGTGTCATTTATCAACTAGATCTTGACTTCTATAACCTCAATTTCATTCCCTCATCAATGGTTGGGAATCAACTTTCTTTCACGCACAACGTGGACTTTGGAAAGGTTGTCCATTGTCTCCCTTGTTGTTCCTTTTGGTAGAAAAAGGCCCTAACAAGTTGTTTTTAGAAGCAAAAAGAAGGGTTCATTTGAAGGGGATTTCTATAGCCAAATATCTAATGATTAACCACTTACTATTTGTGAATGCTATTATTTTATTATGCTAAGAGGCACTCTACACTCCAGTATGTGGTACAAGACAAGTGTAAATGTTTAACATATAACAAATTTAATCTAATGTTAATTTTGTCTCTAATTAAAAAATGTTTTTAGGGAAAGCCAAGTGGAATTGGTTTCATATAACAATGCCAAGTGGAATTTTGTTTGTGAGAAAAGGTTAAATAATTAAAGTAAAATAGTTAATTTAACATTGGTGTAATCTAGATTTTGAATATAATATTTTAAAATATAATATAATATTATTTATTATTATAATAAAATTACTCATTTTTTATTGGGTTGAGAGGTGCTCTCCAACCCAAGATGCTAGAGATGTGTAACGTTAATGTAAATATATTGACTTGTAAAAATAAAAATAAAATATGGTAGAGATGTGTAACTTAATGTAATGTAATATAATGTAAACATTTTAAATCAGTGAAGATAAAATAAAAGTAACCCTATAAAAATTATCAATAAAAATAAATAAAAGTGACCCATGGTGTTCACGTGGAGTATAACTTATTTAATGTGGAAATTAAACTATCCTAGATCCATCTTAGTTTGATTTTATATTTAAATACATGATTATCTATAGAAAATGACAACTTTGAATCCATGTAGCCTGCAAAGATAATGTAGAAATTTTAATACAATTATGTATTGCCAGATTCTCCTGATCTAAAAATTATATGCCAATGTTAAATACAGAATCCTTCTACTTAAATCTTTGCGGAAATTTAATTTCCAATTGCAAACACCTGAAGAAGGATCAATCACACATAACACAGATGTTTTTATCGAGAAAGCATAAATCTAAAAACCCCACTATCATATATTATGTATATATCATGGATCATGAAACAATCTCATACCAAACTCTACTCCAAGAGCTCTCAGTACAATATACAATCGTCTCACACTGTCATACAAAAATTGGAATAAACATGCACCAATTTACTGCCTCCTCACAGCCTACCTCCACTGCGAAATCCCTGTTGATCACAATCCCTGAATGAATTCGATCTTGCCTTGCCTTGAATGCGCAATCCTCATTGGCATATCCAATGTGTGTTTGGTTGCAAGTGTGCACCCACCATAGTCATAACCGATAGTCAAATTGTCCCTTTCACCTATCTCTCAACTGTGTCTCCACTAGATCTGACATGCATGTAGTTAATAGTAGTAAATCTTCAGTTGCATGTGAGATCACTCGATGTGAATTAATTTAATATTAAATTCATTGATCTCTCACTAGTGTATCTTTAGTTACAACTATTTACAACTAGCACAACTGAGTTTAACTCACTTAACTGAGTTACACTACTTTAAAACTCACATAACTACACACAACTCAGTTACAACAAAGTCCACTAGAATGTCCCACCAACCAACCATTGAACTTGAAATTCCTTCAGTTATCTAGTTTTCCACATTAGTTAATTGGAATCAAGTGCTTCAAGAGAATAGATTATTATTTATTGTCTAATTATTGTTAAGAAAAAACAATAATTGAAATGCATTCCAAAAATAGACTCCCATCGATCCACATAATTTGCTCAGCCGTCTATAAATAGATTACTGATAAAAATAGACTTGATCCAAATTCTAAAAATAGACATATCACCTAAAAATATCCTGAGGGCCCCGCCTAGTGTAGGTGCTTAATTTTCACTAGGATCGTCATCTTTTTGAATCTCAACACTCCCTCTCAACAAAAAAGGGATTATCCTTCACCCTGATCCTGTCTCTATGGTATTTGAATTTTCGCCTGGTGAGCGCCTTCATTAGAATATTTGCATCCTGATCTTCCGTAGGAATGCACTGAAGCAACATGATCTTCCGCTGCACACAATCTCTGATATGATGGTACCAGATATCTACATTCTTATATCTATCATGAAGAACATGATTAATCAAGAGTTTGATGCAAATATGATTATCAAAATGAATCATTGTAGGATCTAAATGAGAACCGAACAAACTGACCCAGATCTTCCTCATCCAGATAGCCTCACATGCATCTTGACTTGCTGCCATGTATTTTGCTTCTGTTGAACTAAGTGCCACATATCTCTATTTCCTTTTGTACTAAGAAACAATTGTAGATCCGATACTGAAAACCCCTCCTAATGTGATCTTTCTATCCATTGGGCTGCCTACCCAATCTGCATCCATGAAGCCATGAAACTTCACCTCATCCATTTGTCTGTACCATAAGCCATACTCAAATGTGCCCCTGAGATATCTCAGAACATGCTTGCCTACCTTCCAAAAGAGCTTGGAAGGCTTAACCAACGCTTGACTAAGTTGGTTCACCGCATAACATATGTCTGGTATTGTATTAACTAAATACATGAGCGAACCCACCAATTGTCGATAGACAGTAGCATCCACTACCTCTCCAGATGTAGTGTCCTCTTTCCTCCAGTTTCCTGGAAAAGGAGTATCCATGGGTTTGCAACCCTCCATGTGAAACTTTCCGAGTATCTCCCTTGCATACTTGCCTTGAGACACAAACAATTCACCTTCTCGCTGCCATATTTCCAATCCAAGGAAATAGTGAAGGAGGCCCATATCCTTCATCTCAAACTCCTTTGCAAGGTCCTCCTTGCATGATTGTATCAACTGCTCATCACCAGTCAGTATTAAATCATCAACATAAATAACAATGATTAAAATCTTACCCTGTACCACAATCTGGTATAGGTTTGCATCCGCCTTACTCTTGGTGAAGCCAAGTCCGGTGAAATAGTTGTTGATCCGAGTGTACCAAGCATGGGGTGCTTACTTCAGCCCATACAATGCTCTTTTGAGTTTTCACACACACGAATCACCACAGAAGATCTCAAATCTTTCAGGCTGCTCAATGTACACTTATTCCTCACTGATCCCATTAAGGAATGCAGTCTTCACATCCATATAATGAATGTGCCAACCCATCTGCACTGAGAGAGAAAGGATGGTCCTTATGGAAGAATACTGTGCGACAGGTGCAAAGGTTTCTTCATAATTAATCCCCTAGATCTATGAGAAGCCCTGGGCCACAAATCTTGCCTTATACTTCTCAACACTCCCATCAGTAGCTTGCTTTACCTTGTAGATCCATCTTGAACCTACCATTGATTTATCAATTGGCCTTGGAACAGTTTCCCAAGCACTGCTTTTGACAATGGAGTCATACTCCTCCACCATTGCATCTACCTATGTGGGCTCCTGTACTTATTCCTGAAATGAAAATGGATTAGTCACAATATATTTTCTCATGAGAGCCATGTATCCAGTGAATCGGTCAGGAGACTGTCTTTGTCTATGCTATGAAGTATTGACTCCTACATTCTGTGTCGCATCAAGCTTCAACCTCTCAGCTTCTGTGGTACGCTTTCTGCCAGTTCTAATTTTTGGCTCTGCATAAGTCAATTCCTCCACTCCATGAACCTCCTCCTATGGATGATCCACATTTGGAGACTCATCTTTGGGAACAAGTAGTTCCTCCTCTGCATGCAAGTCTAGCTCCCTCTCGAGCGACAACTTCATGGATTTCTCCTCATTGAATTTTATATCCCGTTGCACCACAGTCATTCGGTTTTTTGGAAAATACACATGATAATTATGGGGTGTTTTTGTGTACCCCACAAATATCCCAACTTCAGCAGTCGACTCCAGCTTCTTCCTGGCGTTCTTGGTCACATGCACATAAACAGATGAGCCAAAAATCTTAAAGTGAGAAACATCTGATTTCTTACCAGTAAAAGCTTCTTCAGGTGTACTCATGCCAAGTACTCTATGAGGACAACAATTTTGCACATAAACCATAGTGTTGCATGCTTCTGCCCACAACTGCATTGGTAGGTCCTGATCATGCAACATAGCTTGTGCAGCACCCACGATCGTTCTGTTCTTCCTCTTTGTGACCCCATTTTGTTGTGGGTTATGAGGCGCTATGAGTTCTCTTCGAATTCCTTATTTGCTACAAAAGTCTTTGAATTTGTTAAATATATATTCACCACCATTATCGCTCCACAGAGCCTTCACTTACTTCTCCGACTCTTTCTCCACCAATGCCTTAAACTCACAGAACTTTGAGAATGTTTGATCCTTATTCTGCATGAAGAAGATCCAACATCTACAAGAATAGTCATCAACAAAAATAACATAATACCTGTGTTTTTATGTTGAAGCAACCAATAATGGCCCACACACGTCTATATGAAATCTCTCCAGGATCACCGAAGCACGATTTTCCTTTTCATGAAAGGTGGTCTTCACAAACTTACCCATAGTACATCCCTTGCACTGATCTATCTGTGCAAGTGTACCCTTGGGAAGTCTAGTAGAAATTTGCTGCAAAATATTTAGGGCGCCATTATGAAGATGGCCCAATCGACTCTGCCATAATTCACCCTCATCCCGGCTCACCACTTCTTCTGCTTTGCCCACCATTGCAGTGCAGCCATCTACCTCCAGCTTCTATAGATTCTCGACTCGAATCCCTATCCTCTTGGTTTAACCCATTGTTTTATGTCGCAGGAAAGCTTTTCCATCGCTGAAAACAACGTCATAACCTATGTCCTCCAACATTGCGACTGAGACTGATTTTTTCTTCAGACTTGGAACATGCATAACATCTTTCAACTGGTTTACCTGAATCCCTCTCAAAGTTCATGGTACCTATTGATCATATGGTTAACATTAGTCATTTTTAAATATTACCTTGAGTAGCCAAGTATCGAATGTCATGACTCGTGGTGAAAAGTTTAAATAATGGCTGGAGAGAAACGATGCTAAGCTAAGTCACATGGCTGAATAACTAAGCACATGTCTAAAAAGGGGAGTGTTAGCCCCCTATTAATTTTTTGACAAGAAAATAGGGGCTAAATTGTTTTTGAGCCTTCAAGGAATGCATTTCCCCTGAAAACACATCATCCTTGAAGCCTCCTTGTGCCTTATCCTTTGATAAGCCTGCACTGCTGTTTTCATGAGAAAAGCCTCTCAGTTTGTGAAGAAGAAATGCCCAAAAGGCATTTTTCCCTCTTATCTCATCCCCACTAAACCTTTGTTTTCCTCACATTTTCCCTCCCTAAATTCCTCACTAACCCTCTAAACCATCTTAATTCCCCTTTTAAACCTCACAAATATCCTTTGGCCGGTTTAATAGCCCCTTATTCTCCCTACCGATTCCCTATTTCAGCCTTAAAAATCCCCTTTTAGCTAGAAAACCCACTTTTTACACATGTCAGGCTTAGCCCCTTTTCGGTCAGCCCCCTTAACCACTTCCCCATATGCCCTGTGCACAGAACTAAGCGCTACAGCCTTGGGCGCTAATTGTATCGGGACTTCCATTGCAGGCCTTTTCCTTTGTAAACTCATGGAGTTCCGATGCGATGAGGTTTGTTATATTGATATCCCGCCGTGATCTGAGCCGTTGATCTATACAGATCCGAAGGCCCAACGCTAATCGTATCACGCCAGCCCATGTGTCCCCTCCTCCTGTCTTCTTCGATCACGATCCTCCGATCCGATCGCAGCCGTTGACCTCTCAAAGATCCAACGGTCCAGATCTCATCGCTCCCTCTCATCGCATCAACCTTCCTCCGCGCTGATTCAATCTTCGCCGTCGATATTGTTCCAGATCGGATGACTGGTGCTCAATCGCGCATCACCAATCACAAGTTCTAAAGGTGTTACCCTCCGTCCCTTCCGATTGCGATCCGCCGATCCAATCATGACCATCCATTTGATCTAGATCTACGGCCCACAATGTATCACGCATTTCACCATTTTTCTTCATCGGATGTCCCCATTAACTCCATCAGATGATCCCAACCGTCAATCTCCTCCTGAGATCCGACGGCTCGCATTTAATCGCCCTTCGCCTTAACTGAGTCCCACCATCAAAGGCCTAATTCCATTCATTCGATCCATTTCCTTTGTATTTTCCCGGGACTTAAACTCTGGCATTTACACTAATTATCATTTCTTCTCCCGTTTTCATCATTCCCGCCACCATTCCTCTAGGCCTTCACAGCATCCCTTCTGCCACTCCCTGGATTTCTTAATGAGTTTATCGTATTGTGCAGGGTTGTTACAAAAGTGATGAGTTCATTCTAGGTTCCATAATAATAGTCACTGTGATTCGGAACGCAGAGGGGTTATTACATCAGCGATCAGAGTAACAGCAGAGACGGATTAGAAAGATTAAAGCCTATTATTGAAGATTAAATGCTTTAATCCTTGTTCAAAAGGAAAGGATGCCATTGGAAGACTAAAGAGCACACGTAACAGCCATATCTGTGTTTGAATATTTGCAGGAGATTTTTCTCCAAATAGTACACCTTCCCACTAAAGCCTCCATGCCTCCTTGAGCCCAGAAACAGTTAATTACATTGATAGAAGCTTCTTAAAGACTTTCAAAACCAGAAATTATGGAGTATGGAGGCCCACAGAATTTCTATCCAGTTCACCAATTCCAGAAGGCAGAACAAAGAGATTTACAGCCAAAAAGGACTCCAAAGAAACATCAGAGGTCAAATATCGACCTGACAAACACCCCTCAGCCATACTATAAAGTAAATACAACAATGCAGTGCCATTAAGCAGTATCGGTGTGGACGCTTCCTCCATGCTGTCTTAATGAATCAATTTAGTGTACATCATCCACTCTTGTTACTCGTTTTTATCCTATAAGAATCCCCAAGAACAGATTGTAAGAGTTTCCATATTTTCAGAAGAACATGCTGTGAAAGAATTTTGTATGCATTTTGTTGAAGCTTTAATATGAATGCAAAGAGCCCGTTGTTTTTCAGTGATGAGGAGTTCTATCTTTAATGAGGATTCTGGTCCTGGTGCTTTACAGCTCGTAAATATTTCCTATGTGTTATAGTTTAGTTGTTCATTTCATTCACATCCATTTATCTTGTATCATGTTTTGGAATGCGAGTAGTCCACTGGTTTTGGTATGAATTTATCCTAGTTGATACTTATGTCAGAACTTGTCTGGCACTTTAAATATGGCTCAAGCATGATATACTGTTTCATTTTCCACTCCAACCATACTTCTGCTATATTAGCTTCTATGGGATGTTATTTTTAAAATTCTATTGTCATGTATGGATTCTTAATTTTGTAGGCCCATTACATGTTGATATTTGTTTCTAGATATCATCTCAATGACAGTTAGTATTTACTCAATCTTTCATACGTAGTAAAAACCTTCTAATTATTCATCTCTGTGAGGTATTTTAGAACCCAACCCTCTTTATAGTAAGATGCCTTTGAATTGTCTGATACACTTGTATTAAAGTTTCACACCTTGCCTCTGCAGTATTGCTTTCCCTGTGTCAAGTTTTTGAAAGTTTTGGTCCCATTCAAATTAACCTTCCTGTTTACAAGAGATAGCATGAGAGCCTTTTTCTGATAACTTCCCATATTATATCATATGCTCCTTGCTGTATAAGATGCCCTAGGCATTGGTCTTTCACAACTCAAGGCTGTCTCTAGGGTTGACAACATATTTTTGGTGCAGTTTCTGGGGAAGCGAAGTTGAGAAAAGTTAAATCCCTGGGCCTCGAAAAAACATTATTCACTCTTCAAATAGGTGAGCATGGAGAGTTGAGAGTTGTAGATCCGTCACCTTGGCGACTCCACATTCATTTATCAGATAAATTTACTTGCAGTCCTGGCTCCTCGTAAGCCACACCTGAGGTCATATACGTCTTAGCCAAAGACACCTTCTGTGTCCGACCCAGAGAAGATCCTACATAGAAGGAGTTGGAGGGAAAGACAATCAGTCCATACTGAGATTCCTGAATTCTCTCTAGAAGAATTTCCGTCCTCCTCCTCTCAAGTTTCCCAAGTGCAAGGCCCCTACTCCACTGTGGGATATACCGACTACTACTTAGACAGTCCACCTCGGGGAGGTGTTCGAATTAAAGACGAAGATGAGTCAAGGGATACCACATATTACACCTTTCACCCTACTCCTGAAGTCGAAGAGGTCAAAGAAGTCACCGAAGTATCTACTATTAAGAGCCCATTGTTCCTGTCAATACCTCAGGCTGCTGTCCAATACATTCCTATTTTTATTTACACTTCACTTCCACCTCTTCCTCCTCCTTTTACACACCAAACCCTTGCACTACTTCCACCTCCCCCAATGGCCAATGTTCCTGGCTTCTTGTTGAATAAATATGCCCCCTGGCATTACCTCAAGTGTTGAATGATATGCCACAGGACCATCTGAAGATTTTACCCTGATTCAATGGGGAAAATGAGATTGAAGCTCAAAAACATCTTGAGGTCTTTTGTTCTTTTGCAGAGAACTTTAATGTGGAACACCTAGATGTAGCCTTAAGAGGTTTTGTGCAATATCTTGATGGCAAAGCCAAAAAATGGTTTAATACATTAGGAGACCGTTCCATAACCACTTGGGAAGGAATGGAAGATATTTTTCTCAGAAAATGGGGGGAGAAGAAAGTGTAGAAATTTAGTCAATAAATCACTTATTCACTGAAGATTAACCCGATCATACATCAATTTCGAATTGCATGCATAACACATAACCTTCTTCTACAATTAATTGTCACATGCGGAAATAATACAAGCAATCTCACATCAAATCAATCACACATTAACTCAGTATGTATGGGGAAAGCCTATAGCTGAAAACCCCGCAGCTATTGTGTATATTATAATGGAGAAATCATGTAACCAACAAATTACAATACTCCTCACAAGTACTCAGTACTTTCTCATAAAGTCACACACAATCTAACTCAGTTTTGAACAAGTCTCGGGTTCAAAACTCACTGCTGACTGCCTTGCCTCTATTGCGTAATCATGGCCTGTATATGAAGAGATCCAAGGTTCGAATCCCCTTGGCTTGACTGCGCAATTGTCATGGACAATTCCTCCAAGTGTAATGCAAATCCCATGCAAAACTAATCCTCCAACTGATAACTTTACTCACCCTTTCATCTACCTCTTCCACTGGTCTCCACTGAACTGATCATGCACTGTAGTGAACTGAAGTGTTCTTGAGTTGACTAATGAGTTAATATTTAGTAAATTAAATATTATTTAATTTACTCCACTCATATCTAGTTGATTAGCTAGTTAACTAATCCCAACTAGTTCAACTGAAATAAATAGAACACAACTCCACTATTTGTCCCGTTAACTCCTCCAAAACTTCTGCCACTGAAGTCTAACTGAAGCCAACCATGCAAGATGCCATCAAACCCTAGGAACCACGTGATTCCTTGTGTCAGTTGCATGAGCCACCTCCATGACTCAAACTTAAGTGCGCCAAGAGAGTAAACTGTTGTTTATAGTCAAAATATTATTAAGGGTAAATAATATTTGACTTCCATATTTTTAGGAGATCAGTCTAAAAATAGCCTGGGTCCTAAAAAATAGGGTCTCATCTATTTTTACCTACATGTCGCATACTTCAAGAATCTCCAAGTAGAATTCCCAAATTATGCTCCATATGTCTAAAAATAGACATAGTCTAAAAATAGACTTTGCGCCAGAATTTGCCTGCGGGCCCACTTAGTGAAGGCGACTTCATTTCACTAAGCTCCATCATCTTGCCGCATTCTCACGTAAAGATCAAGGGATATTTGCTCCATCGAGTTTAATTACCCAAGAAAAGACATAATAAGTGGGTGCCGTAGTTCATCAAGATGGATGACAAATTGTATTGAGCCCCGTTTGATAAGGAAACCATCAAACCGCTCAAGTTGAGCATTAGCATGCACTAGAATTGGGCTTTTATTCTCTCTGAGAGAAAGAAAGCTCGCCACCCTGGATGATGCTCAAACAGATGCACTAGATTTGGAGGCAAATTTTTCCTCCACTAGTAAATCTAAGGGAAAATCAGAACAAGATGCTAGAAGAAAGGGCAAAGAGGAGGTTTCTACTTATAGCCAAGATAGAGACTCAGCTGATAACAAAATTGAAGAAATGAACAAAATGATTAAGAACCTTTCTAGTAAACTGGTCAAACTTGAACTGGAGGCCAAGAATTCATCCTCCAAGAATTTCCAGAATGCTCCAAATAGGGGTTACAATCCTCAGTATAGGAAACCACCCCTGCAAATATTGCAAAGGGAACAGAAAGAGCAGAAAGATCAGGTACCACACCCGCTATATTTGGAAGGTCAGGTAGATGGTCCTACTGAAGACATTGCCTATGAACAAGAAGATGCATATCTTGCTTTTTCGAATAGTGATGAAGTAGAATGTACCTTGCAAGGAAGTGATGGAACATAGATTCCATTACAAGAAGAAGAGAAGGCTAAAGGTGAAGATGACCCAGAGATCGATGACTATTGTAAGCAGTTTGTTAAATTCATGCAAGCGTAGTTTAATAGAATATATGACCTCAGATATTCTAGGAAGAGAACTCGCACTCAGGATCAGGAGGAAGACACACCTCATGGGGAAGCATCTGCTCAGAAGGAGACAACAGCTCAAAGGACCACAGACAAAGGTAAGAGGCCTCTTAACGAATATTTGCAGTTTGCTGATCAAATTCCTTCCTCTTCACAAGTGGTTACTCCCCCTAATGTCAAGTCAGTCACAAAGGAAGTCAAACCCCTTGTCCAAAGAAAATAGTCAAAAGAGATGCTAGTATATAAGTCATCCTCTATCTTCAGTTTAAAAAAGGAGCTTGAGAAGGTCAAAATCCCAGTTCCCTTGACTGAATTGTTGAAGCAGCCTACATATCAGTCCCAGGTCACTTCCTTCATGCTCCCTCCAGAAGCAGCACACATCCCAGATAGTCTCAACCTTCAAGAAGAAATACCCATGGTTGTGTTTGTCCCCCATGTTGAGGAATTAGATGCTTCTACTCCTCCTTTCTATGTGTCCCTAGTGATTCATGACCTACTATTACATAACTGTATGTTGGATTCAGGAGCTTCCCATAATCTGTTGCCTCTGTCAGTCATGGAACAACTAGGACTACAAATCACTTGTCCATACAAGGATCTCTATTCATTTGATTCCAAAAGAGTTAAATGCCTAGGTATGATCAAGGATCTGGTGTACAATTTGGCCCAGATCCCAGCCAAAAGTGTGGTGATGGACATTGTGGTGGCTGACATCCCAGCTCACTTCGGCATGTTGCTGTAAAGGTCCTAGGGGACAAAAATCGGTGGGTCAATCAAGTTGGACTTAAAATATGCTACTATCCCGGTTTTTGGTGGTCAGGAGAGGAGATTGTATAGGGATACTAGATTTGCCAAGACAGTTACCAAATATGACAGCTCAATCAATTCTCCAGTCTATAGTAAAGAGGGAGATTTCTCATGCTTGATGCTCGAAGAAGATCAAGATTATGCTCATGAACCATAATTCTGCCAGATCAAGACCGAGTAGTCCTTAGAGAGCAATGAAGTAGGAATCTGGACACTTCATTTTGACAGAACAAATTCCAGAGAAGGTAATGGGGCTGCAGTATTATTGATTTCTCCTACAAGCCAATGGGTCCCATTGTCTTTCAAGCTAGAATATGAAGCCACTAATAATTTGGCCGAGTATGAAGCACTTCTGTTAGGGTTACAGACAACCAGAAGCATGAATATACAGAGTCTAAAGGTTCTGGGAGATTTGGAACTGGTGATTAGACAAGTGAAGAATCAATGCCAAACCAAGCATCCTAGGCTGAGGGGTTATAGGAACGAAGTTTGGGACCTAGTGGAAAATTTTTTCTTGGCATTTAACATTCAATTTATGCCTAGAGAGCAGAACAAGATGGCTGATTCCCTTGCAGTGGCTGCTAGTACATTCCGTCCACCTCAGAACCCTCTCTTATGATATGAAATTGAGGTGCGTTATCGGCCATCAATCCCAGATAACATCAAGCACTGGTAGGTGTTTGAGGATGAAGAGAAAGTGAAAAGATTTATGGAAACAATCGGAGAATTCTCAAACATGGAGATAAATGTTTGTGAAGAAGAAGAAGCTGAAGACCTTTCATAAAACAAATTGGAGGAAAAGGTGGCAAGTCATAAAGTGTTGCAATTGAAGGTAAACGTTATACCTAGAGGGTTGGTGCCTCTAGAAAGATTGTTTGACAAGAACGACGTCCCACTGCAGCCAAACAAAGTGGTAGAAGAAAATCAGGTAGAAGACCTAAATCTTGGTACTGATGCTGACCCCAAAATTGTGAGGCTGTCCAAGAAAGTCCCAAGAGAATATAAAGAGCTCTACCAGAAGTTCTTTCAATCTTACAAAGAAGTGTTTGCATGGTCTTACCAGGACCTGAAAAATTTTGATATTAGCATCATGCAACACAAAATTTCTCTGAAAGGAGATGCGAAGCTGCATAAGCAGAAGCTTAGATAGATTAACCCTCTGCTGCTCCCCTCCATAGAGAAAGAAATTAAGAAGTTATTGAAGGAACAAATAATTGTGCCATTGAGGTACTCTGAGTGGATGGAAAATTTAATCCATGTCCGGAAAAAGAATGGAGAAATAAGGCTGTGTGTTTATTTTAGAAATTTGAATCGAGCATCCTTGAAGGATAATTACCCACTGCCCAAAATGGATCATATCCTGTAGAAAGTGGTGGGAGCTTCTTGGATGTCGATGATGGATGGTTTCTCTGGTTACAATCAGGTGGTTGTACTTCCATAAAATCAGAAAAAGACTTCTTTCACCACGCCATGGGGTACATTTATGTATGCTAGGATGCCTTTCGGGTTGATTAATGTAGGGGCCACTTTCCAAAGGGCTATGGACATCGCCTTTGTTGGGGAGCAAGATAAGTTTGTGGTGGTCTATCTCGATGATATCACTGTGTTTTCAAAGGATGATACAAAACAGATTGAGCATTTGCGTAGAACTTTTGAGAAATGCAGAAAGTATGGCCTCTCCCTCAATCCACAAAAGTCATTATTTGCATTGGAAGAGGGTAAGATTTTGGGACATATTTTAACCAAATATGGGGTAAAAATTGATCCTAAGAGGGTTGAAGTCATAAATGGAATTTCTCTTCCCAGAAATAAAAAGGAGGTGCAAGTGTTCCTTGGGCATATTAATTTTCTAAGAAGGTTTATCCCTAACTATGCAGAGATAGTTAGACATATAACAGACATGATTAAGAAGAATAATGAGGTGAAATGGTCCCAGGAATCACGAGAGGCCTTTTCCAGAATAAAAAATTCCTTTGTTGAAGCCCCGGTGTTAGCTAGGCTAGACTACACCAAACCATTCATGATTTTTTCATTTGCATCACCTCATACAGTGGCAGGAGTCTTATTGCAGAAAAATGAAGAGGGGTATGAGCAGCCCATCGCTTTCTTCAGTCAGGTGCTCCGTGATGCATAATTGAAATATAATATATTAGAAAAACAGGCTTATGCTCTGGTGAAGTCCCTTAAATCATTTTGTATGTATGTCCTGCAGTCACACATCACGGCATTTGTACCCACAGCTATAGTAAAAGACATCCTTATCCAAGGGGATAGTGAAGGAAAAAGGGGGAAGTGGATTGCTAAAATAAAAGAATATGTGCTGGATATTCGCCCTACCAAACTGATTAAGGGACAAGGGTTAGCCAAAATCTTGTCCGAATCAAACTGTCAGGCTTTGGGTATAAATCTGTTCATGATAGAAAATGAGGAGTTTGAGAAGAAAGAAGAGCAACAGGGAGTAGAGATAGCTACTCAGAAGACACATATGAAGTACCTCATCAACCCATGGTACAAAGAGATAGTGGAATATCTTCTAACACTCAGCTTCCCTCCTAAATGTGATAAAGCTAAATACAAAACACTAAGGTTGAGATCACAGAAGTACGTAGTTGGAAATGGCCGGCTGTACTGGCGAGATACCTCAGGCATCCTGCTCCTGTGTCTCACAGAAGACGAGGTTGAGAGTATAATGGCCGAATTTCATGAAGGAATATGTGGGGGTCATTATAGTTGGAGAGCCACTGCTCACAAAATCTTGAAGGTTGGTTTCTTTTGGCCCAAAATATTTGGAGATGTTTTTTCTTGGGTCAGAACTTGTGAGAAATGCCAAAGATTTGCTGAAAGACAGAAGTTGGCACCTCTGCCCATGATCCCTGTTCATGTGGATGAACCATTCCAGCAATGGGGAATTGACTTTATCGGTGAAATACATCCTCCATCAAGTGGTCAGTATAAGTGGATATTAACTACCACAGATTATTTCACGAAGTGGGTGGAAGCTATACCTACAAGGAATGCAACAGATGTTTTGGTAATGAAATTTATGGAAGAAAATATCATATCCAGATTTGGCTGCCCTGCCAAGATAGTGAACGACAATGCACAGGCCTTTAAGTCTGAAAAGTTTTCCAATTTCTGCCAGCAGTATAACATTGCGCTAGGTCACTTTACGACCTATTACCCACAAGGAAATGGCCTAGCATAGTCTTCAAATAAAACCCTGGTGAGGGCATTGAAGAAGGCTATCAATGAAAATCAGAAAAATTGGGATTCCCAGTTGAAATTCGCTCTGTGGGCCAACAGGATTACCAACAAGAGAGCAACCGGGAAGTCCCCGTATGAATTAGTATATGGGAGGGCAACAATATTCCCTATACAGTTAGCCTTACCAGTAGCCCGATTCATGCAAGAAAGTCAAGATGAACCCGATGATGTGACCAGGAGAATCAATCAGCTGGTGAAGTTAGAAGAAACACAGAACCAAGTAAGTTAGAGGCTAACTGAATATCAAGAGAAGATGAAGGACCTTTTTGATCAGCATGCCAAGGACAGGAAGTTGCAGGTCGGGGATTTAGTGCTTAGATGGGATATTTGAAGAGCTGAAAAGGGGAAACATGGTAAATTCGACCCACTCTGGTTCGGCCCTTTTAAAATTGTGGAACAAGGGGGCAATAACACTTTCAGGTTGGAAAATTTACAGGGATACTTGCTCCATGCCCCTGTAAATGGTCAGTTCCTCAAACCTTACTTCCAGTTCTGATTCAGGCTGAGAGAGCCTGATGTATTATACTGTATATTAGTTTTCTATTTTCGTCTTTGTTTGAATGATGTGTGTGTTGTGATGAATCATGAAGAGAAAAATAAAAAGTTCTGAAGAGTGGTGTCCACAAAGAAGATTAACAGGTGGTCTGCGAAGTTCTCTACATGCCCAAGGATGAATGTGTCGTCCCCAAGTGGAGCCAATGTTGATCATATGGTTAACATTAGTCATTTTTAAAGATAACCTTGAGTAGCCAAGTATTTAATGTCATGACTCGTAGTGAAAATTTTAAATAATGGCTGGAGAGAAATGATGCTAAGCTAAGTCACATGGCTGAATAACTAAGCACATGTCCAAAAAGGGGAGTGTTAGCCCCCTATGAATTTTTTGACAAGCAAACAAGGGGCTAAATTGTTTTTGAGCCTTCAAGGAATGCATTTCCCCTGAAAACACAACATCCTTGAAGCCTCCTTATGCCTTATCCTTTGATAAGCCCTCACTGCTGTTTTCATGAGAAAAGCCTCTCAGTTTGTGAAGAAGAAATGCCCAAAAGGCCTTTTTCCCTCTTATCTCATCCCCACTAAACCTCTATTTTCCTCACCTTTTCCCCTCCCTAAATTCCTCACTAACCCTCTAAACCATCTTAATTCCCCTTTTAAACCTCACAAATATCCTTTGGCCAGTTTAATAGCCCCTTATTCTCCCTACCTATTCCCTCTTTTAGCCTTAAAAATCTCCATTTAGCTTGAAAACCCACTTTTTACACATGTCAGGCTTAGCCCCTTTTCGGCCAGCCCCCTTAACCACTTCCCCATATGCCCTGCGCCCAGAACAAAGTGTTACAGCCTTGGGCGCTAATCTTATTGGGACTTCCATCGTAGGCCTTTTCCTTTGTAAACTCACGGAGTTTCGATGCGATGAGGTTTTTTATATTGAACTCCCACTGCGATCTGAGCCGTTGATCTATATAGATCCGATGGCCCAGCGCTAATCGCATCACGCCAGCCCATGCATCCCCTCCTCCTGTCTTCTCCGATCGCGATCCTCTGATCCTATCACAGCCGTTGACCTCTCAAAGATCTAATGGTCCAGATCTCATCGCTCTCGCTCATCGCATCAACCTCCCTCCCTGCCGATTCAATCTCTGCCGTCGATCTTGTTCCAGATCAGATGGCTGGCGCTCAATCGCGCATCGCCAATCGCAAGTTCTAAAGGTGTTACCCTCCGTCCCTTCCGATTGCGATCCACCGATCCAATCGTGACCGTCCGTTTGATCTAGATCTATGGCCCATAATGTATCGCGCATTTCACCATTTTTCTTCATCAGATGTCCCCATTAACTCCATCAGATGATCCCAACCGTCGATCTCCTCCTGAGATCCGACGGCTCACATTAAATCACCCTCTGCCTTAACCAGGTCCCACCATCAAAGGCCTAATTCCATTCATTCGATCCATTTCCTTTGTATTTGCCCAGGACTTAAACTCTGGCGTTTACAATAATTATCATTTCTTCTCCCATTTTCATCATTCCCACCACCATTCCTCCAGGCCTTCACAGCATCCCTTCCGCCACTCCCTGGATTTCTTATGAGTTTATCGTATTGTGCAGGGTTGTTATAGAAGTGATGAATTCACTCTAGGTTCCATAATCATAGTCACTGTGATTCGGAATGTAGAGGGGTTATTACAGCAGCGGTCAGAGTAATAGCAGAGACGGATTAGAAATATTAAAGCCTATTATTGAAGATTAAACACTTTAATCCTTGTTTAAAAGGAAAGGACACAGTTGGAAGACTAAAGAGCACACGTAACAGCCATATCTGTGTTTGAATATCTGCGAAATGTTTTTGTCCAGACAGTAGACCTTCCCACTAAAGCCTCCATGCCTCCTCGAGCCCAGAAACAATTAATTACACTGACAGAAGCTTCTTAAAGACTGTCAGAACTAGTAGTTATGGAGTATGGAGGCCCGTAGACTTTATATCCAGTTCACCAATTCCAGAAGGTAGAACAGAGAGCTTTATAGCTAGAAAGGACTCCAAAGAAACATCAGAGGTCAGATATCGACCTGACAAAGACCTGTTGTGGCCAGCAACAACCCCCGTTTCTTATTTAGTATTAGTCATAATACTAAATAAGAGGGGACCCTTAGTCAAAAAATCCAAAAAATATTAAGTAGTTTTTATTTCCTTTCTCAAATAAAAGTACTATCTTAACTTAGGAAAATTCCTTTGAAAATATTTAAAGTAAACCTAAGTTTATGATAGATCAAAGAATAATCCCTCTTTGAATAGAAATACCGCATCCATCGCAAAAAGTGGATATCATTTATCAAAACATAATCTTTTAAATTTGCGATTCTGCGATATTGCGATAGCGCGATCCAAAAGAACTAGACATTAAAGTATTTATCGCAAACCGCATATCACAGAAAAGTTGTTTAATAAGTTACATTTTGTGAAATTGTGATTTCACGATTTTGCGATATTGCGATTTCGCGATGATATTAGATTGCGATTTGGATATTGTGATTTGCGATGATTGCGATCCGCAATATTGCGATTTTGTGATATTGCACAGCAAATCGCAAATCGCATTATCGTAGATTCTCCTAGTGTGGTGTCCAAAGTAAATCTCTTCATAAATAAATATCTGTTATGCGCTTTGATGTCAAAATTAATGAATGGATTGTTAATCATTGATGGAAAGGATTTTATTTTGATTGAAAGGTTGTTTCACGCTTTTATCCGCCTTCAGCATTTAAAACTCTCCCGTCACCTTTCTCATCTCATTACTCTCACTTAATTCGTAACACCGCAGGCGCGAAGGAGCAAAATACTATACAAAGCATTCACAGAGCATTATGGGTAAGAAAGAGAAAGTTTTGAGTGCTGAAAACAAAGAGATGGCTTCCCTGTATGCGGATACTGCTTGCAATAAGGACACTGGTATCACTAAGGGTAATGGAAGTCGCAGCTATTGCTGGATCAAGTAATTCCTCTGAAGCGTCTCTTACGAAATTGGCTTGTTCATTTCTTCATAGAATAGTAGCAAGACCGAGAATTCTTCCGTATACAGATATGATAAAATGGGTGCTGGATAACACAGATATTTCGGACAGGAAATTTAGAACTCCAGGACAAGAACTCATCGGGTCATTCACTACAGAAGATTTGAGGCTTATGTATCACTTACCGGAACCTCAGGCGACCTACAACAAACAATTTATGGAGAAGTTCGCCAGAGAAAATGTAAATTTGGCAGAATGCACCAAGGAATGGACCAAGAGAGAGGAACCATTGAAGAAAAACAAACACGGTATGTACAGTACTGGTTCGCTCACCTCTCCATATTGTTTTGCTGTTGCTATGTTATGCAGGCTTTTTGGAAAGCCTGACATAAATATGGTGTTGCCTGAATGGCTCCCTTTGTTAAATGCTGCTGTTAATGCCACAACTGTAGACTTGACCAAAATCTTGTCTGATAATTTAGCCGCTTCCATTTTCAATTACCGGTCCAAACGGACTATTTCCCAGAGGATTTATCCTCCTTTTTATCTATCTACCTATGTTATGGATTCAATTTGTTTTGTTTCTAAATTCCCTTTGATGAGTTGGCAATGGACAATCCATGATCCCTTGCCTATTCATGTCTATCACAAAGAGTTGTGGGAATCAAAGTTTGTTCCTCATTTTTACAAAATTTGCCATGGCATAATGCTGCCTCTGTACAGAATATTGTATAGTAAGGATGCTCCAAGGTTATCCCCGGAAGCAGAAGTCGACATTCTCCCTGTCGCAAGATGGTTCGGGGAAGAGTTGTTTACTTATGTGAGGGTTTTTGGAAGCTCTGCTTCCCCCCATGTTTTACCCCTGTATGTTCCGGATAAACTTGTAGCTCGAGAGATTGCTTATCAAACCTGTGGTGAAGGAGGTTTGACAAAGGAATTAAAGGAGAAGAAAAAGGGCATTTGGCCACAATTTCCCGTAGCCTGTGGAGCATTTTCACTGTTTGATGTTGGTCACGCATTCAAAGAGGTAAGCAATATTACATGCTTACAACTGTTCAATTTTTCGAGAAGGTTATTTGATCCAATTGATATTGTTAAAAATTTCACCACTGCAATCAAAGTGAGAGTGTTTGTTGGAGAAGAAGATCCTTTTGATGATATATTTCAAACAAAATGTTCATTTAAAGAAGTTTTGCATTTAGCTCAAACACATTTATCCCCAGAAGATTTTCAGGAATTTAAAGTTTACAGAGAGAAAATACTAACTACTATCCCTTTGGAAAATTTACGCTTGGAACCCGCAAGGGAACCAACTCCTAGTGTCAGTCTTAGTGGCAGCTCAAATACAGAAAATTCTAAGTCGAAGTCTGACAAAGAGACTTCTGAGTGTTCTAAAAAGATTGATAATGATGAAAGCTCAGTGAAGGATACAGCTCAATCTAAAGAGCTTTCACAACAACATATTTTTACCACTCCACAGTTGAACCTTCCACCTCTCAATGTACAACAATCGACAGTCAGGACTGAATTGGACAAAGAATGGGAAACTTTTAATCAATTGCTTAATGTAGAAGGACAGAATATATAGACCCCTGTACAGACAACAAAAGTTTTGAGCAAGGGAATAGGTGGCACTATCACAGAAACTGAGCATATACCTATCACTCCCTCTTCTGAAATTGTACTCAATATAGAGGACATTCTTCCTCTAGACGTATTCTACAGCCCGTAGTATAAAGCAGTAGTGAGAAAGCAGAGGAAAAAGAGAAAGCTAGAGAGCTCAATCTCTACTAAAGCAGAACAATTAGATGTCTTATGGAAGGATCCTACTACAGATCCAACTGACAATCTTGCCAAGCTATCTTAGATTACAAGAGCTTATGCCTCCGAAACTATTGATAAAGCATCTGAGGTAAAGCTATTATTAAATCAAAAAGAAGATCAGATACAAGCTCTGCAACAATAATTGCAACAAGCCTGTGCTAACAGTGAAGCACAAATAAAACTTGAAGAGTTACAGCAAGAGCTTCAAAAGATGCAAATTGGTTATCAGAAAAGTTTGGCAGATAAAGAGAAACAAATACAGATTATTTAAGAAGAGCACAAAGACGACCCTAAGCTTCCAGAGTTTATTTCAGAGTCTGTTTCCTTGAACAAACAACGACTGCATCAGCAAGACATACTATGCCGGAAAATCTCGCAATACAACTCTTTTTGTCAAGAAAGTGATCAAATCACTAATCATGTCGTAGAATTACAACATGATTATGATTTAACTAATGAAAGAGTTACTAATTATATGGCATGGCAAAAGACAGAGGAAGGAAGAAAAGCAGGAGCACCGATCATAAATGATAGTCATAAAGAACTACTCTTCAACAATTGGGATATACAGCTCAGAGAAGTAGAAAAAGTAGCAGAGGAAGTAGCTACAGCAGCAGAAAAAATTACTGATTGTGTAAATGAAAATTTACACAAATTTAATTTGATTTCAGAGATTATTCCGGGACACCTTCCGCAAGCACATCAATTACAAATAGAATGGAGGCAAAAGGCTGATGAAAAGGCAAATTCAATTCAAGAACTAACAAGATTAAACTGGGATTCTTACTCGACATATCTAGTAAAACCCCACAGTCAATGCAGTGCGCTTAGTTGCATCATTAATTCTGCCAAGAAGATCGCTCCTACACTTGCCGATTTTGTCTTTTCAGGGAAGTTGAAATCTGAAGTCGGCCAACCAACTCTTCTCAAAACAATGTTGGATTCTTGCAAGATCAAAGATCAAATTCATAGTAGATAGCTGATGGTCTTTATTTTTAGATTTAGTTTTAGTTTTACTATATTTTTGCCTAGGAAAAGGACGGTCATTTAAACCGAATCCTAAAATTTTGTAATAAACTATTTTTAGATTTTAGTTATTAGTATTTAAACCCTTCTCATGCATTTAGAGAAGGGTCCTGAAATTTGTCAAAAACTTATCCTCAGAACATGCACTTCTGCACCCTCAGAGGAGGTTTTGATAAATGAATGGAACGAGATTTATTGATATCTCTGTCTAATATCTGTTACTGATGTTGCATTTCTGTACTCTTGATAGATGTTGGATTAAGAAAGAGATAAATCATTATTGCTTCTAGCTCATAAGTAGAACCAATTATAAATGGTATTTTTATCTCTTAACTGTTTCTGTTTTCTGTGTTAAAAGCGATATTTATGTTTAGTTGTTTATATGTTAATGTTTGAATATCTGAGTTATCATTTGGCATTTTTGTACAGTGATAATTATTTATTTGTACTTGATATATGAATAGCTTGATATGCAATATGTTTTTCACAACTGTTTCATCTAACTTCTTATGTGAAATAGTTTATCTTTATTGAATTCTTTTCTTATGATAATTGAATGATATTTATTATCAATTGTTATCTGAAATCCTTTTAGATCGCATATATTGAAAGATTACATCCCGGGTTAGTTTAGAGTTAGATATTTCTTAGATTACAGTTTGCATATGAATAGATTAGAAATAGATTAAAAGCATTTTAATTAGGAAGTTTAGAAAAGAAATATCAAATCTCAAACACACACACACATATTGGGAAACTGGTCGCATTATATCCAGTCGGACCCACTATACCAAACGGAAAAGGAACTGCTAACCAAGGTCCGGACTGGGTGGGTATCCCCCTTGTTGTAGACCCGATTTTCGGGGCTTCAACAAGACCCCTCAGCCATACTATAAAGTAAATATAGTAATGCAGTGCCATTAAGCAGTATGGGCGTGGACGCTTCCTCCATGTTGTCTTAATGAATCAATTTAATGTACATCATCCACTCCTGTTACTCGTTTTTCTCCTATAAGAATCCCCAAGAACAGATTGTAAGAGATTCCAGATTTTCAGAAGAACATGCTGTGAAAGAATTTTGTATGCATTTTGTTGAAGTTTTAATATTAATGCAAAGAGCCCGTTGGGTCACAGTGTTGAGGAGTTCTATCTTTAATGAGGACTCTGGTCTTGGTGCTTTAAAGTTTGTAAATATTTCCTATGTGTTATAGTTTAGCTATTCATTTCATTCACATCCATTTATCTTGTATCATGTTCAGGAATGCGAGTAGCCCATTGGTTTTGGTATGAATTTATCCTAGTTGATATCTATGTCAGAACCTGTCTGGCACTTTAAATAGGCTCAGGCGTGATATACTGTTCCATTTTCCACTCCAACCATACTTCTTCTATATTAGCTTCTATGGGATGTTATTTTTAAAATGCTATTGTCATGTATGGATTCTTAATTTTGTAAGCCCATTACATGTTGATATTTGTTTCTGGATATCATCTCAATGATAGTTAGTATTATCTCAATCTTTCATACGTTGTAAACACCTTCTGATTATTCATCTCTGTGAGGTATTTTAGAACCCATCCCTCTTTATAGTAAGCTGCCTTTGAATTGTCTGATACACTTTTATTAAAGTTTCACACCTTGCCTCTACAGTATTGCTTTCCCTGTGTCAAGCTTCTGAAAGTTTTGGTCCCATTCAAGTTAACCTTCCTGTTTACAAGAGATAGCATGAGAGCCTTTTTCTGATAACTTCCCATATTATATCATATGCTCCTTGTTGTATAAGATGTCCTAGGCACTGGTCTTTCACAACTCAATGTTGTCTCTAGGGTTGAAAATAGTACCAATGCTAGTCACACTGTATTGTCCATCGTCACCCATCTCTATATGCATTTGGAGATATTTCTCCTCCAACTCACTGACAGGGATAATTTTAGGGGCGAATTTTAGCCCAAAGGTGAATTTTAAGGGGTTTTAAATTTTGAAGGGGCGAATTTTTTATAAAAAACCCATTTTATATAGTTTTATATAATTAGCCCTATATTTATTTTAAAAATAATTAATTATTCCATGTTAGCCCAAAAAAATAAATGCAGATAAACATTAAAAATATGGATTCGCCCCCCGATTTTCAGGTTTGGAGCGGATTTGAATTGCCTTCGCCACGATTTACTGGGTAAGACATGCATTGGATTTACATTCGCCCGATTTTTTAATGGTTGGGGCTTTGGGGATTTACTGGTTGGGATTTCAATTCGTGGGTATAGACTCCTCTGCAACCTGGCGTAAGTGGCCCGTTTCATCTCCTTCAACATTGTGCAGTGTGATTCGGCCTTTCGATTTAGGTTTCTATTTCTCCCTTCTCTGCTTTAGTGCAGATTTCTTCGCATATCTCTTCACGGAGCTCTCTTCTGTTTCTGTCATTTTAGCTCGACTGTGCGATTTTTTTCTGCACTTAACCGCAATTATTTCAATTTTTTCGAGGGGTATTTTCGGGGTTTCAAGAGTTTCAACCGGCGACAATGTGGGAGTGCATTTCGTTCCACATTGGCCAGGCCGGTATTCAGATCGGCAATGCCTGTTGGGAGCTGGTTTGTTGGGTTCTTTACAGTCGATTGGCATATGAATGAGGAGGCTACAACCCATCTTCAAGCTTGGAGGAGTTGTGGACCAGATCCTTGTGTCCTCTGCCCATTCATCTCATTTTCAGGTATGTTAACAGTAAATGTTAAATGTTAACAGTAAGCCCCAGCGGGAAGTTTGACATATGCTTGAACAAAGTTTAATGTCTATGGAGATTTGATAAAATTCTGTAACAATTGAAGCTAAAATAAAATGATTATTGGTGTCAAAATTTTTGTATGAAGTAACAAAGAAGGAGCTAAAATTGTTACTTGGATTTGTTAAAGATGTGATTCTTCAATGCTTATATTCTATTGGATGACCAATTGAGTAACTTCTAAAAGTCTTTGTGCTTTCTTCATATTCATGCAGGTACGTGACAGTTAGTGAGGTTACTGGAAGAGAACTTTTCTACTATTTTGTGAAGTCAGAAAGAAATCCAGAAAATGATCCACTTCTTCTTTGGCTCACAGGAGGGCCTGGTTGCACCGGTTTCACTGGATTTGTCTATGAGATTGGTTAGCTATGGGAAATATTGCTCTTATTGTCTGTTTCAATGCTCAAAATTGCTATTTCGTGAATGAATTTTGATCTTATATATAGTTTTGAAATTGAGTAATCTGGGAAATGGGCATGTGAACGACTTGTTCAAATGATTAAATGGAAGTTCATTTTTTCCCATGTTTTTGGAATCGCACCCAAAACTGACTCAACTACCATTATAATTAGGTTACTACAATACTAACATATCATTATAACCCAAAGACCAAAATCGATAAATTGTCGATTTTATACTCTTGAATCTTTACCTATACAATGTTCACCTCATCTGATTAGCTTAAGGATAAGCTTGTGAAAAGCTAATTGTCAAATTAGATCATATGCACCTGCCATACTTGCAAGGCTAGGCAAGGTGAAGGCTATTTTGATGCGGAGAAAAGAAAATATAATATATGTTTAGAAAATTTATAGAAAAAAATAATCTTAGATTTAAGATTTTTGTGATCTATAAAATAGATAAATTTTTTTAGATTAATCACATTATTTTCTGAACAAATATTTTTTTTATGTTTCTCCCCCTGCTTTTCTCCTATTGCAGGTCCAATGAATTTTGACATCAGCAACAATTCTTGGAATTTTCTCACTCTCATCCCCAATCCATACTCTTGGACTAAGGTCGGCATTCGTAAGGCCTGTAGATTATGTGATTGATATAGCATCTCTGTTGTCAACTTTATTGGTTTGTTTCTTTCAACACTCTGGAATGTATAGAACTTTTATTGTAAGGGATTTAACATTGAATAGTTTTTCACATGTAGGTCTCCAACATTATTTTTCTTGATTCTCCAGTTGGGACTGGTTTTTCTTACTCCAATACATCTACAGATTACATGATTGGAGATTTTAAGGCTGTTTCAGATATACATACTTTCCTCATAAAGGTTTTCATTTCTATCCCACTACAAAATAATTTAGAAGTGCATAAATTTTTGTGAATCTTAGTACAGTTTATAATCTTGGATGCAATGGTTTGAAGCATTCACTGAGTTTCTATCTAATCCATTTTATGTCGGAGGGGATTCTTATTCTGGTATAATTGTTCCACTGGTGGTAAATGAAATAGCAAATGGTAAAGCACATTGTTATTCAATTGACTTCTTTGTTCCTTTGTTTTTGGAATAGGAAGGAATTTCTTTACCGCAGAAGGAGTACTATAAGTTGCTTTGAGGTCTTAAACATAGGTTCTAGACTTTGTATATTTCTTAATACAGTTTGTTTTTAGATTTGATCCTTTGATGCTTAACCGTTACAATGTCTCTTTCTTGTCGATGACAGAAAATGCAGTTGGTATTAACCCAACCTTGAACCTTAAGGTCAAAACTCTTTGCTAATAATTGAAATTCATAGCCTTCATTCAGGCCTCTCCAAAATATGTTGATGACTAGGAACAACATTACGTTTTTTACTAGATGGTCTCATGGTCTGACTTCTTGCATGGCAAGTTTTTCAGGGTTATCTGGTTGGAAATGGAATGACAGATGAAGAATTTAACAACGCACAGGTGCCTTTTGCACATGGAAAGGGACTTATTTCAGATGAATTATACCCTGTAACAGTGAAATAAGATACCATGGAATCATAGGCACAATATTTGTATTCTTCATACACGTATGGTAGTTCTAAGGATGCCATTTGAATACTAGTCAACTATGATATTATTGAACGAGTTGTTTACTGTTATGTTTAGATAATTTAAATCAGTTGGAATTTCAGCAGCTGTTGAATATAGAATTTCTTCGTACTCGTTGCTGCAGGCAGTAAAGGAGACTTGCAATAGTAGCTATTTGTATTCCACCAATGCTTCTTGTCAATCTAACCTATTAGACGTGTGGAAGGTAATGCTCGTAGTCCACTCCAGTTGCTTTTGCTAAATTTAGGACAACAGTATTCCTTGGAAATCTAGTCCTGATCTGGAATTTGAAAAACAGGTTCTGAACGGAACCAACAAAGCCAATATTCTTGATCCGGTTTGTGACCCCCTTTCTAAGAAGTAGGAAAGCCTAGATAGTCAAAGAATTCTAACCAAGAGGTACGAAAAATTAGAAATATTTGATCAGTTTCTTGGGTCAACGGGCAGAATCTGTAGTCATGGTTGCTTGACAAAATCCTCTGAGGACAGATGTCTAACAGTTCATCTACAACTTGGTTACCCGGATAGGCCATGCCCTGCTGTGGTAAATTGCAACACTACGTATTTGAAACCAATTTTATTTACATTATAGCAAATTTGTATTGAGTATTTTCTTTTAGGCTTTTGACAACCGACATATACAATAAAAGAGGAGGGTTTCCTTGGTATGTGTTGTATATCTCAATATATAAGGCCTTCCAACTGCAACAGCTAGGATTTTAATAAGGAAAATGATTAAATTCACAATTTTTTGGCATGTTCTCCACTGGTCGGGAATAGAGGTTTTGGATTTTGGTTTTTTAAATTTAACTATTGGCATTCGACTTATGTGTAAATGAAACCGTTGATGTATGTTTTTGTGTAAAGTTACACATTTCATCTCCTTTTTTCATAATTGCAGTTGTTTTAATTGATCTTTTCTAATACATTCTACTACATTCTACTAACAGAATTGTTCATATTGCAAAACTGAACAAATATCTTCTTTCAGACACTTGGGCAAATATTCCCTATGTCAGAAAAGAAATTCATGCGCAAACGGTATCCACTTTAACATAGTCCTTGCTAGTTATTTTTCTTCTCATCTTTTCCAACTGTTTGGAATGGCAGGAAACTGATGCAGTTAAAATAACACCATTTATGCTGCTTTGGCTTTTGAAGTTATTGCTTACTAAAAATTTCAATTGCTTATTAAAACTTGAGTGCTTCTTGTTTTGACCCAAAAAGAAATATATATATATATATATATATATATATATATATATATATATAACTCTTTATTTTTATATATATAAAGAAGTGCCTTTTGAGTTA